>CM055117.1:1009257711-1009722711 GCA_029206835.1 Rana muscosa
AGAACATCCATGCTAGAAGCCTGGTGCAGTCCTTCAAGAGATCTCACCCTGAGAAGTTTGCCCGGATGGGCATCCGGAGGCTGCCCCTTGGGGGGGGCAATGTCATGGAGGTCCTGCCAGAAGCAGGCGTCCTGGTCTTCCTGATTCTCGGTTGCGCATGCTCCGCCCTGCAGGTGGCGCCAGAGGGGCTATTTAAACCTGTCAATCACAGACAGTCCCTGCTGTCTGCTCTACAGCGTTGAGTACCTGAAAACCTGATCTGAAGACTTACCTGTGTTTGACCCGGCCTGCCTGTGACTTCTCCAGTTTTCTGCCTGCATCCGACCCCTGGCTTGTTGTGACCTCTCCTCTGTCTGATCCCTCTGTACCTTGCTGCCAGCCAGTTAACCGACCCGGCTTGTCTGACCAAGCTCACTGTTCCTAGTTACGGTCCAGTCTGCTAAGCTGATCCAGTCTGCTGAGTAGGGATGAGCTTCGTGTTCGAGTCGAACATACGTTCGACTCGAACATCGGCTGTTCGATCGTTCGACGAAGATCGAACGATTTGGGCCGTTCGCGCCAAATTCGAGTGACGCGAACGGCCCACAATGCACTACGCCATCGCAGTGTCATCCAGGCGCTGTGATTGGCCAAGCATGCACTGTGACCCCGCATGCTTGGCCAATCACAGCGCCGGCAGCGAGGAGAGCAATGATTGGCCACAGGCAGGATGCCTGTGGCCAATTATTGCTGAGGGTGTTTAGTACACGCCCCACACTATAAAAGGCCGCCAGCACGGCGGCCTAGTGTAGTGTGTTCCGGAGCAGGGATAGAGCAGCATAGGCAGGGACAGTGACTGTTATTTCTTTCTTGCTTAACCTGGATTCCTTTAGTTTAGGGAAAGAGAAGGATAGGTAGGGAGAGTGTCAGTGTGTTTTGTGCTTGTGCTATAGTGTGCTTAAAAAAAACATTTATTCTAGGGACAGAAAACTGTAGGTAGGGACAGTGTCAGTTTCTTTCACTCTGCAAGTCCTTGTTTCCAGGGACCTGGAAGGACAGTGAGTGAATTGTCCTTGTGCTATATTGTGCTTAAAAAAACATTTATTCTAGGGACAGAAAACTGTAGGTAGGGAGAGTGTCAGTTTCTTTCACTCTGCAAGTCCTTGTTTCCAGGGACCTGTAAGGACAGTGAGTGAATTGTCCTTGTGCTATATTGTGCTTAAAAAAAACATTTATTCTAGGGACAGAAAACTGTAGGTAGGGAGAGTGTCAGTTTATTTCACTCTGCAAGTCCTTGTTTCCAGGGACCTGGAAGGACAGTGAGTGAATTCTCCTTGTGCTATATTGTGCTTAAAAAAAACATTTATTCTAGGGACAGAAAACTGTAGGTAGGGACAGTGTCAGTTTCTTTCACTCTGCAAGTCCTTGTTTGCAGGGACCTGTAAGGACAGTGAGTGAATTGTCCTTGTGCTATATTGTGATTAAAAAAAACATTTTTTCTAGGGACAGAAAACTGTAGGTAGGGAGAGTGTTTTTTTTTCTTTCACTCTGCAAGTCCTTGTTTCCAGGGACCTGTAAGGACAGTGAGTGAATTGTCCTTGTGCTATATTGTGCTTAAAAAAAACATTTTTTCTAGGGACAGAAAACTGTAGGTAGGGAGAGTGTTTTTTTTCTTTCACTCTGCAAGTCCTTGTTTCCAGGGACCTGTAAGGACAGTGAGTGAATTGTCCTTGTGCTATATTGTGCTTAAAAAAAACATTTATTCTAGGGACAGAAAACTGTAGGTAGGGAGAGTGTCAGTTTATTTCACTCTGCAAGTCCTTGTTTCCAGGGACCTGGAAGGACAGTGAGTGAATTGTCCTTGTGCTATATTGTGATTAAAAAAAACATTTATTCTAGGGACAGAAAACTGTAGGTAGGGAGAGTGTCAGTTTATTTCACTCTGCAAGTCCTTGTTTCCAGGGACCTGGAAGGACAGTGAGTGAATTGTCCTTGTGTTATATTGTGATTAAAAAAAACATTTTTTCTAGGGACAGAAAACTGTAGGTAGGGAGAGTGTTTTTTTTCTTTCACTCTGCAAGTCCTTGTTTCCAGGGACCTGTAAGGACAGTGAGTGAATTGTCCTTGTGCTATATTGTGATTAAAAAAAACATTTTTTCTAGGGACAGAAAACTGTAGGTAGGGAGAGTGTTTTTTTTCTTTCACTCTGCAAGTCCTTGTTTCCAGGGACCTGTAAGGACAGTGAGTGAATTGTCCTTGTGCTATATTGTGCTTAAAAAAAACATTTATTCTAGGGACAGAAAACTGTAGGTAGGGAGAGTGTCAGTTTATTTCACTCTGCAAGTCCTTGTTTCCAGGGACCTGGAAGGACAGTGAGTGAATTGTCCTTGTGCTATATTGTGATTAAAAAAAACATTTTTTCTAGGGACAGAAAACTGTAGGTAGGGAGAGTGTTTTTTTTCTTTCACTCTGCAAGTCCTTGTTTCCAGGGACCTGTAAGGACAGTGAGTGAATTGTCCTTGTGCTATATTGTGCTTAAAAAAAACATTTATTCTAGGGACAGAAAACTGTAGGTAGGGAGAGTGTCAGTTTATTTCACTCTGCAAGTCCTTGTTTCCAGGGACCTGGAAGGACAGTGAGTGAATTGTCCTTGTGTTATATTGTGATTAAAAAAAACATTTTTTCTAGGGACAGAAAACTGTAGGTAGGGAGAGTGTTTTTTTTCTTTCACTCTGCAAGTCCTTGTTTCCAGGGACCTGTAAGGACAGTGAGTGAATTGTCCTTGTGCTATATTGTGATTAAAAAAAACATTTTTTCTAGGGACAGAAAACTGTAGGTAGGCAGAGTGTTTTTTTTCTTTCACTCTGCAAGTCCTTGTTTCCAGGGACCTGTAAGGACAGTGAGTGAATTGTCCTTGTGCTATATTGTGCTTAAAAAAAACATTTATTCTAGGGACAGAAAACTGTAGGTAGGGAGAGTGTCAGTTTATTTCACTCTGCAAGTCCTTGTTTCCAGGGACCTGGAAGGACAGTGAGTGAATTGTCCTTGTGCTATATTGTGATTAAAAAAAACATTTTTTCTAGGGACAGAAAACTGTAGGTAGGGAGAGTGTTTTTTTTCTTTCACTCTGCAAGTCCTTGTTTCCAGGGACCTGTAAGGACAGTGAGTGAATTGTCCTTGTGCTATATTGTGATTAAAAAAAACATTTTTTCTAGGGACAGAAAACTGTAGGTAGGGAGAGTGTTTTTTTTCTTTCACTCTGCAAGTCCTTGTTTCCAGGGACCTGTAAGGACAGTGAGTGAATTGTCCTTGTGCTATATTGTGCTTAAAAAAAACATTTATTCTAGGGACAGAAAACTGTAGGTAGGGAGAGTGTCAGTTTATTTCACTCTGCAAGTCCTTGTTTCCAGGGACCTGGAAGGACAGTGAGTGAATTGTCCTTGTGCTATATTGTGATTAAAAAAAACATTTTTTCTAGGGACAGAAAACTGTAGGTAGGGAGAGTGTTTTTTTTCTTTCACTCTGCAAGTCCTTGTTTCCAGGGACCTGTAAGGACAGTGAGTGAATTGTCCTTGTGCTATATTGTGATTAAAAAAAACATTTTTTCTAGGGACAGAAAACTGTAGGTAGGGAGAGTGTTTTTTTTCTTTCACTCTGCAAGTCCTTGTTTCCAGGGACCTGTAAGGACAGTGAGTGAATTGTCCTTGTGCTATATTGTGCTTAAAAAAAACATTTATTCTAGGGACAGAAAACTGTAGGTAGGGAGAGTGTCAGTTTATTTCACTCTGCAAGTCCTTGTTTCCAGGGACCTGGAAGGACAGTGAGTGAATTGTCCTTGTGCTATATTGTGATTAAAAAAAAACATTTTTTCTAGGGACAGAAAACTGTAGGTAGGGAGAGTGTTTTTTTTCTTTCACTCTGCAAGTCCTTGTTTCCAGGGACCTGTAAGGACAGTGAGTGAATTGTCCTTGTGCTATATTGTGATTAAAAAAAACATTTTTTCTAGGGACAGAAAACTGTAGGTAGGGAGAGTGTTTTTTTTCTTTCACTCTGCAAGTCCTTGTTTCCAGGGACCTGTAAGGACAGTGAGTGAATTGTCCTTGTGCTATATTGTGCTTAAAAAAAACATTTATTCTAGGGACAGAAAACTGTAGGTAGGGAGAGTGTCAGTTTATTTCACTCTGCAAGTCCTTGTTTCCAGGGACCTGGAAGGACAGTGAGTGAATTGTCCTTGTGCTATATTGTGATTAAAAAAAACATTTTTTCTAGGGACAGAAAACTGTAGGTAGGGAGAGTGTTTTTTTTCTTTCACTCTGCAAGTCCTTGTTTCCAGGGACCTGTAAGGACAGTGAGTGAATTGTCCTTGTGCTATATTGTGATTAAAAAAAACATTTTTTCTAGGGACAGAAAACTGTAGGTAGGGAGAGTGTCAGTTTATTTCACTCTGCAAGTCCTTGTTTCCAGGGACCTGGAAGGACAGTGAGTGAATTGTCCTTGTGCTATATTGTGATTAAAAAAAACATTTTTTCTAGGGACAGAAAACTGTAGGTAGGGAGAGTGTTTTTTTTCTTTCACTCTGCAAGTCCTTGTTTCCAGGGACCTGTAAGGACAGTGAGTGAATTGTCCTTGTGCTATATTGTGCTTAAAAAAAACATTTATTCTAGGGACAGAAAACTGTAGGTAGGGAGAGTGTCAGTTTATTTCACTCTGCAAGTCCTTGTTTCCAGGGACCTGGAAGGACAGTGAGTGAATTGTCCTTGTGCTATATTGTGATTAAAAAAAACATTTTTTCTAGGGACAGAAAACTGTAGGTAGGGAGAGTGTTTTTTTTCTTTCACTCTGCAAGTCCTTGTTTCCAGGGACCTGGAAGGACAGTGAGTGAATTCTCCTTGTGCTATATTGTGCTTAAAAAAAACATTTATTCTAGGGACAGAAAACTGTAGGTAGGGAGAGTGTCAGTTTATTTCACTCTGCAAGTCCTTGTTTCCAGGGACCTGTAAGGACAGTGAGTGAATTGTCCTTGTGCTATATTGTGCTTAAAAAAAACATTTATTCTAGGGACAGAAAACTGTAGGTAGGGAGAGTGTCAGTTTATTTCACTCTGCAAGTCCTTGTTTCCAGGGACCTGGAAGGACAGTGAGTGAATTGTCCTTGTGTTATATTGTGATTAAAAAAAACATTTTTTCTAGGGACAGAAAACTGTAGGTAGGGAGAGTGTTTTTTTTCTTTCACTCTGCAAGTCCTTGTTTCCAGGGACCTGTAAGGACAGTGAGTGAATTGTCCTTGTGCTATATTGTGCTTAAAAAAAACATTTATTCTAGGGACAGAAAACTGTAGGTAGGGAGAGTGTCAGTTTATTTCACTCTGCAAGTCCTTGTTTCCAGGGACCTGGAAGGACAGTGAGTGAATTGTCCTTGTGCTATATTGTGCTTAAAAAAAACATTTATTCTAGGGACAGAAAACTGTAGGTAGGGAGAGTGTCAGTTTCTTTCACTGTGAAAGTCCTTGTTTCAAGGGACAGAGAAGGACACCTGAAGGTAGCCCTTATTGCTTTTTTCCCATCTCCCTGCAGGCCATCTATTAGAATGTCTGGAAGGCAAACAAGGAGAGGCAGACAGTCAGGAGGCAATAAAAGAGGGCAAGCAGGCTCTGTGTCTGGGGGCAACAGTGCTGGTCGTGGACGCGGTGCATTGTCATCAGCACATGGCCATGGGACACGCTTGTCCTTCTTTTCGGCAGCTGGACATGTTGAGCCACATCATGCCGAAGACTTGGTAGAGTGGATGACCAAGCCCTCCTCCTCCTCCTCATCCTCTCTCACCCAGGCTCAGGGTACTGGAAAAGCAGCTGCCAAAGCGTCGTCTTCCCTGGTATCAATGTCAGACAAATCATCAGTCACTCCTTCCCTAGACCCACCATGTCCTCCTCCTGAGGAGTCCCCCGAACTGTTTCAGCACAGTGTTGGGTACATGCTCCAGGAGGATGCCCAGCGTTTCGAAGGGTCTGATGATGAAACCCAGCTAGAGGAAGGCAGTAGCGTGAGAGCAGACAGAGGGGATGCTCAAGAAGGACACCAATCTGGCAGTCATGTTCCAGCAGCTGCAGCATACTGCCAGATTGGCTCCAGTGATGAGGAGGGAGGGGATGATGAGGTCACTGACTCCACGTGGGTGCCTAATAGGAGAGAGGAGGAGGAGGAGGATGAGGAGGAGGCACATCTCCAACGAGGCAGGATGCCCTTTGGTGGCCAGCGTAAGGGCAGTACACCGACGGAATCACACCGCAGAGCTCCGCCTGTGCAGGGCGCTGCCTCTGCCCGTCATTCAAAAAGTTCTTTGGTGTGGGCCTTTTTTGAGGCTAGTGCATCAGATCGCACAGCTGCTGTTTGCAACATATGTCTCAAGCGTATATCGCGTGGCCAAAACATCAGCCGCTTGGGTACCACATGCCTGACCAGACATATGTTGACCTGCCATGCAGCTCGTTGGCAAGCCTACCTCAAAGACCCACACCAAAGAACAAAGCGGACCTCTCCTTGCACCGCATCAGCTGGGATCTCCAACCCCACTATAACTTCAGTCCTCTCTGAAACATGCACTGAGAGGAATGAAGGTGTAGAATTAGGTGTGTCACAGCCAAGTACTTGCGCCCACTCTGCTAGCAGTACACCGACGTCCGATTCTAGCAGGCAAATTTCCCTGCCCCAGCTGCTGGACCGTCGAAAGAAGTTCACTCCCAGCCATCCACATGCCCAGCGGTTGAATGCTAGCTTGGCTAAATTGCTAGCGCTTCAACTGCTGCCTTTTCAGTTGGTAGACTCGGCCCCCTTCCGTGAGTTTGTGCAATGTGCAGTTCCTCAGTGGCAGGTTCCCAAACGCCACTTTTTCTCACGGAAGGCTATTCCGGCTCTCTACCGGCATGTGGAAGGCAATGTCTTGGCCTCGCTGGACAGGGCGGTCAGCGGTAAGGTGCATATTACCGCTGACTCATGGTCCAGCAGGCATGGACAGGGACGTTACCTTTCTTTCACGGCCCATTGGGTCACTCTTTTGGCAGCTGGGAAGGATTCAGGACAAGGTGCAGTAGTGTTGGAGGTTGTCCCACCGCCACGCCTCCAAAATGCTACTACTGGTTGTGACACACCTCTCTCCTCCACCCCCTCCTCTTCTTCTTCCTCCATGGCCTCTTCCTGTGGTTTGTCCTATGAACCAGCGGTGCTCCGTAGCCGTTCACGGGGCTACGCAAGTACGCAGGCAAAAAGATGCCATGCCGTGCTTGCGCTGGTGTGTTTGGGGGACAGAAGCCACACTGGGGCAGAGGTCCTGTCTGCTCTGCAGGGCCAGGCCGAGAGGTGGTTGACGCCACGCCAGCTTAAGCCAGGAATGGTGGTTTGCGACAATGGCACCAACCTCCTCTCCGCCCTCCGACAGGGACAACTGACCCATGTGCCCTGTGTGGCTCACGTCCTTAACCTGGTGGTGCAGCGCTTCTTGGGCAGGTACCCGGGCTTACAGGATGTCCTGAGGCAGGCCAGGAAAGTCTGTGTGCATTTCCGCAGATCTTATAATGCCAGTGCTCGCCTGGCTGAGCTGCAAAAGGAGTTGAACCTGCCCAAGAACCGCCTTATATGTGACATGCCCACCAGGTGGAACTCAACGTTGGCCATGCTGCAGCGGCTGCACACGCAGCAGAGGGCCATCAATGAGTACCTGTGCGACTACGGCACCAGGACAGGGTCAGGGGAGCTTGGTTTTTTTTCTCCACGCCAGTGGGGCATGATCAGGGATGCATGCACTGTCCTGGCACCATTTGAGGAGGCCACGAGGATGGTGAGCAGTGACAGTGCATGCATCAGTGACACTGTACCTCTTGTCCACCTGTTGGAGCACACGCTGCGTGGAATAATGGACAGGGCACTTGAGGCAGAACAGAGGCAGGAAGAGGAGGACTTCCTTGCCTCTCAAGGCCCCCTTTACCCAGACAGTGTTCCTTCTGTCCCACCCATCGCACAGGAAGAGGAGGAGGAGGAGGAGGAGGAGGAGGAGGATTGTGTCAGCATGGAGGTGGAGGCTGGCACTCAGCATCATCAGCAGCAGTCTTTTAGGGATGATTTACAGTCCCAAGAAACCAGTGGACTTGTACGTGGCTGGGAGGAGGTGGCTGCGGATCATGTCGTCCTTAGTGACCCAGAGGACTCCGGAGCGAATGCCTCAGCAAAACTACGCTGCATGGCCTCCCTGATCCTGCAAAGTCTGCGGAAGGATCCTCGTATTCTTCGGATCAAGGAGAGGGACCATTACTGGCTGGCCACTCTCCTTGATCCACGGTACAAGGGTAAGGTTGCGGACCTTATGTTACCGTCGCAGAGGGAGCAGAGGATGAGACAACTCCGGGAGGCCTTGCAGAAAGGTCTGTGCAACGCGTTCCCAGAGACTGGGAGGTTGCAAACTCCTGGTCCTGGACAACGAGTTGCTGAGGCTTCGGCCAGTCAAAGAAGGAGCGGTGGGGAAGGTGGCCGTCTGACCGATGCGTTCAGACAATTCTTTAGTCCGCAGCCCCAAAGTATGATCGGTTCCAGCAACCATCGCCAGCGTCTGATAAACATGGTGCAGGAATATCTAGGGGCAAGGTCAGACTTGGACACCTTCCCCACCGAAAATCCTCTGGCTTACTGGGTCTTGAGGATGGATCACTGGCCAGAGCTTGCACAGTATGCAATTGAGCTACTGGCCTGTCCTGCATCCAGCGTTCTTTCGGAACGCACATTCAGTGCTGCTGGAGGATTTGTCACGGATCACAGGGTGCGCCTGTCCACCGACTCGGTTGATCGACTGACTTTCATCAAGATGAACCAGTCTTGGATCACCACCAGCTACCACACACCTGATGCTGATATAACAGACTAATTGATTTTAACATGTCACATCCCTTCAAGACTGATGCTGATGCTGAGTGCCTGTGCTGTTATGTTGACTGGCTATCCTCCTCCTCCGAGTCCTCAATGATACGATTGATGATGATAGCTTGTAAGATCATTTTTGTTTATGGGTGCCGCCACCAGTGCCTAACGCCCAATTTTTCAGCCCCTGTTTAACAGGGGCGTGTAATTACAATTTTTGAAGCAATACTTTGCAACAGGGCTCATTGCTGTGCTCCAAGTACAGTATCTGTGAGGAGTTGCAGTGTTGTGCCACCAGTGCCTAAGGCCCAATTTTTCAGCCCCTGTTTAACAGGGGCGTGTCATTACAATTTTTGAAGCAATACTTTGCAACAGGGCTCATTGGTGTGCTCCAAGTACAGTATCTGTGAGGAGTTGCAGTGTTGTGCCACCAGTGCCTAAGGCCCAATTTTTCAGCCCCTGTTTAACAGGGGCGTGTCATTACAATTTTTGAAGCAATACTTTGCAACAGGGCTCATTGCTGTGCTCCAAGTACAGTATCTGTGAGGAGTTGCAGTGTTGTGCCACCAGTGCCTAAGGCCCAATTTTTCAGCCCCTGTTTAACAGGGGCGTGTCATTACAATTTTTGAAGCAATACTTTGCAACAGGGCTCATTGGTGTGCTCCAAGTACAGTATCTGTGAGGAGTTGCAGTGTTGTGCCACCAGTGCCTAAGGCCCAATTTTTCAGCCCCTGTTTAACAGGGGCGTGTCATTACAATTTTTGAAGCAATACTTTGCAACAGGGCTCATTGCTGTGCTCCAAGTACAGTATCTGTGAGGGGTTGCAGTGTTGTGCCACCAGTGCCTAAGGCCCAATTTTTCAGCCCCTGTTCAACAGGGGCATGTAATTACAATTCTTGATCTAATAATTCACAGCAGGGCCCATTGCTGCACCCACCAAGAGTAACTGTCAGGGCTTACAGTGTTGTGGCACCAGCACCACCATCAAAGGCCCAATTTTTACTACCACTGTTCAACAATTATATGTAATTAAAATTCCTGATATAATAGTTGACAGCAGGGCGTTCCAGCACCAACCAAGAGTAACTGTGAGTGCTTACAGTGTTGTGCCAACACCAACAACTAAGGGGCCTATTTCTGCAGAGTATATACGGCAGGTCCCTACTTTCAAACATCCAACTTACAAACGACTCCTACTTGCAAACGCAAGAAGACAACAGGAAGTGAGAGGAAATCTACCACTAGGAAGGAAAATTCTCTCCTGTAAGAATAAATATGGGAGAAAGGTGTCTCCTCTGTACTGATGCTTTATCAGCAATCCTTGTTTCAAGAAAAACACCACATTTCAAAAACAGTTGTCATTGGGACGGAAAGTGAGGTGAAATGTTCTGAACAGGGGCACAGACAGCAAAACAAATGTTACAGGGGTGATAACCCTTACCTATGTTTTCCAAAAAGTTTAAAAATAGATTTTTGGTCTGGAGCTACACTTCAACAATGTACCTGTTCAAAATTACAAACAGACTCTACATAAGAACAAACCTACAGTCCCTGTCTTGTATGCACCGCCTGTATAGGGCTGTTCAGAGTATATAGGGCCTTTTTTATTTTATGTGCGGGGTTCCCCTTAATATCCATACAAGACCCAAAGGGGCTGGTAATGGGCTGGGGTAGGGGGGGGGGTCATGGGGTAGCTATGCCATTTTTCTTAAAGAATTTCATCCATATTACCGGGACCAGACATTACATTAAAGCCGCAAGCAGTTTTAAATGGCTTTTTTTTCCTTTAGAAGTGTCATTTTGTGCAGGGACAGTTCTAAACACGGGAAACACGTGGCACTTCACAGGCATACTTTAGACACCCCCCAGGTACGATATTTAAAGGAATATTTGACTTTTTTTTTTTCACTTTATGCATCATTAAAATGACTGCTCCCGAAAAACGACCGTTTTTAAAACTTCTTTTTGCATTGATACATGTCCCCTGGTGCAGAACCCGGGTTCCCAAACCCTTTTTAGGACAATAACATGCATAATAGTTGTTATAATTAGCACTTTAGAATTCGAACGTTCGCATCCATTGTATTTAATAGGGTTCTAATGTTCGTTCGAACTTTCGGTCCGTTCGCGGGTTCTGGTGCGAACCGAACCCGGGGGTGTTCGGCTCATCACTACTGCTGAGTTCCTGTGTTCCTAGTTCCGGTCCAGTCTGCTAAGCTGATCCAGTCTGCTGAGTTCCTGTGTTCCTAGTTCCGGTCCAGTCTGCTAAGCTGATCCAGTCTGCTGAGTTCCTGTGTTCCTGGTTCCAGTCCATTCTGCTAAGCTGATCCAGTCTGCTGAGTTCCTGTGTTCCTAGTTCCGGTCCAGTCTGCTAAGCTGATCCAGTTTGCTGAGTTCCTGTGTTCCTGGCTCCAGTCCAGTCTGCTAAGCTGATCCAGTCTGCTGAGTTCCTGTGTTCCTGGTTCCGGTCCAGTCTGCTAAGCTGATCCAGTTTGCTGAGTTCCTGTGTTCCTGGTTCCGGTCCCGTCTGCTGAACGATTCCAGTTTGCTGAGTGTTCCTGATTCCAGTTCGACCTGCTGTGTTCCAGTGTGCCTACCAAGTCTGCATACCTACCTTCACCTTGGTTGATCCTGCCAGGCACTCGTACCCCTCCTACCTCCGCGCCTGCTGTTACCTTACCAGGGGCCGCTGGTGGGAGCCGTAAGGGAGGCCTTCCTCTGCAAGTCCGGGCTCATCACCGCTAGGTACGTGACACACTGTGGATCGAACGTTTGGGGGCGACACACCCCCCTGGGATTAACGAGGTTCTATCCTACCGCCCATTTTTATGATGGGCGGGTGGAACATTGTTTAGAGATGACCCCATATATTGTGTCACCCCTGTGATTCCTGTATAGATTTCCACACTAGGTTAACTTTGGATGACAGTGGTAGATGTTTAATATGACTATTATGGTACTATGTTAATGCTATATAGCAGTTATTTATTTTTATTTTTGTTTTCAGGTTTCAAGGTTTCTCACTTACGACCTATATCCAGCATCCAGCTGGGATGGGCCTTACAGTCTAATGAGACTGACGTTTGGATAGGATTTTAAAACCTAAAGGGTTACAAGGCCTGGGTGTCTGGTCATACAGACAGCCAAGGTCTTTTTTCATAGTTGCGGCCAGTCATCACTCATATGTTCTGCGGTTCTTACGTGGTGTAGGGGCACTGCAGCGGTCGTATCACTGCACTCTGGTAACGGGACAGTATGTGGCCACCCAAGCCATTGCTAGTATTGTTTGGTTATCACATACCAAGCGATACGATGATCAACGGCAAATGAGACGCCAAACCTATTGGCGCCTCCTAGCAGCACTTCCGCCCTTGACCGCCGGGCTTCCAACGTCCCGGCACGCATGCGCTTTACAATAGTACTCGCCCACTTAGACATACCGACGAGGTTGCGTCAGTGCGTGGCATAGGACATTGATCTTTGCCCGTGCAGTCTCCCTCGTTTTGCTGCACATGCGCAGTCATTAGGACGATGCGGGTGCACGCTTGTCGGCCGGCTCAGATGACGCCATACGCTCGTTCGGCGTCATCATGAGCGAGGTGCTTATAACGTGAGGGGATACACCGCCACCATACAACAGGCTGCTGAAGTGTGTGGCGGCCCTCACGGTGAGGTTTATCTGAACAGACCTGGATGTGGTGAGGTCTTGGAGCGGCATACTGGTAGGTTACACTGCAGGCTTTTTGAGGCCCAAATATACATTGGTTAACAGGCACTTTTGTAGACAGCTCTTACATCCTTCTTCTTTGTTTGGCTTTTTTAGTGCTATATCAGGCTGTGGCGCGGGGGAATTGTCTCCACTAGTCTGGTCCTGGTTTATTTTATCAGGAGGTTGGTTTGGTGTTCGCCCCCTGACATCCTGCCTTCAGGTATATATATGCATGTTATATGGTTGTCTAGTAGGGCTGGTGCCAGTGTCTGAACAAATTGGCTATACATACCCCCCGAGTCAAGGGAGGTATATTAGTTTTTCTTTTTTTACCCAGTATTCATCAAATATATATATTTACAGGGTCCATACCTGAAGTATTACACCAGTTGATATTATCAATGATCTATGAATCTCTGTTATTGAAAGAGTCTGATCATCAAGACCAAGGTGTATTGGTGCTAACTCCCCAAGGTAAACTTTAATTAATTATTTAACGCCTTATGTTCTTTATAACCTTATCATTCGCTAATAGTTAAATTTATTTTCTTATGGTCCATTACAATTTTTTCCTTTTTCCTTCTTATTTTTCCCTTTTCCTCCAACCCCCAAGTCCCCTCCCTTTCCCTATCCTTCTCTCCTCAATAAGAATGTACTACGGCTTAACTACCTTTTCTATATATACTAGTAGCAAATCTAACACTAACATCATTCAATAATTTCCCTGTAGTTGCCTCTCCGGTGCCTTCTCCAAGCCCTACACATCCCGTCCAGCTCTGGCATAAGTTACCTGCTTTTACAGGTTACCCCTCTTAAAAGTAGTTTGCCTCATTATTATTATTTTTACGTATAATTAATAGTTTTAGTAGTTATACTAGTGTGTGGTATGTCCACACACATGTATATCAACAAGGAATGACCTTTAGGTCATGTATAATGCCTATAATCGTTATTTTTCAGTCTCTGTGAGCACCTCCATACTGCTCCACGCCGTGAGTTGCGGTGGGTTGGTGGGTTGCAGTGTTCACTTTTCTTTGGGAGTTGGTCCTTCCATCCACTCCCACTCCCATGGGTATATTCCGCAGAACATAGAGGGCCGCAACAATCTAACCACACTCACCACCCACATCACAATTAGGGGTGAGTGGTTTGCTAATGTGCATGTTGATTATGAACATTTTATGCAACAATATGATAAATGTTTTATGTACCAAATTATTAATTTTTCTTTGTATATTTAGAAGCTCCTGAGGAAGCGATTAGATCGCGAAACATGTAGAGCTCCAAGTTTTTAATTCATCAACACGTTGTGAACTCCAATGCAAGGAACTACTGCAATATTGTAGGGTACTACCGTGGAAGTGTCCATATCAACGGTGTTGTTGTAATATATGTATATGTAAAATTCTTTTGCATATTACTAGTTATGTATGTGTATGCAATTTTATGAAATTGTTGTGATGTATCCATGTTGTATTAAAAAATTGTTATTTTACTAAAAACCCATATGTGCCTATAAAGTCCATTTTTTTCCCCAATCCTCTTCACAAATGGCCATAATACATCCTCATCCTACACTGGTGTTCCAGTTTTTTCTACTAATTACGATTAGGAACCTTTTTTTAAATATCTGCCAGTCTTATTTAAAGAACCAGGGTATGCCCAAATTCTGACAAAGGGAGTTAGGACCGTATCACGTAGAGCCCCTACTTTGGACAGTACATTATCTCTCAGTCTTTACAATAGTAGTAAATCATGCTCGCATTGGCTACAGTCTAAAGGCACAATTCGATGCAGTTCTAATGGATGTTCATGTTGTCCTCATATTCTAAAGGGGGACATGATCCAGGCCACTGCAACAGGTAGATCAGTTAAAATTTCATCATTCATCAACTGTAATACCAGGTATCTGTTGTATATTATCACTTGTAAATCGTGTCACATTCAGTACATTGGTCGGACGACCCCCAGGTTGCGGGATCGTCTACAGGACCACTTGTACAAAATAGAGAAAAATAACAATACCAATATCGCAAGACACTGGGATGATATACATTAGAAGGACGTGTCTATCTTGGTCATTCAAGCTGTAGAAAAGATAATATTGCCAGTTAGAGCAGGTGATACATTTAGGATTCTGTGTAAAAGAGAGGTATATTGGATATTTCTCTTTAATATGAGGAAGCCAGCAGGTTTAAACTTTGAATGGGATGTTTTCCCTTTCTTTGAGTAAATATCCATATATGATTATGCACAATTTTACAAGGTCAAGCTTAATGTTTTTTCCATTTTGGCTGTATTGACGGTTTCACCATTATTATTATCTGTTTTAGGGATATAATCGAGAAGTGTTGTTATACATATTGTGGCAGAGCGTTGCCCTGCCAGGGTCTAGAAGGAGGTTGCGACCCAGAATTCTCAACCAGACTGGTTGAGGGGCTCCAGGGAGCTTGTAACATGAAGAGGAACCTGGCTTTTCAGTTTCCTCCTTTCTTAGAAAAGTCCACTTTGGGACCTGGAGCCCGGGGATTTCTGAGAGATCCGGGTGGGATGAAATCCCCAGTCCTGGGTCCTGATTTTGAAAACAGCCAGCATACTGATTGATCAGGTGTGTGCTGGGCTTTTAGTAGTAACCTGACCATAGTTCTGGGCTCCACCCCAGCATATTGTAAGTCTGAGTTTCAGGAGTCAGGAGGGCTCCACGGGGGAGCCAGTGCAGCAGGAAGCTGCTAGCTATATTCACCAAGGGGGTCGGTGAAACAGTCTGTACGAGACAGACAAGGACCTGGAGTGTAAGGCCAGAGCAGCAGTGCTGCAAGTGAGAGCCAACTAGGCTGAATGTCGTTTTGTTTATGGAAAAGAATGCTGAAACCCCTGCGAGGGAAACCTATGTTTGTTTGCTGGACTTGTTTTTTTTAAAACTGGGCAAACAAAGCCCTTAAAAAGTAGAACCAGCGAGTGGCGGTGTCCTTAAAGCTCTACATTTGACGCTAGTCCTTTACAATATATACACCTGTATTGGGATACTTAAATATTCATGTAGGGTTTCCCTTTACAGTGTATCATTTTCCAGGTGACTTGCTGGCGACCATGCTGGTTGACTTTTATTCTGCATATTGGATTTGGATTTTGGCGCATCGGCGTTCGCAACGGCAGTTTTGGTATTTACGAAACATTTGCGCCGGTAACACAGCGCTATTCCCCATTTACTATAGTGTTCTCAGCGCATGGGAGGAGGTGCTCAGTGCGCCACTATGGACCTGGCGCACGGCATCTTCAAATCAAAATTATATGAAGCTGGAAGTGCCAATATAATGGGGTGATGTGGGGTGATGTGAGGAAGTATAGTGACAACTGCCCAAGTAACAAATATGCCCAAAATAGAATGAGAAAGTAACTTTTTCTGAACCAGCCTGCTGCGCCTGCAATTACGTTTATAACTGCGAGAGGTCTATTTGTGCACTGCGCGGCATTTGCGCTCCTTCAAATGCGCCGGTTCACTGCGCCGGCAAAATCTTAGTAAATGCCAAGTCACTTAAATGCATTTGCATAAGTTTAACCACTTAATGACCGCCCACTGTAAATATACGTCGGCAGAATGGCACCGACAGGCAGAATCACGTATATGTACGTGATTGCGTTTGTATAGTTGGGGGGTCCGATCGGACCCCCCTTCTTTACAGTGAGCGGTCGTTTTACCTTCGGGAGCGATCCGGCATGAGGGGACGGCCGTTCGATTCCGGCCACCCCCTTTCGATCGCTCCCGGCGAATGAGAGCTTCCCCTGCCTGTGTGCTTGTTTACACAGGCTGGAGGAAGTGATGTCATCTCTCCTGCGGCGCTCACATACACCGAGCGCCGTACAGGAGAAGATGCAGGTTAGTGCACACAACACTACACTGACACCAGGACACATAGGTACATAAATCGCCCCCCCAGGCCCCCCCAGACCCCCCCAGATCACCCCCCAGATCACCCCCCAGCCCCCAGTCACAGTGTCACTGATTGCAGTGACCATTTATTTAGTGATCACTGCAATCAGTGACATTTGTGACTGTAAACGTGTCACTACATTTAGTTTTAGGTCCAGTGTAGCCCCCTAACCCCCCCCCCCTAATAAAGGTTTAACCCCCTGATCACCCCCCAGATAACCCTTTTACCCCCTAGCACCGCCGTCACTAAGCAATCATTTTTCTGATCGATGTCTTAGCGTCGGTGATGCTGATCGGTAGCCAGTAATTTTTTTTAGGTTCGCCGCAGGTTTTTATAGCGTCGGGTACCCCCATATATTACCTAATGAAGGTTTAACCCCCTTGATCGCCCCCCAGGTAACCCTTTCACCCCCTATCACCACTGTCACTAAGTTATAATTTTTCTGATCGATGTCTTAGCGTCAGCGATGCTGATCGGTAGCCAGTAATTTTTTTTAGGTTCGCCGCAGGTTTTTATAGCGTCGGGTACCCCCATATATTACCTAATAAAGGATTAACCCTCTTGATCACCCCCCAGGTAACCCTTTCACCCCCTAGCACCGCAGTCACTAAGCGATCATTTTTCTGATCGATGTCTTAGCGTCGGTGATGCTGATCGGTAGCCAGTCATTTTTTTTAGGTTCGCCGCAGGTTTTTATAGCGTCGGGTACCCCCATATATTACCTAATAAAGGTTTAACCCCCTTGATCGCCCCCCAGGTAACCCTTTCACCCCCTATCACTACTGTCACTAAGCGATAATTTTTCTGATCGCTGTCTTAGCGTCGGTGATGCAGATCGGTAGCCAGTAATTTTTTTTAGGTTCGGCGCAATTTTTTAAAGCGTCAGGTAACACAATATATTACATAATAAAGGTTTAACACCCTTGATCGGCCTCCAGGTAACCCTTTCACCCCCTATCACCACTGTCGCTAAGCGATCATTTTTCTGATCGCTGTCTTAGCGTCGGTGATTCAGATCGGTAGCCAGTAATTTTTTTTAGGTTCGCCGCAGGTTTTTATAGCGTCAGGTACCCCCATATATTATCTAATAAAGGTTTAACCCCCTGATCGCCCCCCAGGTAACCCTTTCACCCCCTATCACCACTGTCGCTAAGCGATCGTTTTTATGATCGTTGTCTTAGTGTCGGTGATGCAGATCGGTAGCCAGTCATTTTTTTTTAGGTTCGCCGTCAGGTTTTTATATAGCGTCAGGTACCCCCATATATTACCTAATAAAGGTTTTAACCCCCTAATTGCCCCTAGTTAACCCTTTCACCAGTAATCACCATATAAGTGTTACGGGTGACGCTGGTTAGTTAGTTTGCTTTTTATCATTAGAAGTGGGTGGATGAAGGGCGGTATTCTAATGGTGGGCATACCCACCGATCAATCTTTTTTTTTCGTTCAGCCAACAGGCTGCATGAAAAAAAAAGATTACAATACATGTCCAACAAGGACCAGCAACGTACTGGTATGTTGCTGGACTTTGAATGTTTATACCAGAATGATGCCTGCGGGTTTAGGTATGATCTTGGTATCATTCTTTTCAGCCAGCGGCCGGCTTTCATGTAAAAGCAATCCTAGTGGCTAATTAGCCTCTGGACTGCTTTTACAAGCAGTGGGAGGGAATGACCCCCCCGGATATAAAAAGCGCCATTGGGAAAGCATTTTATCACACCGATCTTGGTGTGGTCAGATGCTTTGAGGGCAGAGGAAAGATCTAGGGTCCAATAGACCCCAGTTTTTTCAAAAAAGAGTACCTGTCATTACCTATAGCTATCATAGGGGATATTTACATTCCCTGAGATAACAATAAAAATGATTAAAAAAAAATAAAATATGGAAGCAACAGTTTAAAAATCAAATAAAAAAGCAAAATTATTAATAAAAAAAAAAAAAAAGCACCCCTGTCCTGCCCTGCTCTTGCCCAATGGCGAACGCAAGCGTCGGTCTGGCGTCATATGTAAACAGCAATTGCACCATGCATGTGAGGTATCACCGCGAAGGTCAGATCGAGGGCAGTAATTTTAGCAGTAGACCTCCTCTGTAAATCTAACGGGGTAACCTGTAAAGGCTTTTAAAGGCTTTTAAAAATGTATGTAGTTTGTCGCCAATGCGCGTTTGTGCGAAATTTTAAAGCATGTCGTGTTTGGTATCTATGTACTCGGCCTAAGATCATCTTTTTTATTTCATCAAACATTTGGGCAATATAGTGTGTTTTAGTGCATTAAAATTTAAAAAAGTGTATTTTTCCCAAAAAAAAATGCGTTTGAAAAATCGCTGCGCAAATACTGTGTAGAAAAAAAATGCAACACCCACCATTTTATTCTGTAGGGCCTTTGCTTTAAAAATATATATAATGTTTGGGGGTTCAACATAATTTTCTTGCAAAAAAAAATATGTTTTCATGTAAACAAAAAGTGTCAAAAAGGGCTTTGTCTTCAAGTGGTTAGAAGAGTGGATGTAAGCTTCCTAATGTTGTGTATAAAATGCCAGAACAGTTCAAAACCCCCCCAAATGACCCCATTTTGGAAAGTAGACACCCCAAGCTATATACTGAGAGGCATGTCGAGTCCATGGAATATTTTATATGTTGACACAAGTTGCGGAAAAAAGACAATTTTTTTTTTTTGCACAAAGCTGTCACTAAATGATATATTGCTCAAACATGCCATGGGAATATGTGGAATTACACCCCAAAATACATTCTGTTGCTTCTCCTGAGTACGGGGATACCACATGTGTGAGACTTTTTGGGAGCCTAGCCGCGTACGGGACCCCAAAAACCAATCACCGCCTTCAGGCTTTCTAAAGGGTGTAAATTTTTGATTTCACTTCTCACTGCCTATCACAGTTTCGGAGGCCATGGAATGCCCAGATGGCACAAAACCCCCCCAAATGACCCTATTTTGGAAAGTAGACACCCCAAGCTTTTTGCTGAGAGGTATTGTGAGTATTTTGCAGATCTCGCTTTTTGTCACAAAGTTTTGAAAATTAAAAAAAAAAAAGAAAAAAAAAATGTTCTTTCTTCATTTTCAAAAAAAAATGAGAGCTGTAAAATACTCACCATGCCTCTCAGCAAACAGCTTGGGGTGTCTACTTTCCAAAATGGGGTCATTTGGGGGGGTTTTGTGCTATTTTGGCATTTTATGGCCTTCGAAACTGTGATAGGTAGTGAGGAGTCAAATCAAAAATTTGTGCCTAGAAATCCTGAAGGCGGTGATTGGTTTTCGGGGTCCCGTACGCGGCTAGGCTCCTAAAAAGTCCCACACATGTGGTATCCCCGTACTCAGGAGAAGCAGCAAAATTTATTTTGGGGTGCAATTCCACATATAACCATGGCATGTGTGAGCAATATATCATTTAGTGACAACTTTTTGTAATTTTTTTTTTTTTTTGTCATTATTCAATCACTTGGGACAAAAAAAAATATTCAATGGGCTCAACAGGCCTCTCAGCAATTTCCTTGGGGTGTCTACTTTCTAAAATGGGGTCATTTGGGGGGGGTTTTGTGCTATTTTGGCATTTTATGGCCTTCAAAACTGTGATAGGTAGTGAGGAGTGAAATCAAAAATTTACACCCTTAGAAATCCTGAAGGCGGTGCTTGGTTTCCGGGGTCCCGTACGTGGCTAGGCTCCTAAAAAGTCCCACACATGTGGTATCCCCGTACTCAGGAGAAGCAGCAGAATGTATTTTGGGGTGCAATTCCACATATAACCATGGCATGTGTGAGCAATATATCATTTAGTGACAACTTTTTGTAATTTTTTTTTTGTCATTATTCAATCACTTGGGACAAAAAAAAAATATTCAATGGGCTCAACATGCCTCTCAGCAATTTCCTTGGGGTGTCTACTTTCTAAAATGGGGTCATTTGGGGGGGTTTTGTACTGCCCTGCCATTTTAGCACCTCAAGAAATGAGATAGGCAGTCATAAATTTAAAGCTGTGTAAATTCCAGAAAATGTACCCTAGTTTGTAAACGCTATAACTTTTGCGCAAACCGATAAATATACGCTTATTGACATTTTTTTTACTAAAGACATGTGGCTGAATACATTTTGGCCTAAATGTATGACTAAAATTGAGTTTATTCGATTTTTCTTATAACAAAAAGTAGAAAATATCATTTTTTTTCAAAATTTTCGGTCTTTTTCTGTTTATATCGCAAAAAATAAAAATCGCAGAGGCAATCAAATACCATTAAAAGAAAGCTCTATTTGTGGGAAGAAAAGGATGCAAATTTCGTTTGGGTACAACATTGCATGTCCGCACAATTTACAGTTAAAGCAGCGCAGTGCAAAATTCTGAATTCACCTCTGGTCCTTTAGCTACCAAATGGTCCGGGGCTTAAGTGGTTAACAGGCGCTCCTCTAAACCATTATATAACAGTCTCTGCACAAAATTACATTTCTAAAGGAAAAAAAAAGTCATTTAAAAGTACTCGCGGCTGTAATGAATTGCCAGTTCCCGTTAATACAGAGAAAAGTCATTGAAAGTCTTTGGAAAAAAAATGCGTGGGGGTCCCCCCAAATTCCATTACCAGGCCCTTCAGGTCTGGTATGGATATTAAGGGGAACTCCTCGCCAAATAAAAAAAAAATGGCGTGGGGGTCCCCCTCAAAATCCGTACCTGGCCCTTCAGGTCTGGTATGGATTTTAAGGGGACCCCCGCGCCAAACTTGAAAAAAAATGGCGTGGGGTCCCCCTAAAAATCCACACCAGACCCTTATCCGAGCACGCAACCTGGCAGGCCGCAGGAAAAGAGGAGGGGACGAGAGAGCGCCAGCCCCCTCCTGAACCGTACCAGGCCACATGCCCTCAACATGGGGGGGATGCTTTGGGGGTCTGTGGCCCCTCAAAGCACCATGTCCCCATGTTGATGGGGAAAAGGGCCTCATCCCCACAACCCTTGCCGGTGGTTGTGGGGGTCTGCAGGCGGGGGACTTATCGGAATCTGGAAGCCCCCTTTAACAAAGGGGACCCCCAGATCCCCCCCCTGTGTGAAATGGTAATGGGGTACAAATGTACCCCTACCATTTCACCAAAAAGAGTGTCAAAAATATAAAAAATGACAATAGCCGGTTTTTGACAATTCCTTTATTAATGTCTTCTCCATCTTCTTCTTCCATCTTCTTCTCCCATCTTCTTCTTTTCTCCAATCGGGTTTCTTCCTCCATCTTGTTCTTCCTCTTCATCTTCCTCTTCCTTCTTCCTTCCGTGTTCTCGTCCGCATCTTGCTCCGGCTTCTTGTTCCCCCGCTTCTTTCTCCGGACGATCCACTTGCATTCGAGGTTCCCGCTGTGTGACGCTTCAGTACTTCTGACAGTTCTCCTCTGAGTCTGGCACCCGCCCCCCTCTGACACCACGGGGAAAGCCATAGGGAAGTCCCTGTGAAGTCCATGTGCGTCAGAGGGGGGCGGGGTCACCGGGTGGACCCCAAAGCATCCTCCCCATGTTGAGGGCATGTGGCCTGGTACGGTTCAGGAGGGGGGGCTGCTCTCTCTTCCCCCTCTTTTCCTGGGGCCTGTCCGTTGCGTGCTCGGATAAGGGTCTGGTGTGGATTTTTAGGGGGACCCCCACGCCATTTTTTTTAAGTTTGGCGCCGGGTTCCTCTTAAAATCCATACCAGAACTGAAGGGCCTGGTACGGATTTTGAGGGGACCCCCACGCCATTTTTTTTTATTTGGCGCGGAGTTCCCCTTAATATCCATACCAGACCTGAAGGGCCTGGTAATGGAATTTTGGGGGACCCCCACGCATTTTTTTTTTCAAAGACTTTCAATGACTTTTATCTGTATTAATGGGAACCGGCAATTCATTACAGCCGCGAGTACTATTAAATGACTATTATTTTACTTTAGAAATGTAATTTTATTCTCGGACTGTTAAAAACATGGTAAACATGCGATACTTTACAGGCATACTATAGACACTCCCCAGGTATGATATTTAGAGCCAGTTCACACCAGATGCAGTGCAGTGCATTTTTTTGATGCATGAAAAACGCAAAGAAAGTTGATCACATTAATGCCAATGGCATAGTTCACACCACTGCAGTCCGTTCCAGTGCGTTTCAGAAAGGAAAAAAAAAATTGGTCATGCTGCATTTTTTATGTACAGAACTGTACTGGACCGCAGTAAAACGCATCAAAAACGTACTGGAATGCACCGGAACGCACCTAAATGCACCTAGGACGCACTGCAACACACTTGTCCTTATTAGGGCCAGTTCACACAAGACACAGTTAAGTTCAGTTCCGTGTGCTTTTTTTCTGCACAAAGTGCATGCACAGTATTTTCCATGTATTCCAATGGCTCTAGGAAACTGACTGTATGGTGTGAACTAGAACCAACAAGAGCCATTGGAATACATGGAAAATACTGTGCATGCATTTTTAGTGCAGAAAAAATGCGCACAAAACTGAACGGAACTGCGTCTGGTGTGATCTGGCCCTTAAGGTTAAGTGAAAAGAGGGGGAAAAAAGCACTAGACTGCATCAAAAATGCACCAAAAACGCATCAAAAATACATTGCACCCTTAGGGCCAGTTCACACCATAGAAACGCAATCCAGATGTGTTCCAGGTGCTTTTTTGCATGCACATTTTTGATGCGTTCCAGTGCATTTTTGGTACGTTTTTGATGCAGTCCAGGGCTTTTTTTTCACCCCTCTTTTTTATTAACCATAGATAAGGACAAGTGTGTTCCAGTGCGTTTTTGGTGCATTTAGGTGCATTCCGGTGCGTTCCAGTGTGTTTTTTATGCATTTTGCAGCGTTCCAGTACAGTCCAGTGCAGGTAAAATGCAGCATGTTCTACTTTTTTGGTGGAACTGGAACGCACTGGAACAAACACTGCCATTTAGAACCATATAACCAAATTTCCATGCATTTTTAATGCATAAAAAAAGCAATGGACTGCATGTGGTGTGAAATGGCCCTTAAGCAATTTGGCATATTTAAAGGCACTTCTCCTTGTTTTGTTTTTGGTGTTGTCCGAATTGGTGACATTGATATATGTCCCTTAGGGTGGGACCTGGGCCCCATACCCATTTTAAGGCCAATAACTAGAAGATAAGCCAGCCAAGTGGGGACTTGCAAAATTAACAAGTCAGTTCCCATTGACTGCAATGGTATTTGTTGTATAACTTTTGCCCATGTTAGGCTCTTTGTTTGCCCCCCGGACCGGGGGGGGGGGGGGGTTTGTCCCATATCTAACTTTGTAGCATGCTGGACGATGTGCTTAATTTTGGACAGGGGGGGGGCTTATTTTCTGCTAGGTGCATTTCTGTTGGTCTGAGCATGCTCAGGGACTTATTTTTTTTGTTGGTGCTTTTTGTGTGTGAACAGCACCTGGATGTTTCTGGGCATGCTCAGAGAGCGTGTTTTTTGGGTTAGTAATTGAAGGACATCCTTAACAGGTGTACCCACTTTGAAGTTCAGTCTCTACATTGGGTGAACTTGCATTTTGGGTGTTTCATGGACTGTGCATGTGTTTTCAATTGCATCATTAGCACACAAACCTATGTTATATAAAGCTTGCAGATAGCATTCTCTCCCTTGCCCTGAAAAGAGGCAAGAGTGTGTGTGTGTATGTGTGCGTGTGCTTGTGTGTGTGTGCATGTGCGTGCGTGTGTGCGTGTGTGTGTGTCAAAAAGTAAATTTTGGTGTCCTTATCGAGTTTGTAACACATGCATTTTATTTGTTATGTCTTTGCAAAACAGATGTTTGTTTTACTTTTGTTGATTGAATTTTTTTGTGTGGGGGATATATTCCCCTGAAATATTTTTGATGTTGTTAATGTGTGTCGTTTGTTCACTTTGATTTAATTGTCTGTGCTGCATTATTTTGCTAAATCTTTCTCAAGATGTTGTGACTAATGCTTTAAATTTACCTTTTTTTTGCTTCCCTTTCTTTTTTCCAAGTCCTGTTTTGTTGACCAATAAAATTTGATGCAAAGTTTGATGTTTGTTTTTTGTTTTCTATGCAACAAATGTGACAGCTGCAGCTTAACTATGCTGATTGGCATGTCAAAACAAAACAGATGTGATTTGTCTAACCTGGTAGCATATGCATGTATTGTGTGCTGCCATGGATAGTCACCAGGAAATGAAAAATACAGAGCGGTAAGTATTACATTTTCCTTTTTTACTGCAGTGGTTCTCAGCCTCAGTCCTCAAGTACCCCCAACAGGACATGTTTTGTGAATTTATCTTATCGAGAATTACTGTGCAAAATACCAAACCAGTGACTGTGATTTAAAGCACATGTGCAAGATGAAGGAAAACCTGCAAACATGGCCTGTTGGGGATACCAGACGTCAGGATGAGGTGTTGAGTCTTAGGAGGTGTGGGTGGAGCTGGGCCCTTGTTCATGTCAAATCCTGTGTATTGAATTGTGTATAAAGTTACAATGTTTCTCAATAATAAAGGCATTCGATTTAGGAAGATACAGAGCGTGTGTCTTGTTCTTCCAGAAGGATTAATTCCTATGGGAAAGGGTCGTCTGGCTGTGGAAGATTGGTAGCGAGTGGATGTGTGTCTAGGAGAGGGAACCTCGTAAACGGCGTTATACCCCTTTATATTGGGGGTGCCGTTACATTGGTTGGCAGCAGCGGGATTTTCCCTCCAGTTCCTGGGACACTCCAAACCACCACAGTGAATGACCAGCTATGCAGCCTACAGGAAAGTCACGCTGAAAGACCTACTTGAGAGCCGAGATGGACCAGAATAAGGGTGATGCAGGACCCCGGTCAGTTGAAGATTTGTTTCAGCAACGAGTTCAACAGCGCTTGGCATTATATGGTGCTAACCTATCAGAGACCGCCATACAGGAAGCCATTAGAGGCATCCAGCTGCAGGATGCGCGACAAGAGAGAGAACGAGAGCGACAAAAGAGAGAACTAGAGCGGCAACATGAGCGGAGAATGGCGGAAATACGGCAATCGGAGATCTCCTACAGACAGCTGCTAGAATCTGCTCAGCAGCAGGGTGGGGCCCCCTTTGCCTGGGATTATCAGGAAATACCAGTGGACAACTCTGAAATCCTGGCTGAAGAATCGGCAGTGGAAAATCTGGAGATTGCCATCCCTAAAGTCGAAGTGGATGATATGGAGTTCCAGGGAGCTAGCCTGGCTGAAGAATCAGTGGAAAATCTGGAGATTGCCATCCCTAAAGCCGAAGTGGATGATATGGAGTTCCAGGGAGCTAGGGCAGTTGGCTCATCTCCCCAGCCACAGATTACAGAAGGTATGGACTTAAGGGACTGTTCAGAGGATGTTAGGGATTATGCATCGCCTGCCCAAGTACTGGCAGCAGGACAGAGTACTGCAGACCCCGGCTCTACACTCGTGGCAGTTTTGGAGGCCCGAGGTGAGAAGGTGATGGTTCCTCTTTCCCAGGGGATTTCAGAGATGCAGGGAGGAGAAGCAGCCCTTTTCCCTCCCCAACAGTTAGCCAGAGCAGATGGTGTGAAGTCCCCAGCAGAAGTGCTGGCAACCGGGCAGAGTGATAGCAACCTCTGCCCAGCACCGGAAGCAACTGTGGAGTTTCAGGGAGCCGGGGCAGTTGGCCCCTCTCTCCAGCAACAATCTGAGGTGGTAAAGCTTTTACCCCCAGCTGAATCACTGGCAGCAGGGCAGAATGCTACTGGCCGCTGCACACAACTGCCACTTGAGCGGATATCGGTGGATGGGACTGCGGTCTCCACTCACAGCAACCCAGCACAAGAGCTGGCAACAGAGCAGAGTGCCGCAGGCCTCTGCTCTCAACTATCAGAAGAGGGAGTTCCTGTGGTATTTGATGGGACTTCGGTCCTCACTGACACAACCCCAGAAAATGGTGCGACACTGAGACAGGAGGATGTCAGCCTTGCTTTGCAAGCACTGGGGGATTTTCCCCTGCCACAAGGGGATGTGACTTCAGCCTCCACTTGTATACCCCAGGGATGCCGGGCAGTCGACCCAGATCCCCAACAGCATGGCGGACTGAGCCCAGTCACCCTGTCTTCTCTCCAGCGGCTGAAAGGACTCCAGGGAGAAGGGCCAGTCCAGGCCTCTCCCCAGTGGCGGGTATGTTCTCTGAGAGAGGCAGAGGTTGGCTGGGTAAGTAATGCTCTGTTTGGAGCAATTTATTTGTGGTACTGTGTGGATACCGGCATTAGAGGAATGGACCTATGGACTAACTTCGGAGTCAACCCGTCTGGGGTCGCCTCCTCTGTTAGTCTCCTGCCGAAAGGGGAGATGTGTGACAGGAGGGTCACTTTGGACACAGGGTGAATAAAAGAAACCCCCGATATGGTCTGTGATAGCCATATTCAAGGCTGTATATACATTGTATATAGATTGGATGTATACTGTATGTGGGGGTTAAGTAATCATTGCTGTGAGGAATTAAGTTGTTTTGCATTCTATTGTTCATTATGACTGGGGAAGGTCTGGTATGAATAGAGATTAAGTCCTTGTGTGTATTGTAAAGTGCCAGACAGACTGGCTGCCAACCCTTTGTGAGAAGATGTGTATTGGGTGGGATCTTTTGAAGCCTAGCAGACGTCAGGATGAGGTGTTGAGTCTTAGGAGGTGTGGGTGGAGCTGGGCCCTTGTTCATGTCAAATCCTGTGTATTGAATTGTGTATAAAGTTACAATGTTTCTCAATAATAAAGGAATTCGATTTAGGAAGATACAGAGCGTGTGTCTCGTTCTTCCAGAAGGATTAATTCCTATGGGAAAGGGTCGTCTGGCTGTGGAAGATTGGTAGCGGATGTGTGTCTAGGAGAGGGAACATCTTATACGGCGTTTAATACCCTTTATATTGGGGGTGCCGTTACACTTGAGAAGCACTGATTTAGAGCATTGCACTTAAAAATAGCTCAAGGCAATACTATTCTAATTGTGGGCATTTTGAGGGAAACTAAGTAAGTGGTAGAACCCCTGCTTGTTTTTTTTTAGGTTGGGCTTTGTGTCCCTTTTAGTAAAATTGTCTTCACCTCCTGTCACACAGCTAAACAGGAAGTAAAGGTAAAACCCTACCAATGTCTTTTCTTGGGGACACACAGATCAATCTAACTAGTGTCCCCATTAAGCACTCTAGCACTTTCTTGTGTACACCCAAATCATCAGGTAGTTTGGGGTTTAGTAAAGGCAAATCCACTCTGCAGTACAAGTGTAGTTGCTGAAAATCTGAGGGGAAGCACTGGTGATTTTAACATCCAATCATGTAAAAGCAAAGATGGTGTTTTTTTTGTTTCCTTGCATGTCCCCCTCGGATATCCAGCAAGTGCACTTGTAGTGCAAAGTGGATTTGCCTTTAGTAAATAAACCCCAACGTCCAAGATACCTAATAATTTGGGGTGTACCCAGCAAAATGCTGGAGTGCAATTGACATAATGGGGAAACTATTTAGATTGACCTGTGTGTCCCCAAGGAAAGACATGGGTAGGGATTTACCCTTACTTCCTGTGTGGCTATGTGACAGGAAGTGAATTATTTGGAAGGATAAAGTGGCCAAATTTGGGAGTTGTCTTCACCCTATCACCCTATCCACAAAAACTGTCCAGACTTCTAATCCCTCTGCACTCTATCCCTAAGCAAAAATAAGAAAAAGGATTTAATTTAGTTTAACTTTGCAAAGACACATTCCTAAATTGAATTGTGATGCATGTCAATGGCCCATTTAGACCCTCTTTAACCACTTGAGATCAGCGCTATAGCTGATCGACAGCCACAGTATGGTCCTCAATTGCCGGGAGTCCGTCATTAGACGTCCTCCCCTTCACGCGCGCATGCGCTGTGGTCACCAAGTCACTGAGACTCGGGTGATCACAGATCCGAGTAAGGGGCCGATCCCTGCCCCTTACCACGTGATCAGCTGTCAGCCAATGACAGCTGATCACGTGATGTAAACAAAAGCTCGGTAATGGTTTTTGTTTTCTCCTTGTGCTGACAGCGTGAGCATAAAAAAAGGCAATCACCGGCTTATGTGCAAGGGACATCGGGCCCGAAGAGGAAGAGGCAATTCTGCATCATCTGTGACAATCAGTAGCCCCTGCCAGCGCCACCTATCAATGCCCACCACTGGTGCCAATCAGTCCTACCTATCAGTGCCCATCACTGCCAACTATCATTGCCCATCACTGCCAACTATCATTGCCACCTAGCAGTGCCACTTCTCAGTGCCCACTGGTGCCAACTGGCAATGCCACCTCTCAGTGCCCACCCTTGCCGCCTTATTATTACATTTTCAAACTAAATATTAAAATATCCAATTTTTTTTTTTTTATTCGGTCTTTTGTATTTTATAGAAAAAAAGAAAAAACAAACGCAGAGATGATCAAATAGCACCAAAAGAAAGCTCTATTTGTGTGAAAAAATGATTAAAATTTAATTTTGGTTACAGTGTTGTATGACCGCACAATTGTCATTCAAAGTGCATCAGCGTTGAAAGTTGAAAGTTGGTCTGGGCAGGAAGGGGGTTTAAGTGCCCAGTAAGCAAGTGGTTAATATAAGGCTACATGCACACGGATGTTTTTCCATCCGCTTGTTTGAGCGTTTTTTGCAGCTTAAAAACGTCTCTCCATGTTAGCCTATGGCAGTGATGGCGAACCTTGGCACCCCAGATGTTTTGGAACTACATTTCCCATGATGCTCATGCACTCTGCAGTGTAGTTGCGCATCATGGGAAATGTAGTTCCAAAACATCTGGGGTGCCAAGGTTCGCCATCACTGGCCTATGGCCTCATGCCCACCATGGCGTTTTTGAGCTGTAAATGGCATAGCCGTTTTTAGGCCCCATGTACATGGGACGCTGGTGAAAAGTCTTCTGAACAAAGGTTGAAACCGGCGTTTATAAACACGCGTTTTGCCGCGTTTGCATGCCGCGTTTTGCCGCGTTTTCGTCTATAAGCGTTTAGTTAGGAAACATCATAAGGACCCTCCCTAAGCTCAAAAAACAGTATTATTAACCATTTCAGCCAGTTTGTGAGACAAGAGTGAGTAGCAGCAGCTGAGAGAGCAGCAGTGTACTTGTATTTAGCGTGTCACTTGCCACATCACTTGCCACAAGTTGTGGATTGTCCACTTGCCACGTCACCTGGCCGCATCACCTGCCACGTCACCTGCCACAATTTGTGGATTGTCCACTTGCCACGTCACCTGCCACGTCACCTGCCACAAGTTGTGGATTGTCCACTTGCCACGTCAGCTGGCCACTTCACCTGCCACAAGTTGTGTATTGTCCACAATGCAATGCAAGCAATTACAGTTTTTTTATATATATTTTAAATGGTTTTTCATCATTTGCCATCATTTTAGAGTTTTTCAATGTAAAAAAATAGGTCACCTTTAACCACTTAAGCCCAGGACCATTTGGTAGCTAGAGGACCAGAGGTGAATTCAGAATTTTGCACTGCGCTGCTTTAACTGTAAATTGTGCGGACATGCAATGTTGTACCCAAACGAAATTTGCGTCCTTTTCTTCCCACAAATAGAGCTTTCTTTTAATGGTATTTTATTGCCTCTGCGATCTTTATTTTTTGCGATATAAACGGAAAAAGACCGAAAATTTTGAAAAACATTATATTTTCTACTTTTTGTTATAAGAAAAATCGAATAAACTCAATTGTAGTCATACATTTAGGCCAAAATGTATTCAGCCACATGTTTTTAGTAAAAAAAATGTCAATAAGCGTATATTTATTGGTTTGCGCAAAAGTTATAGCGTTTACAAACTAGGGTACATTTTCTGAAATTTACACAGCTTTAAATTTATGACTGCCTATCTCATTTCTTGAGGTGCTAAAATAACAGGGCAGTACAAACCCCCCCCCCAAATGACCCCATTTTGGAAAGTAGACACCCCAAGGAAATTGCTGAGAGGCATGTTGAGCCCATTGAATTTTTTATTTTTTTGTCCCAAGTGATTGAATAATGACTAAAAAAAATAAATAAATAAAAAATTACAAAAAGTTGTCACTAAATGATATATTGCTCACACATGCCATGGTTATATGTGGAATTTCACCCCAAAATACATTTTGCTGCTTCTCCTGAGTACGGGGATACCACATGTGTGGGACTTTTTGGGAGCCTAGCCGCGTACGGGACCCCGGAAACCAAGCACCGCCTTCAGGATTTCTAAGGGCGCAAATTTTTGATTTCACTCCTCACTACCTATCACAGTTTCGAAGGCCATAAAATGCCAAAATAGCACAAAACCCCCCCAAATGACCCCATTTTAGAAAGTAGACACCCCAAGGAAATTGCTGAGAGGCCTGTTGAGCCCATTGAATATAATTTTTTTTGTCCCAAGTGATTGAATAATGACAAAAAAAAAATTACAAAAAGTTGTCACTAAATGATATATTGCTCACACATGCCATGGTTATATGTGGAATTACACCCCAAAATACATTTTTCTGCTTCTCCTGAGTACGGGGATACCACATGTGTGGGACTTTTTAGGAGCCTAGCCGCATACGGGACCCCGAAAACCAAGCACCGCCTTCAGGATTTCTAGGCACAAATTTTTGATTTCACTCCTCACTACCTATCACAGTTTCGAAGGCCATAAAATGCCAAAATTGCACAAAACCCCCCCCCAAATGACCCCATTTTGGAATATAGACACCCCAAGCTATTTGCTGAAAGGAATGGCGAGTATTTTACAGCTCTCATTTGTTTTTGAAAATGAAGAAAGAAAATATATATATATATATATATATATATTTTTTTTTTCAATTTTCAAAACTTTGTGACAAAAAGCGAGATCTGCAAAATACTCACAATACCTCTCAGCAAATAGCTTGGGGTGTCTAATTTCCAAAATGGGGTCATTTGGGGGGGTTTTGTGCTATCTGGGCATTCCATGGCCTCCGAAACTGTGATAGGCAGTGAGAAGTGAAATCAAAAATTTACACCCTTAGAAAGCCTGAAGGCGGTGCTTGGTTTTTGGGGTCCCGTACATGGCTAGGCTCCCAAAAAGTCTCAGACATGTGGTATCCCCGTACTCAGGAGAAGCAACAGAATGTATTTTGGGGTGTAATTCCACATATGCCCATGGCATGTTTGAGCAATATATCATTTAGTGACAACTTTGTGCAAAAAAAAAAAAAAAAAAATTGTCGTTTTTCCGCAACTTGTGTCAAGATATAAAATATTCCATGGACTCGACGTGCCTCTCAGTATATAGCTTGGGGTGTCTACTTTCCAAAATGGGGTCATTTGGGGGGGTTTTGAACTGTTCTGGCATTTTATACACAACATTAGGAAGCTTACATCCACTCTTCTAACCACTTGAAGACAAAGCCCTTTTTGACACTTTTTGTTTACATGAAAACATTTTTTTTTTTGCAAGAAAATTATGTTGAACCCCCAAACATTATATATATATTTTTAAAGCAAAGGCCCTACAGATTAAAATGGTGGGTGTTGCATTTTTTTTTCTACACAGTATTTGCGCAGTGATTTTTCAAACGCATTTTTTGGGTTAAAAAATACACTTTTTTTAATTTTAATGCACTAAAACACACTATATTGCCCAAATGTTTGATGAAATAAAAAATATGATCTTAGGCCGAGTACATAGATACCAAACACGACATGCTTTAAAATTTCGCACAAACGCGCATTGGCGACAAACTACATACATTTTTAAAAGCCTTTAAAAGCCTTTACAGGTTACCCCAGTAGATTTACAGAGGAGGTCTACTGCTAAAATGATTGCCCTCGATCTGACCTTCGCGGTGATACCTCACATGCATGGTGCAATTGCTGTTTACATATGACGCCAGACCGACGCTTGCGTTCGCCATTGGGCAAGAGCAGGGCAGGACAGGGGTGCTTTTTTTTTTTTTTTTTTATTATTAATTTTGCTTTTTTATTTTATTTTTAAATTGTTCCTTCCAAGTATTTTTTTTTTTTATCATTTTTATTGTTATCTCAGGGAATGTAAATATCCCCTATGATAGCAATAGGTAGTGACAGGTATTCTTTTTTTGAAAAAACTGGGGTCTTCTAGACCCTAGATTTTTCCTCTGCCCTCAAAGCATCTGACCACACCAAGATCGGTGTGATAAAATGCTTTCCCAATTTCCCAATGGCGCTTTTTATATCCGGGGGGTGGGGCATTCCCTCCCACTGCTTGTAAAAGCAGTCCAGAGGCTAATTAGCCGCTAGGATTGCTTTTACATGAAAGCCGGCCGCAGGCTGAAAAGAATGATACCAAGATGATACCTAAACCCGCAGGTAGGGATGAGCTTCGTGTTCGAGTCGAACATACGTTCGACTCGAACATCGGCTGTTCGATCGTTCGACGAAGATCGAACGATTTGGGCCGTTCGCGCCAAATTCGAGTGACGCGAACGGCCCACAATGCACTACGCCATCGCAGTGTCATCCAGGCGCTGTGATTGGCCAAGCATGCACTGTGACCCCGCATGCTTGGCCAATCACAGCGCCGGCAGCGAGGAGAGCAATGATTGGCCACAGGCAGGATGCCTGTGGCCAATTATTGCTGAGGGTGTTTAGTACACGCCCCACACTATAAAAGGCCGCCAGCACGGCGGCCTAGTGTAGTGTGTTCCGGAGCAGGGAAAGACAAGCATAGGCAGGGACAGTGACATTTATTTCTTTCTTGCTTAACCTGGATTCCTTTAGTTTAGGGAAAGAGAAGGATAGGTAGGGAGAGTGTCAGTTTCTTTCACTGTGCGAGTCCTTGTTTCTAGGGACAAAGAAGGAAAGTGAGGGGAATTCTCCTTGTGCTATAGTGTGCTTTAAAAAAACATTTTTTCTAGGGACAGAAAACTCTAGGTAGGGAGAGTGTCAGTTTCTTTCACTGTGCGAGTCCTTGTTTCTAGGGACAAAGAAGGAAAGTGAGGGGAATTCTCCTTGTGCTATAGTGTGCTTTAAAAAAACATTTTTTCTAGGGACAGAAAACTCTAGGTAGGGAGAGTGTCAGTTTCTTTCACTGTGCGAGTCCTTGTTTCTAGGGACAAAGAAGGAAAGTGAGGGGAATTCTCCTTGTGCTATAGTGTGCTTTAAAAAAACATTTTTTCTAGGGACAGAAAACTCTAGGTAGGGAGAGTGTCAGTTTCTTTCACTGTGCGAGTCCTTGTTTCTAGGGACAAAGAAGGAAAGTGAGGGGAATTCTCCTTGTGCTATAGTGTGCTTTAAAAAAACATTTTTTCTAGGGACAGAAAACTCTAGGTAGGGAGAGTGTCAGTTTCTTTCACTGTGCGAGTCCTTGTTTCTAGGGACAAAGAAGGAAAGTGAGGGGAATTCTCCTTGTGCTATAGTGTGCTAAAGCATTCCTCATCAACCATCTTTGAAATCCTTGTTTTTTGGACAGTCAGGGAAATTGTCGTTGTGCTATTCTGTGCAAAAGCAATCATCCTCAACCATATTTAGAAATCCTTAAGTAAAGGGACAGAGAAGGACACCTGAAGGTAGCCCTTATTGCTTTTTTCCCATCTCCCTGCAGGCCATCTATTAGAATGTCTGGAAGGCAAACAAGGAGAGGCAGACAGTCAGGAGGCAATAAAAGAGGGCAAGCAGGCTCTGTGTCTGGGGGCAACAGTGCTGGTCGTGGACGCGGTGCATTGTCATCAGCACATGGCCATGGGACACGCTTGTCCTTCTTTTCGGCAGCTGGACATGTTGAGCCACATCATGCCGAAGACTTGGTAGAGTGGATGACCAAGCCCTCCTCCTCCTCCTCATCCTCTCTCACCCAGGCTCAGGGTACTGGCAAAGCAGCTGCCAAAGCGTCCTCTTCCCTGGTATCAATGTCAGACTCATCATCAGTCACTCCTTCCCTAGACCCACCATGCCCTCCTCCTGAGGAGTCCCCCGAACTGTTTGAGCACAGTGTTGGGTACATGCTCCAGGAGGATGCCCAGCGTTTCGAAGGGTCTGATGATGAAACCCAGCTACAGGAAGGCAGTAGCGTGAGAGCAGACAGAGGGGATGCTCAAGAAGGACACCAATCTGGCAGTCATGTTCCAGCAGCTGCAGCATACTGCCAGATTGGCTCCAGTGATGAGGAGGGAGGGGATGATGAGGTCACTGACTCCACGTGGGTGCCTAATAGGAGAGAGGAGGAGGAGGAGGATGAGGAGGAGGCACATCTCCAACGAGGCAGGATGCCCTTTGGTGGCCAGCGTAAGGGCAGTACACCGACGGAATCACACCGCAGAGCTCCGCCTGTGCAGGGCGCTGCCTCTGCCCATCATTCAAAAAGTTCCTTGGTGTGGGCCTTTTTTGAGGCTAGTGCATCAGATCGCACAGCTGCTGTTTGCAACATATGTCTCAAGCGTATATCGCGTGGCCAAAACATCAGCCGCTTGGGTACCACATGCCTGACCAGACATATGTTGACCTGCCATGCAGCTCGTTGGCAAGCCTACCTCAAAGACCCACACCAAAGAACAAAGCGGACCTCTCCTTGCACCGCATCAGCTGGGATCTCCAACCCCACTATAACTTCAGTCCTCTCTGAAACATGCACTAAGAGGAATGAAGGTGTAGAATTAGGTGTGTCACAGCCAAGTACTTGCGGCCACTCTGCTAGCAGTACACCGACGTCCGATTCTAGCAGGCAAATTTCCCTGCCCCAGCTGCTGGACCGTCGAAAGAAGTTCACTCCCAGCCATCCACATGCCCAGCGGTTGAATGCTAGCTTGGCTAAATTGCTAGCGCTTCAACTGCTGCCTTTTCAGTTGGTAGACTCGGCCCCCTTCCGTGAGTTTGTGCAATGTGCGGTTCCTCAGTGGCAGGTTCCCAAACGCCACTTTTTCTCACGGAAGGCAATTCCGGCTCTCTACCGGCATGTGGAAGGCAATGTCTTGGCCTCGCTGGACAGGGCGGTCAGCGGTAAGGTGCATATTACCGCTGACTCATGGTCCAGCAGGCATGGACAGGGACGTTACCTTTCTTTCACGGCCCATTGGGTCACTCTTTTGGCAGCTGGGAAGGATGCAGGACAAGGTGCAGTAGTGTTGGAGGTTGTTCCACCGCCACGCCTCCAAAATGCTACTACTGGTTGTGACACACCTCTCTCCTCCACTCCCTCCTCTTCTTCTTCCTCCATGGCCTCTTCCTGTGGTTTGTCCTATGAACCAGCGGTGCTCCGTAGCCGTTCACGGGGCTACGCAAGTACGCAGGCAAAAAGATGCCATGCCGTGCTTGCGCTGGTGTGTTTGGGGGACAGAAGCCACACTGGGGCAGAGGTCCTGTCTGCTCTGCAGGGCCAGGCCGAGAGGTGGTTGACGCCACGCCAGCTTAAGCCAGGAATGGTGGTTTGCGACAATGGCACCAACCTCCTCTCCGCCCTCCGACAGGGACAACTGACCCATGTGCCCTGTGTGGCTCACGTCCTTAACCTGGTGGTGCAGCGGTTCTTGGGCAGGTACCCGGGCTTACAGGATGTCCTGAGGCAGGCCAGGAAAGTCTGTGTGCATTTCCGCAGATCTTATAATGCCAGTGCTCGCCTGGCTGAGCTGCAAAAGGAGTTGAACCTGCCCAAGAACCGCCTTATATGTGACATGCCCACCAGGTGGAACTCAACGTTGGCCATGCTGCAGCGGCTGCACACGCAGCAGAGGGCCATCAATGAGTACCTGTGCGACTACGGCACCAGGACAGGGTCAGGGGAGCTTGGTTTTTTTTCTCCACGCCAGTGGGGCATGATCAGGGATGCATGCACTGTCCTGGCACCATTTGAGGAGGCCACGAGGATGGTGAGCAGTGACAGTGCATGCATCAGTGACACTGTACCTCTTGTCCACCTGTTGGAGCACACGCTGCGTGGAATAATGGACAGGGCACTTGAGGCAGAACAGAGGCAGGAAGAGGAGGACTTCCTTGCCTCTCAAGGCCCCCTTTACCCAGACAGTGTTCCTTCTGTCCCACCCATCGCACAGGAAGAGGAGGAGGAGGAGGAGGAGGAGGAGGATTGTGTCAGCATGGAGGTGGAGGCTGGCACTCAGCATCATCAGCAGCAGTCTTTTAGGGATGATTTACAGTCCCAAGAAACCAGTGGACTTGTACGTGGCTGGGAGGAGGTGGCTGCGGATCATGTCGTCCTTAGTGACCCAGAGGACTCCGGAGCGAATGCCTCAGCAAACCTACGCTGCATGGCCTCCCTGATCCTGCAAAGTCTGCGGAAGGATCCTCGTATTCTTCGGATCAAGGAGAGGGACCATTACTGGCTGGCCACTCTCCTTGATCCACGGTACAAGGGTAAGGTTGCGGACCTTATGTTACCTTCGCAGAGGGAGCAGAGGATGAGACAACTCCGGGAGGCCTTGCAGAAAGGTCTGTGCAACGCGTTCCCAGAGACTGGGAGGTTACAAACTCCTGGTCCTGGACAACGAGTTGCTGAGGCTTCGGCCAGTCAAAGAAGGAGCGGTGGGGAAGGTGGCCGTCTGACCGATGCGTTCAGACAATTCTTTAGTCCGCAGCCCCAAAGTATGATCGGTTCCAGCAACCATCGCCAGCGTCTGATAAACATGGTGCAGGAATATCTAGGGGCAAGGTCAGACTTGGACACCTTCCCCACCGAAAATCCTCTGGCTTACTGGGTCTTGAGGATGGATCACTGGCCAGAGCTTGCACAGTATGCAATTGAGCTACTGGCCTGTCCTGCATCCAGCGTTCTTTCGGAACGCACATTCAGTGCTGCTGGAGGATTTGTCACGGATCACAGGGTGCGCCTGTCCACCGACTCGGTTGATCGACTGACTTTCATCAAGATGAACCAGTCTTGGATCACCACCAGCTACCACACACCTGATGCTGATATAACAGACTAATTGATTTTAACATGTCACATCCCTTCAAGACTGATGCTGATGCTGAGTGCCTGTGCTGTTATGTTGACTGGCTATCCTCCTCCTCCGAGTCCTCAATGATACGATTGATGATGATAGCTTGGAAGATCATTTTTGTTTATGGGTGCCGCCACCAGTGGCTAAGGCCCAATTTTTCAGCCCCTGTTTTACAGGGGCGTGTAATTACAATTTTTTTAGCAATAATTTGCCATAGGGCTCATTGCTGTGCTCCAAGTACAGTATCTGTGAGGGGTTGGAGTGTTGTGGCACCAGTGCCTAAGGCCCAATTTTTCAGCCCCTGTTTAAAAGGGGCGTGTCATTACAATTTTTGAAGCAATACTTTGCAACAGGGCTCATTGCTGTGCTCCAAGTACAGTATCTGTGAGGGGTTGTAGTGTTGTGGCACCAGTGCCTAAGGCCCAATTTTTCAGCCCCTGTTTAACAGGGGCGTGTCATTACAATTTTTGAAGCAATACTTTGCAACAGGGCTCATTGCTGTGCTCCAAGTACAGTATCTGTGAGGGGGTGTAGTGTTGTGCCACCAGTGCCTAAGGCCCAATTTTTCAGCCCCTGTTCAACAGGGGCATGCAATTACAATTCTTGATCTAATAATTCACAGCAGGGCCCATTGCTGCACCCACCAAGAGTAACTCTGAGGGCTTACAGTGTTGTGGCAACGCCACCACCACCACCACGAAAGGCCCAATTTTTCAGCCCCTGTTCAAAAGGGGCATGTAATTACAATTCTTGATCTAATAATTCACAGCAGGGCCCATTGCTGCACCCACCAAGAGTAACTGTCAGGGCTTACAGTGTTGTGGCACCAGCACCACCATCAAAGGCCCAATTTTTACTACCACTGTTCAACAATTATATGTAATTAAAATTCCTGATATAATAGTTGACAGCAGGGCGTTCCAGCACCAACCAAGAGTAACTGTGAGTGCTTACAGTGTTGTGCCAACACCAACAACTAAGGGGCCTATTTCTGCAGAGTATATACGGCAGGTCCCTACTTTCAAACATCCAACTTACAAACGACTCCTACTTGCAAACGCAAGAAGACAACAGGAAGTGAGAGGAAATCTACCCCTAGGAAGGGAAATTTTCTCCTGTCAGGCCTCGTACACACGACCGATTTTCTCGTCGTAAAAAACACGTCGTTTTTTTCGACGAGATTCTTGTTAAGCTTGTCGATTTTCTCGTCAAGCTTTCTATGCGTACACACTGGCATTTCCCAATTTCCTCGTGGTTCTCTGCGCTCACGTCCAGCACGTACGACGGCACTATAAAGGGGAAGATCTTTTTTCTTGGCGCCACCCCTTGGGCTGCTTTTGCTGATCTCGTGTTACCGCGTGTGAAGTAAAAGTTTGGGAAGAGACGATTCGCGCTTTTCAGTCTTCGTACTTTTCAGATCGTTTTCTGCCGTTCAGTTTGTGCTTGTGGGTTCGTATCTTGACTTTCAGGGCGTCTAGGCAGGTCGTATCTGTTTTACAGTGCGTTCTTGCCTGTTCGTTTCTGAATTTCAGTTCGTTATTCATAGGCCTTGCTGTTCTAAAGTGCGTTCTGTTCTGTACGTTCTGATTAGACGACCGTTTCCTAGCCATGTCGCCTGGACGTTCTCGTCGTCGAGTTCGTGCTGTGCGTGCGCTTGGTGTTGGTCTGCTTGTTTTGGACCAAGACCAGTCCATGAATGGTGTGAGGAGGAGTTCATGGACCAAGAATTGGTTGCTCCAGCGGGACCAATTCTGCCACATGCCTCTGCTGCGGGAGATCGTCGAGAATAATCCTGAGGACTACAGGAATTTTCTGAGGATGTCTGACCCGTTTTTCAGGAACTGTTGGCTTTGGTGTCCCCCTATATTACCAGGAAGGACACCGTTATGCGGGAAGCCATCAGTGCTGAGCAGAGGCTCATCGCCACGTTGCGTTACCTGGCGACAGGGAGAAGTCTTCAGGACTTGAAGTTCACCACAGGCATCTCCCCCCAGGCTCTGGGCCTCATAATCCCAGACACCTGTTCTGCTATTATACAAGTCCTGCAGGAGGACTATATTAGGGTAAGTTTTCTCCCTTCACATCACATTTTATGTATTACATGTATGCTAATGTATTGTATTTCTTTCATCCTTTCCTAATTACCATGATTGTAATATGCTGAGAATGTCCCCTTTGTCCCCATGCATGCTGGAAGTTTTTAAATGCCCCTTTTTTATCCTCCCTAAATATTTCCCCTCACTAACTTTTCCAGCAGGGGCGCCTGTTGCTCCAAATGTTGGGGGGTTACAACCCCAATTTCGGAAATAAACTTCCTCCTTTTTTGCTCTGTTGCCTAATAAACGCCCCCAGTTGTCCCCTCCAATGCAGCCATTTAGTCCCCTCTATTGCAGCCAGTTTCCCCCCAGCCCTGCACTTACCTTCTTGTGGTCAGCGCCATCCTTCTTCTGTCCTTGATGTCTTCTCCTTCCCTTCATGTTGCATCAGCCAATCATGTTACCATTAAACAGACTTGGTGAACATGATTGCCAGAGCTGCCTGTCAGTGTTTACACAAGGAATGCCCCCTCCTTGCGTCCCCGATTTTTCTTTGAGGAAGCCAATTACATCCCTCAGGTTGTAATTTGCAAGACTTTTTTAATACCTGTTTCTGCTCTGCAATTTTAACCCCCTAAATGACGCAATTAATCATATGTCGGTCGCTTTACAAGAGGCCATCCACCTGAATAGTGTGCGGCATAGACAATACATAGGTTCATGCAACGCATGAACCTATGTATTGTTCTGAGTGATGGGCACAGGAGAGAGGGGACAGTGCTCCAGCGCCCACTCTGGACGCACCGCCACTGCAATGCTATCCTGTGGCCAAACACATCTCCCCCCCCCAAAATAATTTAGTAATGGCCCATCAGAGGGGGTGATGAATATGATAAATGAGCCTTCCATTATACTTTTTTTACACACCTTAATAAACGTATAATTAGATTGATGTTGGTCTCTAATTTTTTGGTCTTGAATTTGCTTGTAATGTATGCCTTTGTTTTTCTAATATTATTTCATCTTGTTTCACTCCACAGCTTCCTTCAACGCCACAGGAATGGCAGACTGTGGCATCGGAGTTTGCCACGCGGTGGGACTTCCCCAACTGTGGTGGTGCCATAGACGGGAAGCACGTCCGCATCGTGCCGCCACCCCGTTCTGGATCCTACTACTACAACTACAAGGGGTTTCATAGCATTGTGCTGATGGCGGTGGTGTCAGCACGGTATGAATTCCTCTATGTTGATGTAGGGAAGAATGGCCGGATGTCCGATGGGGGATCCTTCATCCAGACGGAGTTTGCCCTCCGTCTCCAGAGTGACGACCTTGCACTGCCACCGGATGCAGGGAATATTGAAGGACTCCCCTTTGTTTTCTTGGCTGATGAAGCCTTCGGACTCGGACGGCATCTTATGAGGCCATTTCCACAGAGGACCCTGACCCCAGAGAAGAGTGTGTTCAATTACCGGCTGGCCAGGGCCCGAAGAGTCGTTGAAAATGCCTTCGGCATAATGGCCAGCCGGTTCCGCCTTTTTATGACTTCCATCCACTTGGCGGACTACAAAATAAACTATGTAGTGTTATGCTGCTGTGTGCTACACAATTTTCTTTGCCGCAAAGCGAATTCATATATGGCCTCAGTTTTGCCAGAGGCTGGACTTTCCCCTGCAAATCCCCTTCCGGGCCTGGAATCTGCCCGTCTTGGCTTGCCCCCCCAAAATGCCCGTGTGGTTCGGGACAAATACATGGAGTATTTCACGGGTAGGGGGGCAATTCCTATGCCAGCCTATGTCTAAGTATCCCAATAAAAATCTTGTTTAAACCTTTAATTATTTGTTCTTTCCTGTCTCCTAGTTTGTCTTTGTGCATTTGTAGTGGCAAGTGTATTTTACTTTAGTAAATAACAACCAATTTCACTATGTTACCTTACAAAAGAACCAAATAAGCTTAGAGTGTATTATAAAAAGAAGCTACACGTTGTTTGTGGTCAAATATTTTACTCTCTGCACATTTTTTTTTGTTTTACTTTGGGGTTGGCCTGACCACAACCCGTCAAATTTTGGCTTATGAAAATACAAAAATACCACTTGCATTTCTAAAATGACAACATTGGATACCTCTGAGCAATCTGAGACATTCAGTTACACAAACTATGTCTCTATGTGCCCGTCCTAATATGGGGTCCTGCCACCCCTTGCCCAGCCAAAAATTCAATATGCACACATTTTTACTTTTTTGCAAATAGGAAGTTTACAATCCTGATCCCTATTGTCAACATGTGCTATCTGCCATCAGGGGTGATCAATGGATGTGTTTTGGGGGTGCATCCCCTTCCTCAGTTCACCGACTTTTGATACGAGGAAGGGGTTGCACCCACAAAAGACGTACATGGATATCCCCTGATGGCAGATAGCACATGTTCACACACTGTGTGCATATTCAATTTTTGGCTGCTTTGTTACTCAAAAAATTAGTAAAAATATAAAAACAAACATGTAAAAACAAATGTGTTTGGATGGCTTATTGAATTCTCCCCAAAACATTGAGAATGTCTTTAAATGTTTGTTCCATCACATGGATTCTTTGTTTAATTAGGTCCAGTTCCGTGCTACATTCCATCACTTGCTGGATGAGGCGGAGGGCACTGTCAGCAGAGAACGGTGTGCTATCCTTCACAACATTTCCATCCCCTAAAAACCATAAAAAAAAATTAATAAAACTCTGCAGGCCTACCTCGCTTACCTTAAGCTGTGGTGTCAGATACTGACCTGTTGTGGTGACCAGATCCACAACGTCATCCACCTCTCCTTCCTGCACTTCTCCTTCCTCCACCTCAACTTCCTGCACATCTTTCGGTTGTGGATCTTTGGGAGTTTGGGGTTGCTTGGAAGTTGTGGGGTGCATGTGCTCCCTGGAGTGTCCTCCTCCCAGTCTTCTCTCCCCTATGAGAATAAAACCAAAGGTCTATTTATCACACTGTAAAAATCTCATTTTTAAACTTAAAACAGGCTAAATTGTTTGGAAGTGGGGTACAAGTGTGTGTTTGTGCGGAATTTAAAGAAAAATGCATTCTTTATGACCCCAAATATGTTTATTATTCACATTTGGATGTAATTTTTTGGACATGGAGGCACCACAAATAAACTCTGATGCACCTGTGTGGGACACCCAAAAAAGGCGGGTCTGGTGGCCCACACTATAGTGCTCCAAAGTACAGATGTGGAAGCAGCTGCTGAGTGTCCTCTCCTTTACACTGATTAAAGTTTGCATTTCATTCTCCTTACAAACACATCATCTAGACTTAAAAATTATCCACAATACTTGATCAAAAATGGCAGATGTCTAATTACTTTTGGGGGTCTTAAATAAGCCAAAACCACGGATAGTGGCCGAACGAAGTGTCGGTAACGTAACGAACGATTACTGTGCCCAACCTAGTTCAAAATAATACATTTTGGAAGGGAGTCCAATATGCTTTAAAAAAAAAAAAAGTCAGTTTCTAAAAAGATTAATAGCAGAAAGGTCGTCATTTTACTTACTTTTAGCGAGCATCCTCTTTATGCTCCTCAACTGGTCTGGCTCCCTCAGTTTGAGGTCTGACCACCTCTTTCTGAGCTGCTCATTTGAGCGTTTCACCCCGAACTTCGCCCTCAGACTCTTCACAACTTTAGTGAGGATTTTGGCCTTCCTTCTATTTGGTTTGCTATACGGCCCATGCTTGGCATCATAATCAGCCTTGACCAAGATGTCCACCATCTCCGCCATCTCCGCCAAAGACATATTCGATGCCTTGAATCTCCTCCTTGATCGTGACGTGTCCTCGGTCTCCGGGCTTGTCTCCTCGCTAGTTGCGGAATTATCAGACACCTGCTGTAACTCCGCCATATCTGTCTGCGCGCCGAAAGAGAAGGGGCGGGGAAAATATGTTAGTTAGAACGTCATGGGCGGGCGACGTGTGCGGAGCGACGTGTTCGAATTTGGACGCATGCGTGGTGTGTATATAGCAAACACACATGTGACTATAGTACGTTCGGTGTGCGGAGAGAGGAGTTCAAGTGACGGACGTGCGAACGAAGGTATGTGATTTTGTGAGACTTGTTAAAATTGTTGGCCTATACTGTCTTGAGATTGTTGGAGGATATATATGGTGACTAGGATGTGAAGGAGGTTAGACTGTTTGCCTCACATTATTTAAATATAATTTATTTTACTTGCAGATACAATATGAATGTATTTATTAGCGACAAAGAGTTCCTGGCGGAATTTATTGACCGGGTAAGGGAGCTGCCGGCTCTGTGGGAGACCAAAAACCCCATCCATAAAAAAAAAGGGGTGAGAAAAGCAGCGCTGGAGAAGCTGCTCCCATTTGTGCATACCAAGGTGCCCACAGCCACAGCAAAACAAGTGGACACTAAAATTGGGAGCTTGAGAGGTACCTACAGGACTGAACGCTCTAAGGTGCTGGCTTCTCAGAGGTCAGGAGCAGCAGCAGATGATGTTTATGTCCCGGTTTTGTGGTACTACAGCAGGATGTCCTTCCTGGATGACCACATTGAGCCAAGGCCATCACTCTCCACTCTTCCCCCCAGACTTCCCTGCAGCCAACCTGAGCCTTCTCTGGAGCAAGAGGAGGCAGCCATCCTGGATGATCCTGATTTGGCCATCTGGAGCCAGGTATAGTATTAACTGAAAATGTAGTGGGATAAAATTAATGTTTCCCAAATATGTCAGGATGAGAAACATACATTATTTTGTATTCAACAAGTGAAATCATGATCTGTAGACATTATTCTGCACTTAATTGTGTGGTAAATAGTCAAGCTGATGTAGTGGTAAATTTAAAGCAAGGATTTATGCATTTACATTCTAATTGCTTCCATCAGGATTACAAAGTTTGATGCAAAGATTAAACCAACATATTAAACTATGTTTCTTTTTCATACACAGGATGAAATCAGCCAGGAGGAGGGTCTGGAAACTGTCAGGCAGGAGGAGGAAGGGCCCAGTGGCAGCCAGGAGGTGGCAGGGCCCAGTGGCAGCCAGGAGGTGGCAGGGCCCAGTGGCAGCCAGGAGGTGGCAGGGCCCAGTGGCAGACAGGAGGTGGCAGGGCCCAGTGGCAGACAGGAGGTGGCAGGGCCCAGTGGCAGCCAGGAGGTGGCAGGGCCCAGTGGCAGCCAGGAGGTGGCAGGGCCCAGTGGCAGCCAGGAGGTGGCAGGGCCCAGTGGCAGACAGGAGGTGGCAGGGCCCAGTGGCAGACAGGAGGTGGCAGGGCAAAGGAGAAGCACCAGATCCCAGGTGCCTCCCATCAGGCTTCACAAAAGAGGCAGGAGGGACAGGACCACCAGTGAGGCAGCAATGGCCCTTATTAAAGAGGCCCATGCCACCCTCAAGGAGCCCACATCCCCTGAAGAGGCCATTGCCGGCCTAGTGGAGGCTAAGTTCAAGGTGATGAGCATGGAGCAACGCCTCCTATGTGAACCCCTGCTCATCACCTTGCTCAACAAGGGGGTGATGGAGCAAATTACCCCCAATACCGCCATATGTGAGGTGGCCCAACTGACCCAACCTCAACCTCCACCTCCACCTTCCTCTTCTGCCCCACCCCCTTCTGCTACCCCTCCACCTTCTGCCCCACCCCCTTCTGCTACACCTCCACCTTCTTCTTCTGCCCCACCCCCTTCTGCTACACCTCCACCTTCTGCCCCACCCCCTTCTGCTACACCTCCACCTTCTGCCCCACCCCCTTCTGCTACACCTCCACCTTCTGCCCCACCCCCTTCTGCTACACCTCCACCTTCTTCTTCTGCCCCACCCCCTTCTGCTACACCTCCACCTCCTCCTCCTGACAGGAGTACCCCTCCAGTGGGCCAGCCTCCAGCTAAACGAAGAAGGAAGGCTTCAGTAAAGGCTGCAGGGAAGGTTGCCAGGAAGAAGAGGAAGTGATGGCCTTGCTTCATTGTGGTCGCACTGGTCGGACAGAAGGCAGCCTGTTGTAGTACCACACACTTGGGACATATATCTCACCTGCTGCTGTTCCTGACCTCTGGGAGGCCAGCATCAGATTGTGTTCTGAAATGTGGGCCTTCTCAAGCTCCCAATTTTAGTGTCCACACAGGGTTGCTGTGTGCTCTGGGGTCCCTGGGATGCACAAATGGCAGCAGCTTCTCCAGCGCTGCCTTCTCTTTATTTAATTTATAAACATGAATAAATGTGTTTTTTGTTTAAGTTCATACTTGACTATGTGTATTTTTAAATAAAAAAAAACAAGCTTTGGAGTAAGCAGATACATTTGACTGACAATAAAAGGCACAGATATCACCCCCCCAAAAGAATAACTAAATCTGATTAGCTCAAAAACATGGTGTGAAATTTTAAAAATATAGATTAGAAAATTAAATGGGAGATCGCTATCAAAACATTGAGAAATTATAATTAACATCATTTTGAAAAATCTAACCATTTAAATTATTCCTAAAAACTTGCACGATATAATACACATAAATCTTATAAAGAGCAGCATGAAAAAGGTTAAAAATAAGGCATAACTCTGTGTGAATATCAGCAGCAAAAGAAGGTCTCTCGTTTTGATTAATGTAACATTCTAACGAAGAATTCAATGCAGAACATTTAAACGATGAAATATTTATGAGCGTGACGAATGTGCTCTCTCCATTATGAAGGCTTGTTTTACCAGAAGATGCGCTCCCGTCTCATAGTTGCTTGTGAGCATGCGCACTTTTGGAAGAGTCGTAAAAGCATACACACGAACCATTTTCTCGTCACAAAACAGGCCGACGAGAAACACGACGAGGAAATCTGGACTCCTGACGAGAAAATAGAGAGCAGGTTCTCTATTTTCTCGTCGAGATTCTCGTCAAGTTTCTCGTCGTAAAACCATACACACGAACGTTTTTCTAGACAAAAAAACTCTCGCGGCACTTTTCTTGACTGTTTACGACGAGAAAATCGGTCGTGTGTACGAGGCCTCAGAGTTAATATGGGAAAAAAAGTGTCTCCTCTCCACTGATGCTTTATCACCAATTCTTGTTTCAATAAAAACCCCAAATTTTCAAAACACATTTGTCATTAGGACGGAAAGTGAGGTGAACTGTTCTGAACAGGTGCACACTGCACAGACAGCAAAACAAATGTTACAGGGGTGATAACCCTTCCCTATGTTTTCCAAAAAGCTTAAAAATAGATTTTTTGGCTGGAGCTACACTTAAACAATGTACCTGTTCAAAATTACAAACAGATTCTACATAAGAACAAACCTACAACCCCTGTCTTGTATGCACCGCCTGTATACGGCTGTTCAGAGTATATAGGGCCTTTTTTATTTTATGTGCGGGGTTCCCCTTAATATCCATACAAGACCCAAAGGGGCTGGTAATGGGCTGGGGTAGGGGGGGGGGGGGTCATGGGGTAGCTATGCCATTTTTCTTAAAGATTTTCATCCATATTACCGGGACCAGACATTACATTAAAGCCGCAAGCAGTTTTAAATGGCTTTTTTTTCCTTTAGAAGTGTCATTTTGTGCAGGGACAGTTCTAAACACGGGAAACATGTGGCACTTCACAGGCATACTTTAGACACCCCCCAGGTACGATATTTAAAGGAATATTTGACTTTTTTTTTTTCACTTTATGCATCATTAAAATGACTGCTCCCGAAAAACGACCGTTTTTAAAACTTCTTTTTGCATTGATACATGTCCCCTGGTGCAGAACCCGGGTTCCCAAACCCTTTTTAGGACAATAACATGCATAATAGTTGTTATAATTAGCACTTTAGAATTCGAACGTTCGCATCCATTGTATTTAATAGGGTTCTAATGTTCGTACGAACTTTCGGTCCGTTCGCGGGTTCTGGTGCGAACCGAACCCGGGGGTGTTCGGCTCATCACTACCCGCAGGCATCATTCTGGTATAAACATTCAAAGTCAAGCAACATACCAGTACGTTGCTGGTCCTTGTTGGACATGTATTGTAATCTTTTTATTTCATGCAGCCAGTTGGCTGAACGAAAAAAGAGATTGATCGGTGGGTATGCCCACCATTAGAATACCGCCCTTCATCCACCCACTTCCAATGATGGGCATACACGCACCATTTATATATGCCGAAGCATGGGGGCATCCTCCCGCAAAAAAGTTATGCCGCACACACATGGTCGGACTTTTCCACGGGCAAGCCTCCGTCGGAATTTCGACCGTATGTACGCGGCATTAGGAGCAAAATCGCTCCTCCGCCCCTGCTGCCCCAATGCTTCGGCATATTTGCTTTTTTTTTTTTAACTGTGGTGGTGAAATCACCTCCTACAGCACTGGAGTCGCAGGGATCAGGCCTGTCTCTGCGAACGCTGCAGTTATGTGTGTTGTGTTTTGTAAGTGACAGTGATCGATCGATACTGCACTTCGGTGGCCTGGGCTGGATGGAGGGGCAAAACGCAGGTGCTAGCAGGTATCTGGGCTGATCCCGCTAACACTGCGTTTTTGGGAACCCTAAACTGCTGGGGACGCTAGTATAGATCTGATCAGATCAGATATTGATCTGTTCAGATACTATACCACTAAGGGGGGTGTATGCTTCACGCGTGGGTGTTAGCGTTACTGGCACTAACCTGACGCTGCCTGGGGTGTGACTCAGACCCTCTCTGACGCTAAAACCTAATTGATATCACCCGCCGGGCGATCAGGGGGTTAAACCTTTATTGGGTTATATACGGCGGGTGCCCTGACACTATAAAAAGCAAACTAACTAACCAGCGTCACCCGTAACACTTATATGTGATCACTGGTGAAAGGGTTAACTAGGGGCAATCAGGGGGTTAAAACCTTTATTAGATAATATATGGGGGTACCTGACGCTATAAAAACCTGCGGCGAGCCTAAAAAAAATTACCAGCTACCGATCTGCATCACCGACACTAAGACAGCGTTTAGAAAAACGATTGCTTAGCGACAGTGGTGATGGGGGTGAAAGGGTTACCTGGGGGGGGCGATCAAGGGGGTTAAACCTTTATTAGATAATATATTGGGGTACCTGACGCTATAAAAAACCTGCGGCGAACCTAAAAAAAAATACTGGCTACGATCTGCATCACCGACACTAAGACAGCGTTTAGAAAAACAATTGCTTAGCGACAGTGGTGATAGGGGGTGAAAGGGTTACCTGGGGGCGATCAAGGGGGTTAAACCTTTATTAGATAATATATTGGGGTACCTGACGCTATAAAAACCTGCGGCGAACCTAAAAAAAATTACCGGCTACCGATCTGCATCACAGACACTAAGACAGCGTTTAGAAAAACGATTGCTTAGTGACAGTGGTGATAGGGGGTGAAAGGGTTACCTGGGGGGCGATCAAGGGGGTTAAACCTTTATTAGATAATATATTGGGGTACCTGACGCTATAAAAACATGCGGCGAACCTAAAAAAAATTACTGGCTACGATCTGCATCACCGACACTAAGACAGCGTTTAGAAAAACAATTGCTTAGCGACAGTGGTGATAGGGGGTGAAAGGGTTACCTGGGGGGCGATCAAGGGGGTTAAACCTTTATTAGATAATATATTGGGGTACCTGGCGCTATAAAAACCTGCGGCGAACCTAAAAAAAATTACCGGCTACCGATCTGCATCACAGACACTAAGACAGCGTTTAGAAAAACGATCGCTTAGTGATAGTGGTGATAGGGGGTGAAAGGGTTACCTGGGGGGCGATCAAGGGGGTTAAACCTTTACTAGATAATATATTGGGGTACCTGACACTATAAAAACCTGCGGTGAACCTAAAAAAAAATACTGGCTGCCGATCGGCATCACTGACGCTAAAACAGCGGTCAGAAAAATGATCGCTAAGCGACAGTGGTGATAGGGGGTGAAAGGGTTATCTGGGGGGTGATCAGGGGGTTAAACCTTTATTAGGGGGGGTTAGGGGGCTACACTGGACCTAAGACTAAACTTTGGTGACACTTTTACAGTCACAAATGTCACTGATTGCAGTGATCACTAAATAAATGGTCACTGCAATCAGTGACACTGTGACTGGGGGCTGGGGGGGTGATCTGGGGGGTGATCTGGGGTGTCTGGGGGGGCCTGGGGGGGCGATTTATGTCCCTATGTGTCCTGGTGTCAGTGTAGTGTTGTGTGCACTGACCTGATATCTTCTCTTGTACGGCGCTCGGTATATGTGAGCGCCGCACCAGAGATGACATCACTTCCTCCTGCTCCCTCTGTCTGACACAGACAGAGGGGGCATTTCTATTCGCTGGGAGCGATCGCGAGGGGGTGGCCAGAAACGAATGGCTGCCCCCTTCATCCCGGAACGCTCCCGGACACTTAGCCACCGCTCACTGTATAGAAGGGGGGTCCGATTGGACCCCCCAACTGTACAAAGGCAATCACGTACACTCTACGTGATTGTGCCTGTCGGTGCCATTCTGCCGACGTATATATACAGTGAGCGGTCGTTAAGTGGTTAAAAACGCTTATAAACGAAAACGTGGCTAAACACCGGTACCATCGTTTGGCGTCTGAAACGTGGAAATCTTTGACGTCTGAACACATTTTTTTGCTTTCTGAAAAACGAGGTTAAACGCAACTGGGCCAGTTCACATCTTGGAAACGCAGTCCGCATGCGTTCCAGGTGCTTTTCTGCATGCATGTTTTTGATGCGTTTTTAATGCACTCCAGTGCTTTTTTTCCCCCCTTTTTCCTTAGGCCTCATGCCCACAGACGTTTTAAAAAATAAGCTGTAAAGCTAGTACAGACGCCAGGAAAAAAGCAGCATTTTTACGCGATTTTTTTCCGTGTTTTGCACTGAATTAAGTGCACGTTTCCCCCCGCTAGCTTTCAGATGCGTTTTTCTCTCTATTCAAAATCAATGGTTTCCTAGGGAAGCCCATTGATTTGAATAGAGATCACATCAGAAGTTGGATCAAGATGATCCAACTTGCGGGGTGACTCGTGTGCGGAGAACCTTGAAGGGGAACCCCGGGCAAATTAAAAAAAGAATTTGCGTGAGGTTTCCCCAAGGAAGATACCAGACCCTTCGATCTGGTATGGATCTTGAGGGGAAGCCCCCACACCAAAAAAAAATGGCGTGGGGGTTCCCCCAGGATCCATACCAAACCCTTATCCGAGCACGCAGCCCGGCAGGTCAGGAAAGGGGGGAAAACGAGCGCCCCCCTCCTAGACCATACCAAGTCACATGCCCTCAACATGGGGGGGTTGGTGCTTTGAGCCCCCCACCCCAAAGCACCCTGCCCCCATGTTGATGGGAACAAGGGCCTCTTCCCGACAACCCTGGCCGTTGGTTGTCAGGGTCTGTGGGCAGGGGGCTTATCGGAATCCGGGAGCCCCCTTTAATAAGGGGGCCCCCAGATCCCGGCCCCCCACCCTATGTGAATGAGTATGGGGTACATCGTACCCCTACCCATTCACCTGGTGGAAAAAAAGTCAATAAAAAAACACTACACAGGTTTTTAAAGTAATTTATTAGGCAGCTCCGGGGGTCTTCTTCCGACTTCGGGGGTCTTCTTCCAACTTCGGGGGTCTTCTTCCAACTTCGGGGGTCTCTTCCGACTTTGGGGGTCTCTTCCGACTTCGGGGGTCTCTTCTTCTGCTCTCCGGTGTCGTCTCCGCGCTCTCTGGTTCTTCTCCCGCTCTTCGGTGCCTTCTCCACGCCCTCCGGTTCTTTTTGCCTTCTGCCGGAAAAAGTCCCCTGAAGTCAGAAGAAGACCCCCGGAGCTGCCTAATAAATTACTTTAAAAACCTGTGTAGTGTTTTTTTATTGACATTTTTTTTCCACCAGGTGAATGGGTAGGGGTACGATGTACCCTATACTCATTCACATAGGGTGGGGGGCCGGGATCTGGGGGCCCCCTTATTAAAGGGGGCTCCCGGATTCCGATAAGCCCCCCGCCCGCAGACCCCGACAACCAACGGCCTGGGTTATCGGGAAGAGGCCCTTGTCCTCATCAACATGGGGGCAGGGTGCTTTAGGATGGGGGGTGCAGTGTCCCCCCTGCCCCAAAGCACCAACCTCCCCTTGTTGAGGGCATACGGCCTGGTACGGTTCAGGAGGGGGGGGGGGGGGCGCTCGTTCGTCAGTGCCATCTGCCATCAGTGCCACCTGTCAGTGCCATCTGTGCCACCTGTCAGTGCCATCTGCTATCAGTGCCACCTGCCAGTGCCATCTGCCACCAGTCCCATCTGCCACCAGTCCCATCTGCCAGTGCCATCTGCCATCAGTGCCACCTGTCAGTGCCATCTCATCAAATGGCTAAAAGAGTATTCTCAGCCGAGGAGGCGTACGAAATTATTGCGGCCAACGGTAGCAACGGGGAGCTCTCCGATTCGGATTCCTCTGCATATTCAGATGAGTCTGACGTGGACTATGAGCCTGTCATAAGCAGTGGATCAATGACGGAGGAGACGGAGGAGGAGGAGGAGGAGGAAGAAGAAGAGGAGGAGGGCCCGCCCGCCAGACAAAGGCAGTGCCATCCACCAGAACCGCAGTGCCATCCACCACCACCACTGCAGTGCCATCCACCAGCACCGCAGTACCTTGGGAAGCAAGGCCACGTACCAGTGGGGTGTCACCTCAGCCCCAAAGGGTTAGGTCCCATGCCAGCCTTCCCTATTCCCTTCAGTACCCTTTGTGGCTTCCTCCTAATTCAGGAGAAGCCAACATTCCCCCTTTCACTGCCCAGCCAGGAGTCCAGGTGGATGCAGAAAACTTTTCCCCAATTGATTTTTTTTAATTTAATTTTTACTGAGGACATGCTGGCAACAATTGTGGTTCAGTGCAACTTATATGCCCAACAGTTTATAACCAGCAACCCAACGTCCTCTTATGCCCGTACCTATGTGTGGAGAGCCCTTATAGTGGAGGAGTTTAGAATTTTTTTGGGCCTCACATTCTGCATGGGACTAAATGGAAAAAATCAAGTACGTTCATATTGGTCATCCCGCCCCATCTATCACATGCCCATCTTTTCCTCAGTAATGCCCAGAACCAGATATCTAATGATTATGTGATTCCTACACTACAATGATAATACCCAGTGCCCTCCCCAAAATGACCCAAATTTTGATAAGCTTTATAAAATTCGGCTGCTACTAAATTATTTTTCTGAAACCTTCCCCCAGTTGTTTACCCCAGACCAACATATATGCGTGGATGAGTCCCTTATCAAATTTTCTGGCAGGCTGGGCATAAAACAATTTATACCCAGCAAAAGGGCCCGCTATGGGGTGAAGCTGTATAAATTGTGCGACCGAGCAACTGGGTATGTGTATGCCTTTATTGTATATGAAGGGAAGGACACCGAACTGCACCGCCCTAATTGCCCAGTCTACATTGGAACCAGTGGGAAAGTAGTTTGGGAACTCATAAACCCACTCCTGGAGAAAGGATACCACTTGTATGTGGACAATTTTTATACAAGTTTGCCCCTGTTCCGAAACCTACACAGAATGAAGACTCCAGCATGCGGCACCGTACGGACGAACCGGAAGGATTTTCCTCAAAGCCTGGTCACCAAAAAATTGAGAAGAGGGGAGACGGCGAGTTTACGTAATGAGGACATTTTGGCTGTGAAGTGGAGGGACAGAAGAGACGTCTATGTACTTTCTTCCATCCACGACAATGAATTTGTTGAGATCACCAGGAGGAATGGCCGGATCCAAAAACCCAAATGCATCTACGAGTACAATAAGTTCATGGGGGGTGTCGACTTCAACGACCAGATGCTCGAACCCTACCTTTCCACAAGAAGATCATAACATTGGTATAAGAAAGTTTCCATTTATTTGTTTAATTTGGCCATGTACAACTCCTATGTCATCTATCAGAAATCCACTATAAGACCCAAATCCTTCCTTTTCTTCCAGGAGGAAATCACCACTGCCCTTTTATACCCGAACAGCCCACCAGTAAACATTAGATCCGATGTCATTAGCCAACTCTCCGAGCACCACTTCCCAGATAAAATCCCTCCCAGACCAACAGGCCAAAAACGCCAGAAAAAATGCCGGGTGTGCACCAAAAGAGGAGAGAGAAAAGACACCATTTATTATTGTGCCCAATGTCCTTCAGAACCAGGCCTCTGCATAGGCGACTGCTTCCGCCGTTACCATACCAAAATAAATTATTAGTTCACTTCCTGCCATTTATCTTCACACCCCTTATGCCTCTGCTTTCTCTGTAACTGACCCTGGACTGTTATTCGACCATGCTTCTGCCTAACGATTCTGTTTATACCTCTGCCTGATCTGGAACTGACCCTGGACTGTTATTTGACCACGCTTCTGCCTACCGATTCTGTTTATACCTCTGCCTGATCTGGAACTGACCCAGGACTGTTATTTGACCACGCTTCTGCCTACCGATTCTGTACATACCTCTGCCTGATCTGGAACTGACCCTGGAATGTTTGACCATGCTTTTTGCCTGCCTCTTGGACTGATCTTGTACCCTGCCAGTGGACTAGTGGGATTCATAGCACAGGGGTCTCACATATGTGAGGGGCTCCAGAATTGTTTTTCTGGATGAAGAAAACAATTGTTTTTGTTTTTCTCATTCCCAGATTAGGGTCTGGAGACTCGGAGGCTTCAAAGAGATTTGGGTGGGAGAAGCCTCTACCCCTGTCCCCATTCAGTCCTGAACGAGGCCCTACTTCTGCCAACTGCCTGTAGGACCTATGCCATCATGCCTCTGCCTGTCGCATGAACTGACCACACCACATGGACCTGCCTACTACCAGCACCAATATTTTGTCACTGCTGACAATCTCTGCCTGCACTGACCCTGGACTGTATATGGACAGTATCCCTGCCTGCTGCCTGTACTGACTATGGACAGTATTCCTGCCTGTTGCCTGGACAATTGCATTTGCTTTTGCTAACCAAGTCCTTGCCTGCTGCCTGGACCAGTGCTATCCTCCTGTGGAAAACTGCGCTACTAAAACCACAGGTAATCTTTTGTTTACCATTTTCTCAGCAGAATGTATTTTGGGGTGTAATTCTTGGTATGTTCATGCTATGTGTCCCTAGAACACCTGATGGTGTACCTTGCATGTTGGGCCTCTGTATGTGGCCAGGTTGTATAAAGGTCTCACATATTTGGTATCGCTATACTCAGGAGGAATAGCAGAATGTATTTTGGGGTTTCATTTTTGCTATGAACATATGTGTTGGCAATATCTTATAAATGGACAACTTTGCGTAAAAAAAAAATGTTTTCTTTTTTTTCCCGCATTTTCCAAAAACTTCAGGAAAAAAATGAACCGTTCAAAAGACTCATTATGCCTCATAGATTATACGTTGGGGTGTTAGCTTTCCAAAATGGGGTCACTTTTTGGGCGTTTCCATTGTCCTGGTGCTCCAGGGCCTTCAAAAGTGTAATAGGTGGTTGACAAATGAGATGTGTAATTTATGCTCATAGAATGCCTGAAGGTGCCATTTCAATATTGGGCCTCTGTATGTGGGCAGTCTGTATAAAAGTCTCACACATTTGGTATCGCCATACTCAGGAGGAGTAGAAAAATGTATTTTGGGGTGTCATTTTTGCTATGTACATGCTATGTGTTGGCAATATCTTATAAATGGACAACTTTGCGTAAAAAAATTGCGTTTTCATTTTTTTCCTGCATTTTCCAAAAACTTCAGGAAAAAAATGAACCGTTCAAAAGACTCATTATGGCACATAGATTATACGTTGGGGTGTTAGCTTTCCAAAATGGGGTCACTTTGTGGGCGTTTCCATTGTCCTGGTGCTCCAGGGCCTTCAAAAGTGTAATAGGTAGTCAACTAGTTAGATGTGTAATGTATGCTCCTAGAATACCTGATGGTGCTCCCTGCATGTTGGGCCTCTGTATGCGGCCAGGTTGTATAAAGGTCTCACATATTTGGTATCGCTATACTCAGGAGGAATAGCAGAATGTATTTTGGGGTTTCATTTTTGCTATGTACATGATATGTGTTGGCAATATCTTATAAATGGACAACTTTGCGTAAAAAAAAATTGTTTTCTTTTTTTTCCCGCATTTTCCCAAAACTTCAGGAAAAAAATGAACCGTTCAAAAGACTCATTATGCCACATAGATTATACGTTGGGGTGTTAGCTTTCCAAAATGGGGTCACTTTGTGGGCGTTTCCATTGTCCTGGTGCTCCAGGGCCTTCAAAAGTGTAATAGGTAGTCAACTAGTTAGATGTGTAATTTATGCTCCTAGAATACCTGATGGTGCTCCCTGCATGTTGGGCCTCTGTATGCGGCCAGGCTGTGAAAAAGTCCCACATATGTGGTATCACCATACTCAGGAGGAGTAGCAGAATGTATTTTGGGGCGTCATTTGTGGTATACACATGCCATGTGAGAGAAATAACCTATTAGAATGACAATTTTGTGGAAAAAATCTTCATTTTGCAATGAATTGTGGGAAAAAATTACAACATCAAAAACCTCACCATGCATCTTACCAAATAACTTGGAATGTCTACTTTCAAAAAAGGGGTCATTTGGGGGGTATTTGTGCTTTGCTGGCTTGTTCGGGTCGTAAGAAATGAGATAGGCCACCAATACATTAGGTGTGATCAATTGTTTATGATCCGCACCACAGCTTGTAGACTCTATAACTTTCACAAAGACCAAATAATATCCACTCATTTGGGTTATTTTTACCAAAGATATGTAGCAGTATAAATTGTGGCCAAAATTTATGAAGAAAAATTAATAATTTGCAAAATTTTATCACATAAACTAAAAAAAAATATGTTTTTTTAAAAAAAATTCCGTATTTTTTCATTTACAGCGCAAAAAATAAAAAACCCAGAGGTGATCAAATACCACCAAAAGAAAGCTCTATTTGTACAAAAAAATTATTTGGGTACAGTATTACATGACTGAGTAATTGTCATTCAATGTGTGAGAGCGCTGAAAGCTGAAAATTGGTCCGGGCATGAAGGGGGTTTAGTGCCCAGTTGTCAAGTGGTTAAGGTAAGAACCGGCACAGCGCAGTGTTGTTAGTAAATCACCCCCCTTAATTACCTTCTCATTCACTGTGTAACTTTTCCATACACCATGCTACAAAGAATATGCAGACATCCCAAGTCTCCTGCGGGCTCACGAACACCCGGCTGGGCCTGTCATTCAGCCACAGGCAGAAGGCAGAGCAGCCCGAGTGGTCGCCATGGCCGTACTCCATTCGGGCTACTCTGGTGGTCGCGGGTGTTCGTGGGTGGGGAAAAAGTCTAGAGTGACAGCTGTCTTAGTCAATGAGAGGCTGGAGATTGATGGGTGGGGATAATCCTTGAGTCCTTGAGTTACAGCAACCACACCCAGCGAGAGGAGCAGATGCCGGGTGTCTAAAGTGTGAAGTGAGGGACAGTGGGATGGCGGGGTCTGCAGGCCAGACCGGGGGTGTGATCCATCTCAATGTTGGGTGGGAAGAGGTAGGTTTAAGGAATAGATGAGAGGAAGGGTTCTCAGTGTAATGGTGATCATTGTGGGTCTGGGTGGCATTATGTGTACAGTGTGTGTCTGGGAGGGGAAAGTGTCTGAAACATAAACTGTCTGTGTTGCCCATAGGAACCAATTGTCTTCTGTCTGTGGCTGAGTGTCAGGTGGGTGTGATGACGTTCCTGTCTCTGCGAGGTGGAGAACTGTAACAAAGTCCCGCCTCCTAGATAGATGCAGTCCCTTTGAAGGAACAGCAGTACAAACATGATGTATCAGAGAGCATGTGCAGGTCAAAGAGTGAAGAGCAGGCCACCCCTAAAGGATAGCTGTCACAGAACCCCGCCACAATCCGCTTGAGTGCTTCTGTCAGTACACTGCTTCCTCCAGTCTGGACCTTCAGATACCAGATATTAGGGATGAGCTTCGCGTTCGCGTCGAACACACGTTCGACTCAAACATCGGACGTTCGATGAAGAACGAACTTTATGGTCCGTTCGCGTTAAATTCGTCTTGCGCAACACCGCCTATAATTCACTGCGGCATCGCAGTGCATTGCTGGCTGATGATTGGCCAAGCATGCACTATGACCCGCATGCTTGGCCAATCACAGCGCGGAAAAAACAGAGAGCCGTAATTGGCCAAAGACAGGGCTTTGGCCAATTATGGCTCAGGGGGTTTAGTACACGCTCCACACTATATAAGGCCGCCTGGAAGTCGGCCTTGTGTAGTGTGTTGGCGTTTGTGAAAGAGGCAGTTTCAGAGAGATAGACAGTGTCATTTATATTGAGTTAGATAGAGCAGGCAGGCGAGTCAGTTAGCTGCTGTTACAGTGTGTAGAGGATATATATGCATCCTAGGTGTTGTGTGTATATATATATTTATACACTGTATTGAGTTTAGATAGATCCGTTCCTGTTCGTCTCTATACTGTGACAGGCAGGCAGGTGATTGTGCTAGCTGCAGACAGTCAGGCCCCTTTCACACTTGGGCGGTTTGCAGGCGCTATTGTGCTAAAAATAGCGCCTGCAAACCAAGCCTAAACAGCGGCTGCCGTATCTCCAATGTGAAAGCCCGAGGGCTTTCACACTGGAGTGGTGCGCTAACAGGACATGAAAAAAGTCCTGCTAGCCGCATCTTTGGAGCGGTGAGAGGAGCGGTGAGAGGAGCGGTGTGTTTACCGCTCCTTCCCATTGAAAGCAATGGGAAACCGCGGTAATACCGCCGGCAATGCACTTCTACAGAGGCGCATTGTGGGCGGTATTAACCCTTTTTCGGCCGCTAGCGGCCGAATACCTCCGCAATTTCGACGGTATAGTGCCGCTAAAAATAGCGCCGCTATACCGCCACCACACCCACCCCCCCAGTGTGAAACCAGCCTCAGTTAGGCTGGTTTCACACTGGGGCGGTGGGTGCGGTGGTGGTATAGCGCCGCTATGTTTAGCGGCGCTATACTGTCGGAATTGCAGAGGTATTCGGCCGCTAGCGGTGCGGTTTTAACCCCCGCTAGCGGCCAAAAAAGGGTTAATACCGCCGGCAATGCGCCTCTGCAGAGGCGCATTGCCGGCGGTATTACCGCGGTTTCCCATTGCTTTCAATGGGAAGGAGCGGTGTAGGAGCGGTAAACACACCGCTCCTCTCACCACTCCAAGGATGCAGCTAGCAGGACTTTTTTTCACGTCCTGTTAGCGCACCGCTCCAGTGTGAAATCCCTCGGGCTTTCACATTGGAAAGACAGCAGCCGCTGTTTAGGCTCGGTTTGCAGGCGCTATTTTTAGTACAATAGCGCCTGCAAACCGCCCCAGTGTGAAAGGGGCCTTAGTGTACTACTGTGTCCTTTGCATAGCGATCACCTAAAGCTCACCTGGATACAGTTATTCTCTATACTGTGACAGGCAGGCCGGTGATTGTGCTAGCTGCAGACAGTCAGTGTTTCACTTAGTGTACTACTGTGTGCTTTGCATAGCATTCACCTAAAGCCTAAATTTTTGATGCAATACTTTGCAACAGGGCTCATTGCTGTGCTCTAAGTACACTATCTGTGAGGGGTTGCAGTGTTTTGGCACCAGCACCAGTGCCTAAGGCCCAATTTGTCAGCCCCTGTTCAACAGGGGCATGCAATTACAATTCTTGATCTAATATTTCACAGCAGGGCCCATCCCTGCACCCACCAAGAGTAACTGTGAGGGCTTACAGTGTTGTGGCACCAGCACCACCACCAAAGGCCCAATTTTTCCTACCACTGTTCAACAGTGGCATGTAAATACAATTCCTGATATAATAGTTGACAGCAGGGCGTTCCAGCGCCCACCAAGAGTAACTGTGAGGGCTTACAGTGTTGTGGCAACACCAACACCTAAGGGCCAAATTTCTGCAGACTATGTATGGCAGGCCCCTACTTTCAAACATCCAACTTACAAACGACTCCTACTTGCAAACGGAAGGAGACAACAGGAAGTGAGAGGAAATCTACCCCTAGGAAGGCAATATATCTCCTGTAAAAGTTAATATGTGAAAAAGGTGTCTCCTCTCTACTGATGCTTTATCACCAATCCTTGTTTCAATAAAAAAACCAAATTTTCCAAAAACATTTGTCATTGGGATGGAAAGTGAGGTGAAATGTTCTGAAGAGGTGCACAGACAGCAAAACAAATGTTACAGGGGTGATAACCCTTCCCTATATTCTCCAAAAAGCTTAAAAATAGATTTTTGGGCTGGAGCTACACTTAAAAAATGTACCTGTTCCAAATTACAAACAGATTCTACTTAAGAACAAACCTACAGTCCGTGTCTTTTTTGCACCGCCTGTATACTGCTGTTCAGAGTATATAGGGCCTTTTTTTATTTTTGGTGCGGGGTTCCCATTAATATCCATACAAGACCCAAAGGGGCAGGTAATGGGCTGGGGTAGGGGTGGGTGATGGGGTAGCCATGCCATTTTTCTCAATGATTTTCATCCATATTGCCGGGACCAGACATTACATTAAAGCTGCAAGCAGTTTTAAATGGCTTTTTTTCCTTTAGAAATGTCATTTTGTGCAGGGACAGTTCTAAACAAGGGAAACGCGTGCCACTTCACCGGCATACTTTAGACACCCCCCAGGTACGATATTTAAAGGAATATTTCACTTTTTTTTTCACTTTATGCATCATTAAAATCACTACTCCCGAAAAAACTACAGTTTTAAAAGATTATTTTTACATTGATTCATGTCCCCTCGGGCAGGACCCGGGTCCCCAAACCCTTTTTAGGACAATAACATGCATATTAGGCGTTATAATTAGCACTTTAGATTTTGAACGTTTTCGTCCATTGTATTTAATAGGGTTCTAAAGTTCGTGCGAACGTTCGGTCCGTTCGAAGGTTCTGGTGCGAACCCAACGGGGGGGTGTTCGGCTCATCCCTACCAGATATTACAGCCCATATTTTGTAACTTGAGAACCCAGCTAGACTGGCTCAGTTATACAGCTTAAACATGGAATGATTTATTGGAAAAGTATACAGCCTTTTTATACACTTGAAAAGTATGTCACGTTGCAGACCAGCCTTGCTGGCTTCAAGCTAACTGCAGACAATACACATTATAATAAGTAGACATGTGCATTCGTTTTCGTCCGAATGCATTTTCGTCCGAATTTCAGCTATTTTCGTTATCGTTTTAACAAACGAAAACGAAAGCACAGAATCCGAAAACCGAAAGATCCGACATAAACAAATGCTTTATTTTCGTTTTCGTTGCTACAACAGTTCGATATAGATAGGAGATTCGACGTGACGCTGACAATAACAATCTGTGTTTATCAAACCTGTGGTCGAATGTGCCTAACCTTAACTCTATTAGTCCAAGATTATTTTACATAGGAGAGAAAAGATTCGACATTATAGAGAGAAAAGATTCGACATAGGAGAGGAAAGATTCGACATAGGAGAGGAAAGATTCGACATAGGAGAGGAAAGATTCGACATAGGAGAGGAAAGATTCGACATAGGAGAGGAAAGATTCGACATAGGAGAGGAAAGATTCGACATAGGAGAGGAAAGATTCGACATAGGAGAGGAAAGATTCGACATAGGAGAGAAAAGATTCGACATAGGAGAGAAAAGATTCGACATAGGAGAGGAAAGATTCGACATAGGAGAGGAAAGATTCGACATAGGAGAGGAAAGATTCGACATAGGAGAGGAAAGATTCGACATAGGAGAGGAAAGATTCGACATAGGAGAGGAAAGATTCGACATAGGAGAGAAAAGATTCGACATTATAGAGAGAAAAGATTCGACATTATAGAGAGAAAAGATTCGACATAGAGAGAAAAGATCACTGCTTGTGGGCGGAACATTCGACCGGAAATGTATGATTGCAGAGTCGTACAGTTTCGCTGCTCCGTCGAATCTTCTTTGAACATTCGACAGACACCATAAGCCTTCAATGACAGATTCGACCTTAATTAATTCAGATTTTCGGACGAATGCAATTTCTAACGAAAAACGAAATAAATAAAAACTAATTTCGGGAGTAACTAAATAAATTTATTTTTTGGACGAAAACGAAATTCCGAAACGAAATATTTCAGTGTGCACATGTCTAATAATAAGCATAAATACAGCAAACCTTCAAACAATAGCAGAAGACCTAATTACAATTAACAATACAAACAGTGATCTCCCCCTCCTCCGCCTATTAGGCAACAGACTATAATAGGAGTCCCCAGTAGCAGACTGTCCGGCTCCAGGGCCAAGGTGACCAACTCTTTCAAATAACATGTACAGTTAAGAATTAAACCAGGAATAGTCTTTGTATATTTCCCGGGAGATATTGTAGATAAATATTACTGTTCCATTTTAAGTAATCCAAGCCCCATTCTTAATGTCCATTATTTTCTTGGTCACCCTGTGCCCCTAATAGACACAGGGTAGCTTAGACATAGGAAGTGCATGAGGAGCTGAAGCAAGGGTTTCCCAACCTCTCCAAGGGATTCTGGGTTCCACCAGCCCCCCGCCCAAAGTGACTCCTGTCATAATAGCACAGCAGACAGCAAGGATCAGCTGCCATCCGAAGCTGCAAAAAAAAGCTACACTATAGCTACCTTCAAGTCCCATTTGTCTGAGCACTATTTTGTTAAAACTCTTTGAGCTGCAACCCTGCCCATATAATCTAGTGGAAATTTCCTGGCTTGGGGTGCTTCAGAGTGCAGTTTTCTAGTTGTAAATCATTTTCTTTCTATTCCATTTTTTCTTTTTTCTTATTTTCTCTTTTAATTTGCATTTTTTTTAATACTTTTACTTTGTCTTAATGTAGTGCTTATTTATTATAAATTACTCCTGTCCATCCATTTTAATTGCTTTCTCTTGGGAATTGTAGTGTTTCGGCCAGCCTGTGGTAATAGCTCAGTTTCTCTTGTAAACGACACTTCCCACGATCCTCCACGATTGTTCTCAGAGTCTCTTTTGTACTCCATGTTCCCCCTCTACTGGATGGAGGCAGAAATAACACTGTGTCCTGAATGTCATGTCTACCCCAACGTAGGTGGTCAGACACTATAGCTGGCTACTGTGCACTTCACCTATAGCAGCCCCCTTTCCCTTTAGGGCAAGCAGGCCTACCAGTACTTGGTTGCCCCCAGGACTTAAACACAATGCTATAGTGTCTGGCCAGCCCAGCCGGGCAGATGCAAACATAGCAAACAACAGGTTACTTGCAGTTAGCAGACAGCGTGGTTCAGAGACAGTCCAGGTAGAGGCCAGCTGAGTTCAGGGGATAATCCAGTATCCGTTCCAGGTAGAAGGGCAGGCTGCGTTCAGGGGATAATCCAGTTCAGTCCGGGTCAAACACAGGGGATCCAACAACAAATAAGGCAGACTAACAGGGACTTGGTCTAGAACAATACAAGTAGATCTGTCTCTATCACAAGCAAGGGATAGAGTGTTCAGTTTGCTTATGTAGCACACGGACCTTTTCCTGCCTTTGGCTCACTTGCAGGTCAAGGCACACCGCGATATATGCCCGTACCCTCCTGTTTGAGGAGGTTGAGCGGTGTTAACAATTTTGGGTCCTGCAGCAAGGTATCCCAGCAGACTGGTTCTCATCTCCTAGAGCAGGGGTCTCCAAACTATGGCCCTCCAGTTGTTCAGGAACTACAATTCCCATCATGCCTAGTCATGTCAGTGAATGTCAGAGGTTTACATTGCCTTATGGGATGTGTAGTTCCGCAACAGCTGGAGGGCCGTAGTTTGCAGATCCCTGTCCTAGAGTATAGGGACAAGTCTCTATTTCCCCCCAGGAAGGCCAATATCCACACCACTTTAACTCCAACGCTGAGTTTATTTTATAAGCAAGTTCAAGTTCAGCAGACAGGAAAGGTGAATGAGAGAAAGGACAGTAAGGTTTGGGAGATAGGTCCAGGCACAAACTGGTACGATAGTCACTACTTGATCCCGAGTAGGTTTAGCTCACCCGGATAGTCCCCTGTAAAAGTGGATCCTAGCAGCCGGAGTGATGCTCGAACGTTCACTTGAGGTTTCCTAGAGATACGATCGGGAGATCCTCTGCCACAGAATCTTTAAGTCCCAAACTCCTCAGCTATTGCAACACAAGGACAGGTGCCAGTGGTAGCACGTTGCAAGGCCTGTGATGGATCTTTGAATCCCTCCAGAAGGTAACCAGGCTTCTCTTTCACTGTGAACTCTCACCGGTCCATCAGAAAGGTCCTCCCACGGTCTCCTCTTCTTAGAGCGGGTCCACCCTATCCCGGGCACCCTAGGATTCTTCTTTTGGAGATAGGCCCCAGCCAAAGGTGCTGGGCCTACTAGTGGAGTTGCAGCCCCAGGCTAAAGGTGCCTGAGACCCATGCACGCATGCACCCCTGGCCTGGAGGGCCGGGTGGCGTGAACCGCTCACACTCCAGACTCCTGACTTCCACCCCAAAAGAATGGCGTCTGCCCCTTATGTATCCTCTCCCGGAATGCACAGCATGCCAACCACGCCCACCGTACCGCTGCCGAGAGAGGACACCCTAAGGCATAGCAATGTCACCCACGGTTCAACCCTGACCTGATATGGCAGTGCCACCTACAGGCCACAGGGAACTGCACATCAGGTTACACCACATAGGCAGAAGCGAGTACTAACAAATCAAAGTGGTCTGAGCCTGGCTACTAGCTCAGACCAATCCCTAAATTTAAGTACATAGCACCCCTGTATAGTAAAGGGGCGCTACACTTATATCAGGTGACTGTGCAGATCAATCACCTAACAGGTGAACACAGACAAGGAGAATGCAAGAGCCAATACCCGGACACTGGAATAGGAAGCAGGAGCACTAAAGTGATCATGACACACTGGCTGTATCTGTGTAGAAGTCTTTTGTTGAGACTGACAAAGAGCAGCAACAGCACAGTGAGACCTCTCCGGTCAGTTAAGTACTGTGCTACATTAACCACCTCTTGCCTGCCGTATTGTCAATTGACGGGCGGGCAGCAGCCCTCTCTTTCTGAGACAATGTCATATGATGTCGTCCCACTCTTGCGGCGATTAGTGGTGCTCTCTGTCCCTGGGACACGGCGCATCACCGATCTCGGTAAAGAGCCAGTGACGAGGCTCTTTACCCATGTGATCAGATGTGTCCAATCACAGCTGATCACATGTAAACAAGGAAATACCAGTTACTGGTATTCCTTTCCTCACACTGACAGTGTGTGAGAAGAGGAGAGACGATCAACAGCTTTTCCTCACAGGGGAGATCTGCACAGATAATCAGGGCACTGATTATAAGTGCCCTGATTATCAGTGCAGCCCCAACAGTGCCTAGCAGTGATGCCAGTCAGTGCTGTATTTCAGTTCCCATCAGTGCCTGCTCATCAGTGCCACCGATCAGTGCTGCCAATTATTGCCCATCAGTGCCACCTAACCGTGCTGCCTATCAGTGCCCATCAGTGCTGCCTATCAGTGTTCATCAGTGCTGCATATCAGTGCTGCCTATCGGTGCCCATCGGTGCTGCATATTAGTGCCAGTGCCACCTCATCAGTGCCATTCAGTGTCATATCTTCAGTGCCCATCAGTGCAGCCTACCAGTGCCCATCAGTGCAACCTCATAAGTGCACATCAGTGAAGGAGAAAAATTACTCATTTACAACATTTTATAACAGAATTTAAGAAAAACGTTTTTTCTTCAAAATTTGACTCTTTTTCCATTTATTTTTTTGTTGCATTAAAAAAAAAAAAACTGTGGCGATTAAATACCACCAAAAGAAAGCTCTAATTGTCTCAAATAAAATTATAAACATTTTGTTTGGATAAAGTGTTGCATGACAGCGCAATTGTCATTCGAAAGTGTGACAGCACTGAAAGCTGAAAAATGGCCTGGGCAGGAAGGGGGTAAAAGTGCCTGTTAGACAAGTACTTAATTTTTCAACTATGATTTGATATCAATGTACTGTAGTGGTTGAAATGCACACAGCAGAGGCCAAACACTTCTGCAGTTCCTTTGCTTTGCCAGCACAATCTTTATACTCTGAGGCCTCGTACACACGACCGATTTTCTCGTCGTAAAAAACACGTCGTTTTTTTCGACGAGATTCTTGTTAAGCTTGTCGATTTTCTCGTCAAGCTTTCTATGCGTACACACTGACATTTCCCAATTTCCTCGTGGTTCTCTGCGCTCACGTCCAGCACGTACGACGGCACTATAAAGGGGAAGATCTTTTTTCTTGGCGCCACCCCTTGGGCTGCTTTTGCTGATCTCGTGTTACCGTGTGTGAAGTAAAAGTTTGGGAAGAGACGATTCGCGCTTTTCAGTCTTCGTGCTTTCAGTTCGTTTTAGCGTGATGAATGTGCTATTTCCATTACGAAGGCTTGTTTTACCAGAAGATGCGCTCCCGTCTCATACTTGATTCTGAGCATGCGCGCTTTTGGAAGAGTCGTAAAAGCATACACACAAACCATTTTCTCGTCACAAAACAGGCCGACGAGAAACACGACGAGGAAATCTGGACTCCTGACGAGAAAATAGAGAGCAGGTTCTCTATTTTCTCGTCGAGATTCTCGTCAAGTTTCTCGTCGTAAAACCATACACACGAACGTTTTTCTAGACAAAAAAACTCTCGCGGCACTTTTCTTGACTGTTTACGACGAGAAAATTGGTCGTGTGTACGAGGCCTCAGGCTCTGGCCAGTTGCATTATTATTTTTATATTTATTTCACTATAGCCAGTGCACTGTAAGCAAAGCTGCAAGTGGAAAATCCATGTGGGCACATACTGTTCACCTTTCTCTAAAAAAGAAACTTCCAAAACGAAAATAAATAAATAAATTACACAGGCAAGCTCAAAAGGAAAAAGTAGAGGTGCTGCCACATGGAGGAAGTATGCTTGTGAGCATGTGCTCTCTTCCACCTCCTCCTCTACCTCATCCTTCACCTCTTCCTCATCCACCTCCTTCCATGTCCATCTAATCAGGAGAGGCTCTGTGGAGCATTTTATTTTCACTCCGACAGTGGCTTATTAACTTGTGCGTCTGCACCATTTTGGTCCCTTTTGAAGAGATGACTAAAATGGTGAGCTGCGATAAGGCAGGAACTAGTGACACAATCCCTCTTGTGTTCTTCCTAGAGCACATACTGTGTGGCCTAATAGATAGGATCACATACAAAAAATGTGCTTCAACTCCTTCTATATTTAAAACAAAGATCTTTGCCTGGCCAGCCCCACATTAACATATTGCCACCATCACTTTTTTTTTCATTATTTTCACCATTCACATTTAAAAAAAATATATTTTTTCTTGTAAGCCCATCCCTGCCCAGGTCAAGAACACATGGTCAGGGACAAAAATGTATATATTTTAAAAGTCTACAACTTAAACTTGCGTAGCACTGCCCTCTAGTGGGCTGCTCGAAATTGCATGTTCTTCTGTGCAGCCATGACCCTGTGAACTTTCAGGCCCTCCTGACACTCTAGGTTCAGACATATTATGTAAACCTTTAAATAATACACAGGCAGAATGCAAATAGTTTTATCTCTCTTAGATTTACTTAAGCAATGGGGAGAGACTTAAGAAGAGGGTTAGTCAGCCAAATCCTGGTTAACACCTAAGTTTAGGTTGAAATAGTTCTGAAGACAGTCAAATAACTGTTAGCAATGACAAGTAAATGATACCAATATACACAGGTACAAGGACCGAGCCTCTTTCTGAGATTTGTTGTTTACAAGTTAACCACTTAAGGACCGGACCAATACGGACCATAATGACCAGAAGTGATTTCACAATTTGGCACTGCGCTGCTTTAACTGTAAATTGTGCGGACATGCAATGTTGTACCCAAACAAAATTTGCGTCCTTTTCTTCCCACAAATAGAGCTTTCTTTTAATGGTATTTGATTGCCTCTGCGATTAATTTTTTTTTGCGATATAAATGAAAAAAGACCAAAAATTTTGAAAAAAAATGATATTTTCTACTTTTTGTTATAAGAAAAATCGAATAAACTCAATTTTAGTCATACATTTAGGTCAAAATGTATTCAGCCACATGTCTTTAGTAAAAAAAAATGTCAATAAGCGTATATTTATTGCAAAAGTTATAGGGTCTACAAACTAGGGTACATTTTCTGGAATTTACACAGCTTTTAATTTATGACTGGCTATCTCATTTCTTGAGGTGCTAAAATGGCAGGGCAGTACAAAACCTCCCCAAATGACCCCATTTTGGAAAGTAGACACCCCAAGGGAATTGCTGAGAGGCATGTTGAGCCCATTGAATATTTTCTTTTTTCCCAAGTAATTGAATAATGACAAAAAAAAAAAAAATTACAAAAAGTTGTCACTAAATGATATATTGCTCACACATGCCATTGTTATATGTGGAATTGCACCCCAAAATACATTCTGCTGCATCTCCTGAGTACGGGGATACCACATGTGTGGGACTTTTTAGGAGCCTAGCCGCGTACGGGACCTCGAAAACCAAGCACCGCCTTCAGGATTTCTAAGGGCGCAAATTTTTGATTTCACTCCTCACTACCTATCACAGATTCGAAGGCCATAAAATGCCAAAATAGCACAAAACTCCCCCAAATCACCGAATTTTGGAAAGTAGACACCCAAAGCTATTTGCTGAGAGGCATGGTGAGTATTTTACAGCTCTCATTTGTTTTTGAAAATTAAGAAACAACATTTATTTTTTTTAATTTATTTTTTTTAATTTTCAAAACTTTGTGACAAAAAGCGAGATCTGCAAAATACTCACCATACCTTTCAGCAAATAGCTTGGGGTGCCTACTTTCCAAAATGGGGTCATTTGGGGGGGTTTTGTGCCATCTGGGCATTCCATACCCTCCGAAACTGTGATAGGCAGTCAGGAGTGAAATCCAAAATTTACACCCTTAAGCCCTGTACACACGATCGGATTTCCTATGGATTCTAGTCCGATGGATTTGTCCATCGGATATCTGATGAAACTGTTTTCCATCAGTCTTGCCCACACACCATCAGTCAAAAAACCGACCGTTCCAAACGCGGTGACGTAAAACACTCCGATGAGCCGAGAAAAATGAAGTTTAATGCTTCTGAGCATGCGTCGACTTGATTCTGAGCATGCATGGGGTTTTTATCCGATGGACTTGCCCATAGACGATCGGAATTTGCTATCGGTTTTGGATCCATCGGAAAAATGTAAAACATGTTCTATTTTTTAAAACCGATGGAAAAAAGACCGATGGGTCCCATACACGATCGGTTTGTCCGATGAAAAAAATCCATCGGACTGTTTTCATCGGTAAAACCGATCGTGTGTACAGGGCTTAAGAAAGCCTGAAGGCAGTGCTTGGTTTTTGGTGTCCCGTACGCGGCTAAGCTCCCAAAAAGTCTCACACATGTGGTATCCCCGTACACAGGAGTAGCAACAGAATGTATTTTGGGGTGTAATTCCACATATGCCCATGGCATGTTTGAGCAATATATCATTTAGTGACAACTTTGTGCAAAAAAATAAAAAATAAAAAAAGAATTGTCTTTTTTCCGCAACTTGTGTCAACATATAAAATATTCCATGGACTCGACATGCCTCTCAGAAAATAGCTTGGGGTGTCTACTGTCCTGGCATTTTATACACAACATTAGGAAGCTTACATCCACTCTTCTAACCACTTGAAGACAAAGCCCTTTCTGACACTTTTTGTTTACATGAAAACATTTTTTTTTTTGCAAGAAAATTACGTTGAACCCCCAAACATTATATATTTTTTTAAAGCAAAGGCCCTACAGATTAAAATGGTGGGTGTTGCATTTTTTTTTTTCCACACAGTATTTGTGCAGCGATTTTTCAAACTGATTTTTTGGGGGAAAAATACACTTTTTTTCATTTTAATGCATTAAAACACACTATATTGCCCAAATGTTTGATGAAATAAAAAAGATGATCTTAGGCCGAGTACATGGATACCAAACACGGCATGCTTTAAAATTTTGCACAAACCTTTAAAAGCCTTTACAGGTTACCACATTAGATTTACAGAGGAGGTCTACTGCTAAAATTACTGCCCTCAATCTGACCTTCGCTCACATGCATGATGCAATTGCTGTTTACATATGACGCCAGACCGACGCTTGCGTTCGCCTTTGCGCAAGAGCAGGGCGGGACAGGGGTGCTTTTTTTTATTTTTATTTTTTATTATTAATTTTCCTTTTTATATCTTATTTTTAAACTGTTACTTCCATATTTATTTTATTTTATTATTTTTTATTGTTATCTCAGGGAATGTAAATATCCCCTGTGATAGCAATAGGTAGTGACAGGTACTCTTTTTTTGAAAAAAATGGGGTCTATTAGACCCTAGATCTTTCCTCTGCCCTCAAAGCATCTGACCACACCAAGATCGGTGTGATAAAATGCTTTCCAAATTTCCCAATGGCGCTTTTTATATCCGGGAGGGGGGGCATTCCCTCCCACTGCTTGTAAAAGCAGTCCAGAGGCTAATTAGCTGCTAGGATTGCTTTTACATGAAAGCCGGCCGCTGGCTGAAAAGAATGATACCAAGATAATACCTAAACCCGCAGCCATCATTCTGGTATAAACATTTAAAGTCCAGCAACATATCAGTACGTTACTGGTCCTTGTTGGACATGTATTGTAATCTTTTTTTTTCATGCAGCCTGTTGGCTGAACGAAAAAAAAGAGATTGATCGGTGGGTATGCCCACCATTAGAATACCTCCCTTCATTCACCCACTTCTAATGATGGGCATACATGCACCATTTATATATGCCGAAGCATGGGGGCATCATCCTGCAAAAGTTATGCCGCGTACACATGGTCAGACTTTTCCACAGGCAAGCCTCCGTCGGAATTTTGACCGTATGTACGTGGCATTAGGAGCAAAATCACTCCTCCGTCCCTGCTGCCCCCATGCTTTGGCATATATTCTCTTTATTTTAACTGTGGTGGTGAAATCACCTCCTACAGCACTGGAGTCGCAGGGATCAGGCCTGTCTCTGCGAACGCTGCAGTTATGTGTGTTGTGTTTTGTAAGTGACAGTGATCGATCGAAACTGCACTTGGGTGGCCTGGGCTGGACGGAGGGGCAAAACGCAGGTGCTAGCAGGTATCTGGGCTGATCCCGCTAACACTTTTTGGGAACCTTAAACCACTGGGGATGCTAGTATAGATCTGATCAGATACTATACCACTAAGGGAGGTGTATGCTTTGCGCGTGGGTGTTAGCATTACTGGCACTAACCTGATGCTGCCTGGGGCGACGCAGACCCTCTCTGACGCTAAAACCTAATTGATATCACCCGCTGGGCGATCAGGGGGTTAAACCTTTATTGGGTTATATACGGCGGGTGCCCTGACACTATAAAAAGCAAACTAACTAACCAGCGTCACCCGTAACACTTATACGGTGATCACTGGTGAAAGGGTTAACTAGGGGCATTCAGGGGGTTAAAACCTTTATTAGGTAATATATGGGGGTACCTGACGTTATAAAAACCTGGCGGCGAACCTAAAAAAATAACTGACTACCTAACGGCATCACCGACACTAATACACCGATCAGAAAAACGATCGCTTAGTGACAGTGGTGCTAGGGGGTGAAAGGGTTACCTGGGGGGCGATCAAGGGGTTAAACCTTTATTAGGTAATATATATGGGGGTACCTGACGTTATAAAAACCTGACGGCGAACATAAAAAAATAACTGACTACCTAGCGCATCACGGACACTAATACAGCGATCAGAAAAACAATCGATTAGTGACAGTGGTACTAGGGGCTGAAAGGGTTACCTGGGGGGCGATCAAGGGGTTAAACCTTTATTAGGGGGGGTTGGGGGGCTACCCTGATTCTAAGGGACCTACACTAACTGCCCTGACACTTTTACAGTTACAAATGTCACTGATTGCAGTGATCAGTAAATAAATGATCACTGCAATCAGTGACACTGTGACTGGGGGCTGGGGGGTTATCTGGGGGTGACTGGGGGGGCGATTGTGTACCTATGTGTCCCGGTGTCAGTGTACTGCTTGTGCACTTACTTGATGTCTTCTCTCCGCGGCGCTCCGGTATATGTGAGCACCGCAGGAGAGATGACATCACTTCCTGCTGCTTCCTCTCTGCCTGTGTTTACATTACACAGGCAGAGGAAGCATTTGATTCGCCGGGAGCGATCGCGAGGGGGTGGCCAGAAACCAATGGCCGCCCCCTCATCACGGATCGCTCCCAGAGCGATCCCGACCATCCACTGTACCGGATGGGGGTCCGATTGGACCCCCCACCCATACGAAGGCTGTCACGTACAGGTACGTGATTGTGCCTGTCCGTGTCATTTTGCCGACGTATATATACAGTGGGCGGTCGTTAAGTGGTTAAAAAATTTTTTGGGCTAAAAGAACCCCCAAACATTATACTTATTTTTTTCTAGAGAATAAAATGGCGGTCGTTGCAATACATTATGTCACACCGCATTTGCGCATCCTTTGTAATAGAAAAAAGCATGACAGGACCTCTTAAAGATGAGATCTGGGGTCAAAAAGACCTCAGATCTCATATTTACACTAAATAAAAAGGGAAAGGGAAAGCGGAAGTTCCATTTTTGGGTGGAACTCCGCTTTAAGTAATGAGTAAATATAAATTGAGGCAAAAGTCACCAGAAAAAGTGACAGCATTGCCTTTATTTAAAGGTTTGCATCACCCTTCATATCTTTAACACAGAAAATTTACCAGTTTGCTGCATGAAACATATCTTTCTTTTTCGTACATCACGGGACACAGAGCGACTTAGTCATTACTAATGGGTTATATAGTTTACCTTCAGGTGTTGGCACTGGCCAATTCCAAACCGGAAGTACCCTCCCCTATATAAGCCCCTCCCACCCGGGAGCACCTCAGTTTTTTGCCAGTGTCTAAGGTGTTGGCCAAAGAGTAACATGTGTTTTCACTGGGCTTGCGTACAGGTTCTTTTGGGCCTTAGTAAGCTGTTCCGGATCCCACCAAAAAAAGCTTCATAGCTAAACGGTCGGTACCCGGGCCTTGCAGCAGAAGAGCAAGGTTTTGCCTGTAATGCTTCTCTTAGGAGGGCTGGACCCTGGGATCCAGAGCTCTGGTCATACCCACGACCAAGACGCTGTCTGTGCAGGGTGCTATACAGGTCCAGGGGAGTGGAATCCTTGGGAACCCGGTCCCTGAAGGTTTAATTACAATGCCTGCCGTGATAGGTGAAGTTTGGACTTTTGTGGACCAAACAAAGTCCTGCGGCGGGGATCAGGTAAGTGGGGGCCCTCAGGAACTTGGTTCTATTGGGGGACCCCCAAGCCTAATTTGTCTTTCTGTCTGTTACCTAACGGTATTCCCGCTAAATATCTGTGTTTGCCTATAACTACTGAAAATGTAAAATTTTAATAGTAGTCAAGAAAAAAAAAAAAAAACAGGGACCGCGGTACCTGTGTTAAACCACTAGAGGCCGCTGTAGTCCATTTTTCTTGTAAATGTGGATCTTTGGTTTTCTCAACTCAAAAGATCCAGGCAGCTGGTAAGTTTCTCTGAGGGAATCCACTTCCTCTGCCCTGTTGCTGCGTTCATCCACCGCACAGGCCCTCCGGCAAAAAGGGCCCTGGCTCCTAGTCCTCTGTTGGTTTTCGAAAAGGGCGCCATTGGCGCACGGGCGCGCGCGCGGGCGCGTGCACGCGCCTCCTATGAAAAAAAAGGGGCGGGGCGGGTGGATGACGCTCGATGCGCGCCGCGGCGCTTCTGCGCATGTGCGGGCGTCCCAGCATGGTTAAAAGACACAGTACAAGTGTCAGCTGCATGCAAACAGAGCTAGCAACAAACAGTGGCACACAGAGGCGGTTGATGCAGGCATCCCCATAGAAAGGCACTTTAGTGGACACCAGCTGGTATATAGCAGCACCTGTGTTAGACTATTACCAGCAAAAATTGGTGTATGACGACGGGAATACCTCAGCTTTGTGCTTAAAGGATATGTCGTCCAGACGCTCCGGAAATAAATCTTCCAGGAAGCCAAAGGGGTCTCCATCGGGCTCTGAGGATATTGGGCATGCTTGCACTGCACCAATCTCCCCTGAGAATGCAGAGGTCAGTAGCCGTAGAAACCCCGCAGGAATGTCTGGTGCTGCGGCTGTCCCCAGTCCACCTGCTCCTGTATATATAACAGAGGAGGTTTTATCCTCAACTCTGGGAGGATTGGAAGAGAGATTAACAGCATTGATCGCTGCTTCCCTGTCACAGGAAAAGCGCGTCCGATCTCCGTCTCCTCCTTCAGAGTGCCTGTTAGTGGAGGAACAGCCCCACACAGAGATCGACCTACCTGAAGGGGATCAGGATGAGGTTGATTCACTTATAGAGGAATCAACAGTGGAAGAACCTTTCTCAGCTTCGCAGGCTGAAAGATTATGGGTTCAGTCTCTGACTAACATGGTCCGATCAGCATTTAAAATGCCTCTGGCGGAACCACCATCCACTACGGTTTCCTCGCTGGGGTCGCTAAAAGCTCCCCAGGCGGTCTGTTCCTTCCCAATCCACCCTTTATTAGAAGGGCTTATTTACCAGGATTGGGAGCATCCTGATAAAATATTTGCTCCCCCCAAGAGATTTCCGGTGATCTATCCCATGGAGGATAAGTTCATAAGAAAATGGAGGGTCCCTATAGTGGACGCAGCCATCTCTTCTGTTAACAAATCACTGACATGTCCAGTAGATAATGTTCCAATGTTCAAAGACCCAATAGATAAAAAATTGGAGTCTTTACTAAAATCTGCTTTCTCTACAGCAAGTATGGTGACACAACCTGCGGTAGCAGCGATTGGAGTCTGCCAAGCAGTGAAAGATCAGTTGAAACAAGTCTTAAGGGACTTACCAGATCAGCAGGCTCATGCCCTAGCTGACCTGCCTAGAGCCTTGTGTTTTGCGGTGGACGCCATAAAGGATACAATCCAACAGGCCTCCCGCTTTACGCTGTCTATAGTACATATGCGCAAAAACTGGTCTGCTGAAGCTCCCTGTAAAAGACTGCTGGTTAGCTTCCCATTTCATGGAGAACGCTTATTTGGAGAAGATCTGGACAAATATATCCAGAAAATTTCTGCCGGTAAAAGTTCACTCTTACCGGTTAAGAACAAGGGTAGAAGTCCTTCTTTTAAGAGGCCTACCTCTCCAGTCCCGGGCACATCGGCTGTGAAGCAGTTCCGACGGCCTCCGCGGTCAAATTCAGGGGGCAGAAATCAGGCACAATCACAGGGTAACAAGAAGCCCTGGATCAAGAGAGGTACAAAACCTCCCCCTAAGGCATGAAGTATTGCCCCCGCTCAATCGGGTGGGGGGAAGACTTCAGTTGTTCACAGAGACCTGGCGGGACACCATCAGAGACAGATGGGTGCTCTCCGCAGTAAGTCTGGGATACAAGCTGGAGTTAAAAGGCACTCCTCCTGCCCAATTTATGAGGTCAAACGTGCCAAGAGATCCCCAAAAGAGAGGATCCCTCCTTCTGGCACTAGAACAACTATTGCTCCAAGGGGTAATCATGAAGGTTCCCCTGGAAGAAAGCGGATTCGGGTTTTACTCGAACCTTTTCACAGTCCCCAAACCAAATGGGGACGTGAGGCCCATATTAAATCTAAAAGGGCTAAACAAGTTCCTAAATATCAGGACCTTTCGGATGGAGTCGATCCGATCAGTGGCCACCGCCCTACAAGGGCAGGAATGGCTAGCCTCGATCGACATAAGGGATGCTTATCTGCATATTCCCATCTTTCCGGCCCATCAGAAATTTCTACGCTTTGCAGTAGAAGGGCGCCATTTTCAGTTCAGAGCCTTACCTTTCGGTCTGGCCACAGCACCACGAGTGTTCACAAAAATTCTGGCCCCATTATTGGCCAATCTAAGAACACAGGGTGTAACGATAATGGCATATCTAGACGACCTGCTACTAATAGACCACTCAGTGGAAAAGCTGGAAGTAGCTATTCACAAGACAATCGAGTATCTGGAATATCACGGTTGGATTATCAACCGGGACAAGTCAGCTCTAAGACCAGTCAAAAGTCTGGAATACTTAGGGCTAAGGCTGGATTCAAATCAGAGAAAGATTTTCTTACCTCCAGAGAAGGTGTCGTCTTTAAGAAATTTGACCCACTTAGTGGGTACAAAAAGAAAACCATCCATACGTCTCTGCATGAGGCTGCTGGGAAAGATGGTGGCTTCATTCGAAGCGGTACCCTACGGTCAATTCCATTCAAGGAATTTGCAAAGGGCCATACTGTCAGCCTGGAACAAAAAAGTTCAGGCTTTAGACTTACCAATGTCCCTGTCCCCTTCCGTTCGCAAGAGCCTCCATTGGTGGTTGGTGCCCCAGAATCTGGAAAGAGGGAAACCCTTCAGTCCGGTTTCTTGGAAGGTGGTCACTACAGATGCCAGCCTCATCGGCTGGGGGGCAGTGCTGGAGCAATGGTCTCTCCAGGGCAGGTGGTCAGAAGCAGAAAAGGCCCTGCCCATCAATCTCTTAGAGATACGAGCAGCCCGGTATGCCCTAGTAGCATGGACATCCAAACTCCAGGGGTCCCCTGTCAGAATTCAATCAGACAATGCCACGGCAGTGGCATATATCAATCATCAGGGTGGCACCAAAAGTCGTGCAGCCCAGAAGGAAGCAAATTGCATCCTGGAGTGGGCAGAAAGATATGTCCCAGCCATATCTGCGGTTTTCATCCCAGGAGTGGAAAATTGGAGAGCGGACTTTCTAAGTCGCCAACAATTATGCCCGGGGGAATGGTCTCTTCACCCCGAGGTTTTCCAGGCAATATGCCAGCGGTGGGGAACACCGGATGTAGATCTGCTAGCATCCAGATTCAACGCAAAGGTGGACAGGTTTGTGTCTCGCACAAGGGATCCCCTAGCTTGCGGCTCGGATGCCCTAGTGTTCCCTTGGGATCGGTTCAAGCTGATATATGCATTCCCACCGCCACAATTGTTACCGCGATTACTCCGCAGAATCAGGGTAGAAAAGAAACCAGTGATTCTGGTGGCTCCAGCGTGGCCCCGAAGGGCATGGTACGCGGAGATGGTAAAAATGTCAGTGAGGAGTCCTTGGACCCTCCCACTTCGTCCGGACCTGCTTTCGCAGGGACCGATATACCACCCTTCCTTACCAGCCCTAGGTTTGACGGCCTGGCTATTGAAGCCCACATTCTGAAAAAGAGAGGGCTCTCTAATTCTGTGGTATCTACCATGATCAATGCCAGGAAACCGGTATCCAGGCAGATCTATTATAGGATCTGGAAAGCGTACATTACGTGGTGTGAGACCAAGAAATGGCATCCACGTAAGTACATGATAGGGAGGATTCTGGACTTCCTACAGTGGGCTGTAGATAGGAAACTGGCCTTGAGTACTATCAAGGGTCAGATTTCGGCCTTGTCAATATTTTTTCAAAGGCCCTTGGCTTCGCATTCACTAGTCAAAGCCTTTATACAAGGAGTGATGCGTATTAGCCCTCCGGTTAGTATTCCCATATGTCCTTGGGACTTAAACCTGGTTCTGTCGGTTCTACAGAAACAACCGTTTGAACCATTACAACACATTTCCTTGGTTCTTCTCACCAGGAAATTGGTTTTCTTAGTAGCCATTTGTTCGGCTAAAAGAGTGTCGGAATTAGCAGCTATGTCCTGTAAGGAGCCATATCTGGTTGTCCATAAGGACAGAGTAGTATTACGTCCTCATCCAGCCTTTCTTCCTAAGGTGGTATCGAGGTTTCATTTGAACCAAGATGTGGTTCTTCCTTCTTTTTTCCCCAAACCTAGCTCAGTAGAGGAAAAGTTATTACATTCTTTGGATGTGGTAAGAGCAGTTAAAGCTTATCTAAAAGCCACTGCTCAGATTCGCAGAACGGATTCTTTGTTTGTTCTGCCGGAAGGCCCCAGAAGGGGTCAGGCAGCATCAAAATCTACTTTAGCCAAGTGGATTCGACAGGTCATAATACAAGCCTATGGCTTGAGAAAGAGACCGCCTCCGTTCAAAGTTAGGGCGCACTCCACAAGAGCGGTTGGAACTTCATGGGCAGTGCATCACCAGGCCTCCCTGGCTCAAGTATGTAAGGCCGCAACATGGTCTTCGGTACACACGTTTACTAGATTCTATCAGGTAGACGTTAGAAGTCAGGAGGATGTCGCCTTTGGGCGCAGTGTGTTGCAGGCCGCAAAAGATCCTCATGCCTGATGGCGCCCAGCTTATGTACCCCCCCCTCATTTGGCATTGCTTTGGGACGTCCCATTAGTAATGACTAAGTCGCTCTGTGTCCCGTGATGTACGAAAAAGAAAAAGGGATTTTTATAACAGCTTACCTGTAAAATCCTTTTCTTGGAGTACATCACGGGACACAGAGCTCCCACCCCTCTTTTTGGGACACTTATTGCTTGGCTACAAAACTGAGGTGCTCCCGGGTGGGAGGGGCTTATATAGGGGAGGGTACTTCCGGTTTGGAATTGGCCAGTGCCAACACCTGAAGGTAAACTATATAACCCATTAGTAATGACTAAGTCGCTCTGTGTCCCGTGATGTACTCCAAGAAAAGGATTTTACAGGTAAGCTGTTATAAAAATCCCTTTTTAATTTAGCAGCAATAAAGCAGAGTTCAGGCATTCCTGCTAAATATATTTCTAGTGAACCGTCATTGTGTTATTTTTTATTCTAAGGTCATGATTATTCAGAGCCATTCAGAAATGTGAAAATTGCTTTAAATCTATTTTACTGAAGAGCAGCAAGTAAAAGGCTACACATAAACATTTTTTCCTTTCCCTGTTATATGTTATGGAGAGGAGCATTTATAAAGATTTTGATAAAGATTTAGAACAATTTATAATGGGACTGGAAGATGGCCATGCCCTTGCTTTTTCATAATGTTCTAGATCATGGATATGCAATTAGCGGACCTCCAGCTGTTGCAAAACTACAAGTCCCATCATGCCTCTGCCTTTGGGTGTCATGCTTGTGGCTGTCAGTCTTGCTATGCCTCATGGGATTTGTAGTTCTGCAACAGCTGGAGGTCCGCTAATTGCATATCCCTGTTCTAGATGGATGGGGGTGCCGTCAAATTTTAACCATGAATCCTATAACATGTCTTATAGTAACTTGTATCATTTTCACCCATGTACTGTATGTGTAGAGCTACCCCTGTAGGAGCTGCTGTTCTTTGCCTAAACTTTCCCAAAGGCCTCAGCCAGTTTGAGTGTAAAGGCAAGTAAACAGTGAAATACAGCAAATAATTCTGATGATCTAATGACCGTGCTATACCAAAAGTAGAAACCAAACCAGCAAACAAAAGGTAGTCTTAATGTATTATTACCCGGTAGGGATGGGCTGAATGACCCCATGTTCGGTTCGCACCAGAACTTTCGAACATCGTGAAAGTTCGGAACCGAATAACGAACCCTATTGAAGTCAATGAGACCCGAACGTGAAAATTCAAAAGTGCCCATTTTAAAGGCTTATATGCAAGTAATTGGGCATACAATGGTTATGGAGGTCCAAGTACTGCCCTGGGGGACATGTATCAATGAAAAAAAAGTTTGTAAATTTTTTTTTTTTTTAAATGAGCAGTGATTTATTGATGCTTAAAGTGAAAGCATAAAACTGAAAAATTCCTTTCAATATAGTGCCTGAGGGGTCCCTTTAGTCCACCTGTAAAGTGGCACATCTCTACTGTATACAGAAGCTGCTGCAGCAATAATTGCATTTATAAAGCCCAAAAAATTACATTTTCCCTGCAAGCTTTCTTTATTTTGTATGCAACGGCTTGGGGAGCCAGTCTCTATAATGAAGCCACAATGTAGTGCACTGGGAACAAGATTAGAGATTTTTGGGATAAATTATGGTGTCTCTACCACAGATTGGATAGAAGTAACGTGTGACTCAAAATTGTTCTTTGGGCGTCAGTGATGACTTCACGACGTAACCCTATAGATGTACTCTTGATGAATGCCCCCAATACTACCCTAGGGAATATGTTCCATGCCGACTATCTTTACCTCTGAACCCTCCTCCCCGTCGCCTAGTTTAAAAGCCCCTCTAACTTTTCAGGCCATCTTCACTCCCAGCAGATCTGCACCTTCCCCATTTAGGTGCAGTCCGTCTCTTCTATAAAGCTGGTAACTGACTGAGAAGTCACCCCAGTTCTCCAGTAACCCAAACCCCTCCTTTCTACACCAGCTCCTCCGCCACTTGCTTACTATCCTAATCTCCCTCTGCATTTCTGGTGTGGCTCGAGGTACCGGTAGTATTTCTGAGAATACTACCTTGGAGGTCCTTTGCCTCAGTTTAGCTCCCAAGTCCCTACAATCATTTTTTAGGACACTCCATCTTCCTCTGACTTTGTAATTGGTGCCAACGTGCACCATGACAGCAGTGTCTTCCCCAGCCCCTCCCAGTAATCTGTCCACCAGATCCGTGATGTGCCGAACCAGAGCGTCCGACAACATACAGTTCGGCGCTTCAGGTCTTTGTGACAGATTGCCCTCTCTGTCCTTCTAAGAATTGAGTCCCCTACCACCAGAATCTGTCTTTCCTTTCCATTGGCTTTACTCCCAATCTCACAGGAAGAGTCATTCCCCTGGAAGCGAGGGGAGTCACTCGGCTCCAGCAGTGCTGGTTCCTGGCTGGTTTCGCCAATGTCACTCAACGGGGCGTACTTATTGGGATGTTCCAGCCCAGGACTGGCCTCCCTGACTCTTTCTCCCCTATCCTTCCTGACTGTCACCCATCTACTCTGCTTTGGTGCCTGACCCTCTTTATCTTCACCGCCTCTGTGCTGGCCCCTGCCAGCACCTGCCTGGTACGATCCCAACTCTCCTTTAGTATGGGGGGAATTCTCAGTGTTGACAATTGCTTCCCTAGATTCAGAACCTGGGCTTCCAGGGAAATAATGTGCTTACATTTTTCACAGCAGTATTAGCCCTCCATCGGACGATCAAGGAATGCATACATGCCGCAAAATGTACACCAAGTTGCATCTCCACACCCGCCGGTTATCGTACCTACTAATTTAATGGGGATTGGGGGTTATACTCTGTCCAAATTAACTAACAACTAGCTTCCTGACACTAATACTCAACAATACACAGGTTCTCAACAAGACAATACACAGGTACTCGTTGCACGCATGCACTCGCAGTCCACGTGCCCTCACAGCACTTGTGCATTCACAGTCCACGTGCACTCACACTCCACATGCACTCACAGCACTTGTGTACTCAGCACACGTGCACTCACAGTCCACGTGCACTCACAGCACTTGTGCACTCACAGCCAACATGCACTCACAGCCCACGTGCACTCACAGCCCACGTGCACCTCACAGCACATGTGCACTCAGTCCACGTGCCCTCACAACACATGTGCTCACAGTCCACGTGCACTCACAGCACATGTGCACTCACAGCACTCGTGTACTCACAGTCCAGGTGCACTCACAATACTCTCAATACTCAGGCACTCACAATACACACAACATTCAGGTATTTGAGGGACAACTACCCTGTCTACCTTCTGTCCCATGATTATTTGGCAATGTACTAATGGGAAATTAATGGAAATACATTTTACTATGTTTAGATTTCAGATTCTACAATGTACAGTATATAAGATCAGTTGAGGCACCATATGCTTCCATAAGTTAATAATTAATAAGGCCATTAAGAGGCTTAAGTCTATTTGTTAGGCAGCTTCCAGTGGTAAAAGCTTATGGGAAATCACACTTGATCTTGTCTATGCATGTAAAACTGAATTTACTTTGTTCTGCTCTTTTCTGAGTCAACTCCACCAGAGTATTCATATTTAGATGATGAGCCAGCAGCTGTATTAATTGACCAAATGCTGTTGGGTCAACAAAATGCTAATGGTACAGCTGCTCTTCAAATGAAGACCCTAAAGATTTCATCAAGTCACAAAATACATATAGATATATTATTCACAAATTGGAGAGGTATAGAATGTTTTAATTATGCAGCTATGTATTCATCTAATAAGTACACAAAGGCAGTTAGAAAAAAAATCAACAATGCTTACACCAATACAGTCAAGGCTTTCTTATGCCCCATACACACGATCGTTTTTCTTGCCATTTTTTTTCTTGCCGTTTTTCACGTCGTTTTTTTTCATGTTTCCTCTCAAGCCTGTCTTGCGTACACACGATCATTTAAAAAAACGATCAAGCAAAGCGCAGTGACGTACAAAATGTACGACGGCACTATAAAGGGGAAGTTCCGTTCGAATGGCGCCACCCTTCATGTTAGTAAAGTTTGTTGAGCGACGATTCGCTCTTTTCAGTCTCGTGCTTTTCAGTCCGTGACTGCGTGACGAATGTGCTATCTCCATTACGAACGCTAGTTTTACCAGAACGAGCGCTCCTGTCTCATACTTGATTCTGAGCATGCGCGTTTTTTTTCACGTCGTTAAAGCATGCACACTATCGTTTTTCACGTCGTTAAAAAAAACGACATAAAAAACGACGTGAAAAAAGAGAGCATGTTCGAAATTTTTAATGGCCGTTTTTCACGTCGTTAAAAATGCTCTGGAGCCTACACACGATCATTTTTAATGGCCATTTTTTTTAATGGCATTTTTAACGGCATGAAAAACGATCGTGTGTATGGGGCATTAGACATTCGGGACCAAAGTGTCAGGTGATCAGATTTTTTTTTCAGGAAACTCCATAAATTACAATACATTGCACTTAGAAATACCATACTTGATAAGCAAATTCAACAAGTTTGATATATTTAACCACTTCAATACCGAGCACTCTCACCCTCTTCCCAGGCCCAGGCCAATTTTAATTTTTCAGATGAATGACAATTGTGTGGTCATGCAACACTGTATCCATGACATTTTTATCATTATAGAGCTTTCTTTTGGTGGTATTTAATCACCACTGTGTTTTTTTTATTTTTTTGGCAAGCAAGTTAAAGTGGAGCTCCACCTAAAAGGGAAGTTCCGCTTTACGGACTTGTCCCCCGCTCCTCTTCTCGTCCCCCGCTCCTCTTTTTAAGAATTGGTACTTTTGAGGAGCGGAGGGTGTGGGTACCCGATTTTGACAGGTACTCGCTCCCACTTCCGTTCCGACTGCTCAGGCAGTCGGAAACTGAAGTTCTCCTCCTTCCCTCTCCCTCTAGCAGTCAGGGGGGCGTGCAGGGGGTGGGGTTCTGGGAGGACATTCATGGATGCCCTCCCAGAACTGGAGAGCCACGCTGTAGCTGTCTTTTGGCTACAGTGCGGTACTAGAATGGTTAAAGTGGTATTAAACTCATAACCAAAAATTTAATATATTGCAGCTTACCAATCATTAGATGTGGGGGCTGGATTTGTTTTCTTTCTTTAGTATGTTTTCCATCTTGTTTCACCCGGTGATCTGGCCAGTAACATATCGCCTGTATTAGCAGTACATGAGGGAGCACAGGGACACCTTTGGACAGTAGCATTGATAATTTGATGGGAGGGAAGTTTTACGCGTATTAGCAGGTATAAATACACTACAACTGCTACTTTTTCAGAACAGCTTGTTCTGTTGAAAAACAAAAGACTTACTGTCCAGAGCCCTATGTGAAAATAAAGGAAATAAAGCCTTATAAAAAGAAAACTAAAGCAGCCATCAAATCTAAGAATTGGTAAGTTGCAATAGAATACATTTTTGCTTTAGGGTTTAATTCTGCTTTACGTACTAACTATTAAATCATTGTGAACATCCTCCTTTTTCCTGCAGAAACACAAGCAACAATTATGATGTTATAAGGTAAATAAGCGCCATGCTACCAATCTCTTCATATTAATAATGTGAAGTTCAAAAAACAATAAATAATAATGAAAATATAATGAAAATATATATTGAACTAACGTCTATTGTCCTCACCTTAGTGATATGATATACAGCGCATGTATAATCATATCCAGCTTGATATCTCCAACCGATATCCAGTGAAGGGGTCCTCTCTATGCTTGTAATGTGGCCTCCTACTCAATAGGATACTCATATCCTGCCGGATATCACTCTTGGAGGATTGGGTGCTGGTCCATTTAAGAGCGCTTTACCCACTCTGTGCCATGTTGAGATAAAGAGGATGCCCCTAATAGTGTAAAACGGTATGGTAACACTTTATTTCTAATTTTAATGACACTTACATGAAGTAAAAATACTCATAACATTCAATGGGGTATTATTCTTCCTGGCTTGATGTCACTTCTGGTCTGCGACCCCTCAGGCTCCTCCCTACGCGTTATGTCACACACCATGTGATTTCATCAGGGTAAGCCCTACACATGTCTTGGATAATATTCCAGTTCTTCAGGAGTAGACAATATAATTAGTTCTTTATTTAATTGACATACACAAACTCCAAAGGATCGTCAGAACAGCTATTCCCCCTTTTTTTGCTTCTGAAGAAGTGGAATATTATCCATGAAATGTGTAGAGCTATAAAGAGTCTATCTTAAAATATCATGTAGTGCCCTACTCTTGTTGGGTAGATGCTATATGTTAAATTTAGTTATCTGAGCTGTAGCTCAGCTCAGAAAGAATTATGTAAATTGATGGCTCTGTTTCAGTCTAGCTGGGCTGCGCGTTTTCCACCTGACAGTAGGTGTCACTGTCACCACGGGTCAGGGTTGGAAATGCAGCAGGCTAGGTGTATTGGGTATTCCTTTCCCAGAAATGGTTCAGGGGGCATGGACAACCCGCTGTGCATTCTGGGAGGGGGTACTTAGGAGGCAGAGACCGCTCTTTCGGGGTTCGTTGCCAGGGGTCGTTGCCGGATCCTGACCTGAAGGCCCTCCTGGCCTCAGGTATGTACGAGCCATTTTCGGCCTCGGGGCCTGCTGGCCCAAGGCTCTGCAACTGAGAAGTAGGTCCGGGAGTTGCTGCGGGAAGAAGCGGAACAATTGGGGACTCAATTGAAGGACGCATCCTGGCCATTTTGCCTCACGGTGCTGCCGGACGGTTGAAATATTCTGGCACCGTGAGCTGTGTACTCTTGAAGGAACTTTTTTTGCAAAGTGTCAGTGTGGTTACACGATCTTGTGGCAGAAGGTTGTGGAACGACTGTACGGGACTCATCGAGTCTGTGGCAGAGACTTTTGAGAAAGCTTTGCACCGGTTGCTGGGCCAGTGAGAGTAGGCCTATCTGGTGCTTGCTGAATCCAACGTGGAACTGTTTGTCCTCTGGATCTGAGATTGTGCCCGTGATCCGCAAAGTAAAGTGCCTGAAACTCCCCTATCCCTCTGTTGGAACTGGTAAATTAAAGCCTCTTGAAGAAAACGTATACAGGTGTTGGTGTGAACCTTTATACAGGCTCTTCAAGAAGGATCCCTGACATGAGTGCGGTGAACAGAAAAGGTAACTGTAGGCCCAAAACTTTAAACCAGCAGCTCCAGGGGGGGTAGTGCTACAATCATATGGAAAATCTTTAGAAAGTTGCATTATCCACCAAGGTGATATGATGTTACTTGATTGAAGGGTGATAGAATATGAAAATTGGAGGGTTTTCTGTACTTTACTGGTTTTAATATGTCATGAAATTGATTTTAATATTGATGAAATTGTACAATAAAAATATTTGTAATTTTATAAAACAGTGTTATGAAAGTTGTGCCTCAGAAACCTCACCATGTGTTGTTCTTTTTTAGCCATGCTAAGTTATGAGGGCTGTTAGAGAAAATAGAGGCTTTCGACTGGAATGTCTTTTCACCTACAAATAAAATACCCAGAAAATACATCCATTTTAATGTTTTGATGCAAAAAATACATTTGATTTCACTTCTGAGTCTTCTTGTTGAATTGACACTGTCTATTGTTCTTGTTGAGGCATCAAGTTGCCATGCTGTCCCTATAGATTGGGTCTCAGGAGGTACGTCTTTTGCATAAAGCAACATTTTGGACAAAACACTCCAAGATACTTATGAAGTGATTTTCCCACAGTAGTTTGTGTCCTTCCCCCAACCAACAAGCCTATAACAAATGTGTTATGCCCTAGACAGTGGTTGTTCCATTTACTTGCTTGTTCTACATTACAGAGAATCCAATCAAAAGAGTTAATGCCTTAATTTGGCTAGGAAATGTCAGCAGCAGTTGGACAAAACTGACAATTCCAGAGTGCATGTCCCCACTGTAGTCCCCGGGGTTGGCTTACCAAAGGCAAATAGGCTGATTGCGTTGCAGGAGAATTTTCCATTAGCTTAAAGTGATTGTAAAGTCTCTTTTTTTCCCTATAAAAATAACAAACAAGTTATACTTACCTGCTCTGTTGCAGTTGATTTGCACAGAGCAGTCCGGATCCTCCTCTTCTTAGGTCCCTCTTCGGCTCTCCTGGCCCCCATCTCCTGTTGAGGGCCCCCACAGCAAGCTGCTTGCTGTGGGGGAACCCGAGCAGAGTCACAGCTCCCTGTGTCCATTCAGACACATAGCCCTGACCCGGCCCCACTCCCTCTCCCCTGATTGGCTAGCTGACTTTGATTGACAGCAGCGGCAGCCAATGGCGCCACTGCTGTGTCTAAGCTAATAAGGAGGGAGAATCTCGGATGGCTGAGACACTCGTGGACTTCGTTGGACAGAGAGAGACCTAAGGTAATTATTAGAGGGGGCTGAGGGGGCTGCTGCACACAGAAGGATTTTTATCTTAATGCATAGAATGCATTAGGATAAAAAAAACATTGTGCCTTTACAACCACTTTAATAAATGTAGTGAACAATACTATAAAATAAAATAAAAAATAAAAGCAATTTTGCTTTCACATGATTGGAAGATGGAAGTCAGCAATCAGTTACCCTATTCACTAAGATAAGGGAATGTTCCCTTGCAAAATTAACATCCTATTTGCCTTTAGTAAATCAACCTCCTGAGAGGTAGAAGCCACCATATAATTCAGCTTGCCAGCATCTGCCAAAAAACAGAATTATCGGTTTTAGGCAGAGTTGTCACAACAAAAAGAAAAACAGCAAAACATGCCAGATAGTGCAGATATGGCATTTCTTGATAAGACAAATAAAGGGAATCGCAGTCCTAAGCCAGGAGCCTCGACACATCTCAGTGGCAATATCTAGAGTGTGCCGTCTGCACAGGTTTTCAGTCTGTCACAGTCAGTAGTGTTATATCTTATCTTTACACTCTCTATTTTGGGTTGTTCTTTGGTCTATTCATCCCTATGAGCCGGCTAATCATGAGGGAACTTTTGACTGCTTAGGATTATGCACCTAGTAGGGATGAGCCTGATGTTCGAGTCGAACGTAAGTTCGACTCGAACATCAGGTGTTCGCCGAACAGTGAACAATTTGGGGTGTTGGCGGCAAATTCGAAACCTGCGGAACACCCTTTAAAAGTCTATGGGAGAAATCAAAAGTGCTAATTTTAAAGGTTAACCACTTAACGACCGCTCACTGTATAAATACGTCGGCAGAATGGCACCGACAGGCACAATCACGTAGAGTGTACGTGATTGCCTTTGTACAGTTGGGGGGGTCCAATCGGACCCCCCTCCTATACAGTGAGCGGCCGTTAATCGTTCGGGAGCGATCCAGGATGAGGGGGCAGCCGTTGGATTCCGGCCACCCCCTCGCGATCGCTCCCGGTGAATGAAAAGGCCCCCTCTGTCACACACAGGCAGAGGAAGCAGGAGGAAGTGATGTCATCTCTGGTGCGGCGCTCACATATACCGAGCGCCGTAAAAAGAGAAAACATCAGGTCAGTGCACAAAACACTACACTGACACCAGAACACATAGGGACATAAATCGCCCCCCCAGGCACCCCCAGATCACCCCCCAGATCAGCCCCCAGCCCCCAGTCACAGTGTCACTGATTGCAGTGACCATTTATTTACTGATCACTGCAATCAGTGACATTTGTGACTGTAAAAGTGTCACTACAGTCAGTTTTAGGTCCAGTGTAGCCCCCTAACCCCCCCCCCTAATAAAGGTTTTTATAGCGTCAGGTACCCCAATATATTATCTAGTAAAGGTTTAACCCCCTTGATCGTCCCCCAGGTAACCCTTTCACCCCCTATCACCACTGTCGCTATGCGATCGTTTTTCTGATCGCTGTCTTAGTGTCGGTGATGCAGATCGGTAGCCAGTAATTTTTTTTAGGTTCGCCGCAGGTTTTTATATAGCGTCAGGTACCCCCATATATTATCTAATAAAGGTTTTAACCCCCTGATTGGCCCTAGTTAACCCTTTCACCAGTGATCACCATATAAGTGTTACGGGTGACGCTGGTTAGTTAGTTTGCTTTTTATAGTGTCAGGGCACCCGCCGTATATAACCCAATAAAGGTTTAACCCCCTGATCGCCCGGCGGGTGATATCAATTAGGTTTTAGCTTCAGAGAGGGTCTGCGTCACACCCCAGGCAGCGTCAGGTTAATGCCAGTAACGCTAACACCCACGCGTGAAGCATACACCCCCCTTAGTGGTATAGTATATGAACAGATCAATATCTGATCTGATCAGATCTATACTAGCGTCCCCAGCAGTTTAGGGTTCCCAAAAACGCAGTGTTAGCGGGATCAGCCCAGATACCTGCTAGCACCTGCGTTTTGCCCTTCCGTCCAGCCCAGCCCACCCAAGTGCAGTATCGATCGATCACTGTCACTTACAAAACACAACACACATAACTGCAGCGTTCGCAGAGACAGGCCTGATCCCTGCGATTCCAGTGCTGTAGGAGGTGATTTCACCACCACAGTTAAAATAAAAAAAGCATATATGCCGAAGCATGGGGGCAGCAGGGGCAGAGGAGCGGAGGAGCGATTTTGCTCCTAATGCCGCGTACATACGGTCGAAATTCCGACGGAGGCTTGCCCGTGGTAAAGTTTGACCATGTGTGTGCGGCATAACTTTTTTGTGGGAGGATGCCCCAATGCTTCGGCATATATAAATGGTGCATGTATGCCCATCATTAGAAGTGGGTGGATGAATGGCGGTATTCTAATGGTGGGCATACCCACCGATCAATCTCTTTTTTTATTCAGCCAACAGGCTGCATGAAAAAAAGATTACAATACATATCCAACAAGGACCAGCAACGTACTGGTATGTTGCTGGACTTTGAATGTTTATACCAGAATGATGCCTGCGGGTTTAGGTATCATCTTGGTATCATTCTTTTCAGCCAGCGGCCGGCTTTCATGTAAAAGCAATCCTAGCGGCTAATTAGCCTCTGGACTGCTTTTACAAGCAGTGGGAGGGAATGTCCCCCCCCGGATATAAAAAGCGCCATTGGGAAATTGGGAAAGCATTTTATCACACCGATCTTGGTGTGGTCAGATGCTTTGAGGGCAGAGGAAAGATCTAGGGTCTGGAAGACCCCAGTTTTTTCAAAAAAAGAGTACCTGTCACTACCTATTGCTATCATAGGGGATATTTACATTCCCTGCGATAACAATAAAAATGATAAAAAAAAAATATATATGGAAGGAACAATTTAGAAATAAAATAAAAAAGCAAAATTAATAATAAAAATAACAAAAATAAAAAAAGCACCCCTGTCCTGCCCTGCTCTTGCCCAATGGCGAACGCAAGCGTCGGTCTGGCGTCATATGTAAACAGCAATTGCACCATGCATGTGAGGTATCACCGCGAAGGTCAGATCCAGGGCAGTAATTTTAGCAGTAGACCTCCTCTGTAAATCTAACGGGGTAACCTGTAAAGGCTTTTAAAGGCTTTTAAAAATGTATGTAGTTTGTCGCCAATGCGCGTTTGTGCGAAATTTTGAAGCATGTCGTGTTTGGTATCTATGTACTCGGCCTAAGATCATCTTTTTTATTTCATCAAACATTTGGGCAATATAGTGTGTTTTAGTGCATTTAAATTAAAAAAAGTGTATTTTTTCCCCAAAAAATGCGTTTGAAAAATCGCTGCGCAAATACTGTGTAGAAAAAAAAAATGCAACACCCACCATTTTAATCTGTAGGGCCTTTGCTTTAAAAATATATGTAATGTTTGGGGGTTCAACATAATTTTCTTGCAAAAAAAAATATGTTTTGCATGTAAACAAAAAGTGTCAAAAAGGGCTTTGTCTTCAAGTGGTTAGAAGAGTGGATGTAAGCTTCCTAATGTTGTATATAAAATGCCAGAACAGTTCAAAACCACCCCAAATGACCCCATTTTGGAAAGTAGACATCCCAAGCTATATACTGAGAGGCATATCGAGCCCATGGAATATTTTATATGTTGACACAAGTTGCGGAAAAAAGACAATTTATTTATTTATTATTTATTTTTTGCACAAAGTTGTCACTAAATGATATATTGCTCAAACATGCCATGGGCATATGTGGAATTACACCCCAAAATAATATCTGTTGCTTTTCCTGAGTACAAGGATACCACATGTGTGAGACATTTTGGGAGCCTAGCCGCGTACGGGACCCCAAAAACAAAGCACCGCCTTCAGGCTTTCTAAGGGTGTAAATTTTTGATTTCACTTCTCACTGCCTATCACAGTTTCGGAGGCCATGGAATGCCCAGATGGCACAACCCCCCCCCCCCAAATGACCCCATTTTGGAAAGTAGACACCCCAAGCTATTTGCTGAGAGATATTGTGAGTATTTTGCAGATCTCGCTTTTTGTCACAAAGTTTTGAAAATTAAAAAAAAAAAATATATATATATATTTTCTTTCTTCATTTTCAAAAACAAATGAGAGCTGTAAAATACTAACCATGCCTCTCGGCAAATAGCTTGGGGTGTCTACTTTCCAAAATTGGGTCATTTGGGGGGGTTTTGTGCTATTTTGGCATGTTATGGCCTTCGAAACTGTGATAGGTAGTGAGGAGTGAAATCAAAAATTTGTGCCTAGAAATCCTGAAGGCGGTGCTTGGTTTTCGGGGTCCCGTACGCGGCTAGGCTCCTAAAAAGTCCCACACATGTGGTATCCCCGTACTCAGGAGAAGCAGCTAAATGTATTTTGTGGTGTAATTCCACATATAACCATGGCAAGTGTGAGCAATATATCATTTAGTGACAACTTTTTGTAATTTTTTTATTTTTTTTGTCATTATTCAATCACTTGCGACAAAAAAAAAAATATTTAATGGGCTCAACAGGCCTCTCAGCAATTTCCTTGGGGTGTCTACTTTCTAAAATGGGGTAATTTGGGGGGGTTTTGTGCCATTTTGGCATTTTATGGCCTTCGAAACGGTGATAGGTAGTGAGGAGTGAAATCAAAAATTTGCGCCCTTAGAAATCCTGAAGGCGGTGCTTGGTTTCCGGGGGCCCGTACGCGGCTAGGCTCCCAAAAAGTCACACACATGTGGTATCCCCATACTCAGGAGAAGCAGTAAAATGTATTTTGGGGTGCAATTCCACATATAACCATGGCATGTGTGAGCAATATATCATTTAGTGACAACTTTTTGTAATTTTTTCTTTTTTTTTGTCATTATTCAATCATTTAAGACAAAAAAAAAATATTCAATGGGCTCAACATGCCTCTCAGCAATTTCCTTGGGGTGTCTACTTTCCAAAATGGGGTCATTTGGGGGGGTTTTGTACTGCCCTGCCATTTTATCACCTCAAGAAATGAGATAGGCAGTCAAATTTAAAGCTGTGTAAATTTCAGAAAATGTACCCTAGTTTGTAAACGCTATAACTTTTGCGCAAACCAATAAATATACGCTTATTGAATTTTTTTTTACTAAAAACATGTGGCTGAATACATTTTGGCCTAAATGTATGACTAAAATTGAGTTTATGCGATTTTTCTTATAACAAAAATTAGAAAATATAATTTTTTTTCAAAATTTTCAGTCTTTTTCTGTTTATATCGCAAAAAATAAAAATCGCAGAGGCAATCAAATACCATTAAAAGAAAGCTCTATTTGTGGGAAGAAAAGGACGCAAATTTTGTTTGGGTACAACATTGCATGTCTGCACAATTTACAGTTAAAGCAGCGCAGTGCAAAATTCTGAAAATACCTCTGGTCCTTTAGCTACAAAATGGTTCGGGGCTTAAGTGGTTAATATGCAAGTTATTGTCATAAAAAGTGTTTGGGGACCTGGGTCATGCCAAAGGGGACATGTATCAATGCAGTGATTTTAATAATGCTTAAAGTGAAACAATAAACGTGAAATATTCCTTTAAATTTCGTACCTTGGGGGTGTCTATAGTATGCCTGTAAAGTGTCACATTTTTCCCGTGTTTAGAACAGTCCCTGCACAAACATACATTTCTAAAGGAAAAAAAGTCATTTAAAACTACTTGCGGCTATGATGAATTGTCGGGTCCCGGCAATACAGATAAAAGTCATTGAAAGAAAATGGCATGGGTTCCCCCCCAGTCCACTACCAGGCCCTTTGGGTCTGGTATGAATATTAAGGAGAACCCCGAACCAAAATGTAAAAAAAAATTGCGTTGGGGTCCCCCCAATTTCCATACCTTAATATTCACACCAGACCCAAAGGGCCTGGTAATGGACTGGGGGGGGGGACCCATGCAGTTTTTTTCAATTACTTTTATCTGTATTTCCGGGACATTCATTATAGCTGCAAGTAATTTTAAATGACTTTTTTTTCTTTAGAATTGTCATTTTGTGCAGGGACAGTTCTAAACACAGGAAAAATGTGCCACTTTACATGCATACTATAGACACCCCCCAGGTACAAAATTTAAAGGAATATTTCACTTTTATTGTTTCACTTTAAGCATTATTAAAATCACTGCATTGATACATGTCCCCTTTGGCAGGACCCAGGTCCCCAAACACTTTTTATGACAAAAACTTGCATATTAACTTTTAAAATTAGCACTTTTGATTTTTCACATTCGTGTCCCCTAGACTTTACGGTGTTCGCGTGTTCGAGCAAATTTTTGGCCTGTTCCCATGTTCTGTTGTGAACCGAAACCAGGGGGGTTCGGCTCATTCCTAGTACCTAGTAATGACAGTTTCCTGTGATATGACTACACATTGACAGTGTGATTCCTTTTCTTTTATTATCAATAAATAACTTATTTGCACTGTCTAGTGCCGTTCACAGTTTTTTTGTTGTCCCTGATGTTCTATTCGTGGAGCTGCACTTGGGAAATTTTAGAATTGACACTCAATTTTTGTCCGCATTATCTGTTTCCCATGTTTTTTTGCTATGTGTGTGTGTGTGTGTGTGTGTGTATGTGTATGTGTATATATATATATATATATATATATATATATAACACTATATTACCAAAAGTATTAGGACACCTGCCTTTACACGCACATGACCTTTAATGGCATCCCAGTCTTAGTCCGTAGGGTTCAATGTTGGGTTGGCCCATCCTTTGCAGCTACAGTATAACAGCTTCAACTCTTCTGGGAAGGCTGTCCACAAGGTTTAGTAATGTGTCTATGGGAGTGTTTGACCATTCTTCCAGAAACGCATTTGTGAGGTCAGGCACTGAGGTGGACAAGAAGGCCTGGCTTGCAGTCTCCGCTCTAATTCATTCTAAAGGGTTGAGGTCAGAACTCTGTTCAGGCCAGTCAAGTTCCTCCACCCCAAACTCGCTCATCCATGTCTTTATGGACCTTGCTTTGTGCACTGGCCTAAATCATTTAGTGGAGGGGGGACTATGGTGTGGGCTTGTTTTTCAGGGGTTGGGCTTGGCCCCTTAGTTCCAGTGAAGGGAACTCTTAAGGCGTCAGCATACCAAGACATTTTGGACAATTTCATGCTCCCAACTTTGTGGGAACAGTTTGGGGATGGCCCCTTCCTGTTCCTACATGACTGAGGACCAGTGCACAAAGCAAGGTCCATAAAGACATAGATGAGCGAGTTTGAGGTGGAGGAACTTGACTGGCCTGCACAGAATGCTAACCTCAATTGGATAAAACACCTTTTGGATGAATTAGAGTGGAGACTGTGAGCCAGGCCTTCTCTTCCACACCAGTGCCTAACCTCACAAACGCGCTTCTGGAAGAATAATCAAATATTCCCATAGACACACTCCTAAACCTTGTGGACAGCCTTCCCAGAGGAGTTGAAGCTGTTATAGCTGCAAAGGGGTGGGCCAACTCAATACGGAACCCTACGGACTAAGACTGGGATGCCATTAAAGTTTATGTGCATGTAAAGGCAGGCGTCAAAATACTTTTGGTAATATAGTGTGTATTATATATATATATATATAGGCAGTTTTGAAGGCAAAAGAGGGTCCAACCCGGTACTAGCAAGGTGTAGCTAATAAAGTGGCCAGTGAGTATATATATATATATAAAATATAATATATAGTGTATAGGGTTTTGGGACTGGTGTGACCCTCCCAGTGAGCAAATCCTTTGTATGTTTATTTCAGGCCTGTAAAATTACTTTAAGGGCCCTTTCACACCAGCGGACCGTATGTCCGTTTTTTCATCCATCCGTTTACGGATGAAAAAGGGACATACATGTATCCCTATTTAAAAGCGGGTGTCAGCGGATGAACATCCGCTGACATCCGATCTCATCATGCTCCGCTACGGTCCGTTTCTGCAGACGGAGGAAAATCCTATTTTTCCATTCGTCTGCAGAGCGGATCGGATGAACACGGACAGACGGTCTGTGTTCATCTGATCCCCCCATAGAGGAGAGCGGAGATCTGACAGGGCGGTCCCTGAACAGTGTGCAGGGACTGCCCTGTCATCCGCCGGCTCAGCGGGGATCAACGGAGCAATCCTCACTGAGCAAGCGGATGTTTAACCACTTAAGGACCGCCTCACGCCGATATACGTTGGCAGAATGGCATGGCTGGGCACATCAACGTACAGGTACGTTGCCCTTTAAGAGCCCAGCCGTGGGTCGCGCGCGCACCGCCAGTGGCGCGCTCGCGACCCGGTCCTGAGCTCCGTGACCACGCCCGCGGGACCCGATCGCCGCCGGTGTCCTGCGATCGGGTCACAGAGCTGAAGAACGGGGAGAGGTGAGTGTAAACAAACCTTTCCCAGTTCTTCTCCGTGGCATTTCAGTGATCGTCTGTTCCCTGTCATCGGAACAGACGATCAGTGACGTATAACGCCCCCCTACAGTAAGAATCACTTCCTAGGGAACACTTAACTCCTACAGCGCCACCTAGAGGTTAAACCCTTCACTGCCAGTGTCATTTTCACAGTAACCAGTGCATTTTTATAGCACTGATCGCCATAAAAATTACAATGGTCCCAAAAGGGTGTCAAAAGTGTCCGATGTGTCCGCCATAATGTCGCAGTCATGATAAAAATCGCTGATCGCCGCCATAAATAGTAAAAAAATAATATTATTAAAAATGCCATAAAATAGTCCCCTATTTTGTAGAAGCTATAACTTTTGCGCAAATCAATCAATAAACGCCTATTGCGATTTTTTCTACCAAAAATATGTAGAAGAATATGTATCTGACTAAACTGTGGAAAAAATCTTTTTTTTTTAATATATTTTATTATAGCAAAAAGTAAAAAATATTGATTTTTTTTCAAAATTGTCGCTTTATTTTTGTTTATAGCGCAAAAAATAAAAACCGCAGAGGTGATCAAATACCACCAAAAGAAAGCTCTATTTGTGGGAAAAAAAGGACGTCAATTTTGTTTGGGAGCCACGTCGCACGACCGCGCAATTGTCAGTTAAAGCGACGCAGTGCCGAATCGCAAAAAGGGGCCTGGTCTTTAACCAGCCAAAATGGTCCGGGGCTTAAGTGGTTAAGGAACGGATCCCTACGGGATTCGCATGTCTGAAAGGGGCATAACATACCCTGCTGTTTTGTTACTTTTGTTTGTTTTTTGTGGAATGTAAATTTAAAAAAACTGAAAATCTCACCAGCAGTTGTATAGTTTAAAGGCCAATTTCTGCTAGAGATGTTAGCAGGTACTTCGGTATGAATTTTGAGGGATTGTCCCTTTACATTTTATCATTTGAATTAGGAGCCAAGGAAGTTTAGGGGTTAATCTACTAAAACCAGGGAATTAAAAAATCTGGCGCAGCTCCGCATAGAAACCAATCAGCTTCCAGGTTTTTTTTGTTAAAGCTTAACTGAACAAGCTGAAATTAGAACCTGATTGGCTACCATGCACAACTGCACCAGATTTTTCTCTCTCCATTTGTAGTAAATGAACCCCTTAGCGTCTATCTTACATTTATATGTAACGCTACCCCTGCAGGAGCCGCTGGTGAATAAGGGATTCAACACCCTGCACAGCCAGGCACACAGAATTTTCCACAGCACTCTTGAGTCAAGAAACAACCATTGCAGCTTTGTTTTTTTAGGGGTATTGAACTTGGATGGGTTTAAGGGTTTTATGGGATACCCACTTGACTTTAGCAGAACTTTTCAGGGACAACTTCTTCTGTACAGTCTATTTATACACTCCTCAGCTCCTCCAGCACAACACTTGCTTGAAGAAGAACTCCCAGGAGGCCAGGACCAGCTGGCACACTGTTAGGTGATCTGACAATAGGGCTCAGTCAGATTTCAGCAAATGCCCTTTACAGGCAGGGACCACAGGCCCCTTGGTTGTGTAGCAAAGTCCTAGTGCCCAGCTGTCCTTCTGTGGCTACTGATCCCAGCACCACCTCTTCAGGCACTGCCAACCCACCTGGCCACAGCTGCCCCTTTCTCCAGCCCTTTTGGCTAAGCTTCCACAGTTCTCCCAAACTGAATCTGTATCTTCTCCTTGGAGATCTCCCAGACGTGCTCGCTGGCTCCTGCTTTCCTCACACCTGCTCCCATGCCACTGGACAGAATTCCTCCTTGGGATGTCAGAGGATAACGCCTGCATCTGAGCTCCCGGGCCCGAGGTCACTCCATCCCACCCAGACTAGGGGGTTACCTTCAAGGGCCCACGACGACCTCCTAGCACTCCATCTCCAAAACCACCTAAACTCTCCTGACCCAGTTTATCTGAGGGGGCTTGCCCCCTGCCAACCCATCTGTTTGTGATTGGTTAGGGCCCTCATGAATACTCCAGGCAGCTCCACCTAACCTCCCTCCCATTCTTCTGGAAGTTTCCAGCAAGTTCCAGAAGTAGAGGGAGGTACCAAAGATGCTGCCTGCTGAGTCATACTAGCCCTCCCTGGATCACTCACCCAGCCCAGATTAAAACACAGGCTTGGCTGCCAGCCAAGCCTAAACTTTTTACCTACTTTAACAAAAACCTAACACTACCTATTCTAGTCCCCTAAGTATGCTACATTGTTATATTTACATATTTATATGGTAACTATTTTTTATGGTACTAGTGTGAGTACCTGAATTAGATTACTATCAGCCTAGTCCCCTGTAAAGTGTCTGGCTGTTATGTTGGCTCAAAGGCTTCAATACTTTCTTTGCCACTGACTAAGAAACAAGATTGTAGATTAGTTACATAGTTTATCAGGTTGAAAAAAGACACAAGTCCATCTAGTTAAATCATAAAAAATAAAAAAAATATCGTACAATCCCATTTACCCAATTCTATACCCACAGTTGATCCAGAGGAAGGCAAAAAAAAACAGAAGAGCATGATCCAATTTGCTACAGCAGGGGAAAAAATTCCTTCCTGATCCCCCGAGAGGCAATCGGATTTTCCCTGGATCAACTTTACCTATAAATGTTAGTACCCAGTTATATTATTATGTACATTTAGGAAAGTATCCAGGCCTTTCTTAAAGCAATCTACTGAGCTGGCCAGAACCACCTCTGGAGGGAGTTTATTCCACAATTTCACAGCTCTTAGGCTACTTTCACACTGAGGCGCTGGATGCGCTGGCGGTATAGCGGCGCTATTTTTAGCGCCGCTATACCACATTTTTTGCTGCAATTTGCGGGTGCTAGCGGGCGGATTTTAACCCCCGCTAGCGGCCGAGAAAGGGTTAAAAACGCCCACAATAACGCCTCTTTGCGGCGTTTTGCGGGCATTTTGGAGGCACTACCCCATTGATTTCAATGGGCAGGGGTGCTATAGGAGCGGTATTTTTACCGCTCCTATCGCGCCTCAAAGATGCGGCTTGCAGGAGTTTTTTGACCCTCCTGCAAGCGCAACGCTCCAGTGTGAAAGCCCTCGGCTGTGCGCGCCGCATCACGTGATGCCGATGCGCATGCCTGGCGGCCACGATGTCCGCCAGGTACATGCGATCGGCTTTTACAGAGGCAGGACGTGGATCTCTGTGTGTAAACACAGAGATCCATGTCCTGTCAGGGAGAGAGGAGACCGATGCTGTGTCCCTTATACATAGGGACACAGATCAGTCACCTCCCCCAGTCAGTCCCCTCCCCCACACAGTAAGAAACACTAATAGGGAACATATTTAACCCCTTGATCGCCCTCTAGTGTTAACCCTTTCCCTGCCAGTCACATTTATACAGTAATAAGTGCATTTTTATAGCACTGTTCGCTGTATAAATGTGAATGGTCCCAAAATAGTGTCAAAAGTGTCCGATGTGTCCGCTGCAATATCGCAGGCCTGACAAAAATTGCAGATCGCTGCCATTACTAGTAAAAAAAAATATATAATAAAAATGTAATAATTCTATCCCCTATTTTGTAGGCGCTATAACTTTTGCGCAAACCAATCACTATACGCTTATTGCATTTTTTTTTACCAAAAATAAATAGAAGAATACGTATCGGCCTAAACTGAGAAAAAAAATTTAATAAAAAAAAAAAATTGGGATATTATTATAACAAAAAGTAAAAAAATATTGAGTTTTCTGTCTTTTTTTGTTTATAGCGCAAAAAATAAAAACCGCAGAGGTGATCAAATACCACCAAAAGAAAGCTCTATTTGTGGGAAAAAAATTCTAAAAATATCCTTTGGGTAAAGTGTTGTATGACCGCGCAATTGTCATTCAAAGTGCGTCAGCGCTAAAAGCTGAAAATTGGTCTGGGTACGAAGGGGGTTTAAGTGCCCAGTAAGGAAATGGTTAAAATGTTTTTTCCAGCAAGAACTCGTCTATGTGGTCTTTTATTAATTTCTCCAGTATCTTCCCAACTATAGAAGTTAAACAAACAGGTCTATAGTTACTTGGTAAAGACTTTGTTTCCTTTTTAAATATAGGCACCATGTTCGCCCTGTGCCAATCCAGTGGTACTATTCCCGTCATTAGTGATTCCCCAAAAATTTGATACAATGGTTTTGAAATTACAGATGTCAATGTAAATCGCAGCCCGAATGCACAAAAAGTAGTACAGAAACGCATCGCATCGATTAGGGCGGTGCCATTGCCGCTGATTTGCCGTCGATTTGGCAAATGCCGGCGATGTGTACCAATGTGAACCAGGGCTTAATGACCAAGTCAGAGCCCAGACTTAAACCCCATTGAAAATCTGTGGAATGCAACCACAAATGGTCACCATCAAATTTAACTGAACTTGAGCAGTTCTGCAAAGAAGAGGGCAAATATTGCAAGTCTAGATGTGCAAAGTTAGTAGAGACATATCCCAACAGACTAAAGGCTGGAATTAAAGCAAAAGGTGATCCTACAAAATATTGACCTTTTTGCAACTCAGCGATTCTGTTTTTGAATTTATTTATTTTTTCTGACATGTTGGTTTTATAAGTTGCACTAGTAAATGAAGCTGGATAAAACAAAAATTGTGTCTGTCTTCATTTCAGGCTGCAAAGCAACAAAATGTGATTATTTTAAAGGGGGTGATTCTTTTCTATACCCACTGTATATATGTTACACACATGTCAGTTTGTGTCATATGGTATATACTGTATCATTGTATTTGTCACATGCATTAGTGTCACTAGTGTAATCTAAGAATATTTTTAATCGGAGTGACACGGCTGCTTCTCAGAGTTGTGACATTTCTACCTAGCAAATGTAAAAATTTTGTTGGATCTGATTTCTTGTCTCTTGGTATATCAATTTAAATCAATGGACACTTTAGAGATGTTTATTTACTCCCATTTGCAGTAAAAAGGCAGATATTGCTTGCTGAAAAAATGGTATTCACTTCATGAATGCAGTGAGGTAATCTTTTTGCCTTTCAAGTGGGTAATCGGAAAGAGAGGTGTAAAATTGTTCCTAAAGATCACTATTTTTGTATAACAAGATAAAAAGGATGCAAGCTAACCTCCTGTGCAGCAAATGAAACACAGGTTGTTTCCATTGCGTCAAAAAAATATCCATTGATAATGTCAGCTATATACAACGTAGGTAATGTTTGAGGCCATGGAAGCTAATATATTAATATACAGTATCTCACAAAAGTGAGTACGCCCCTCACATTTTTGTAAATATTTTATTCTATCTTTTCATGTGACAACACTGAAGAAATGACACTTTGCTACAATGTAAAGTAGTGAGTGTACAGCTTGTATAACAGTGTAAATTTGCTGTCCCCTCAAAATAACTCAACACACAGCTATTAATGTCTAAACCGCTGGCAACAAAAGTGAGTACACCCCTAAGTAAAAATGTGGAAGCTGACAGCCCTGAGTGCAGAGGACTAAAAAAAAATTTAAATGCATCACTGAGACGGCCCTCTTCTCCACCGCTCCTCTCTTGGTTAACAGAAGCCTCAGAATTACCCTTTCCATGAGACTGTAACCTAGCAGAGTCTGGAAAGGCATTACATAAATTCCTCTTTAGGTGTCCTCAAGATATTTTGTTCTCTGCTCCCTCTGTGAGGACAGGAGGAGTTCCAAGACTTTCACCTTGTAATGGTGGTCAAGGAGGGTTGCCAACTGTGACAGACCTAGCCGGGACAGAGGCTTTTGGAGAAGACTGAATGCTAGCCTCTTGCCTACTGATTATGGGCCTTGGATTTTAAGGGAACAATACACATTTTGCGAGGTGTATGCCTGGGGAACTTGAAGTAATGTTACTTTGGATTCAAGTCCATGTCCCCCCAAAACACACAGACTCTGGGAACCCTGTATATGCCATATTATAAATAGTGACTGCTTCATAATGTTGGGACTCATAGAAGATGCTGATGTCATCAACTCCAGCCACCTGTCTGTCTGTTGTCTGCTATAATGTGTTTATTGTAAATAAGGCTAATGTGGGCTCTAAGAGTCTTTCACCCATTGTTGTTTGTGTAATTAACTCTGCTATTGTTTAAGGATTTCTGTGTTGAAATGTATGATAATGTGTATTGTAGTTAGGGAGCTAGGAGACAACAAGGCTAGGACCTGAAAGGTCATATCTGGGAGTCACCTATTCTGGAAATGATTAGTTAATTAGCTCATGTTAATTTATGTTTCTGGTTACAGGTGTATTGTTAGAGTAATATGAGCAGGAGGGGGGAACCTCCTCTTCAACTGTATATAAGACTGTAATCTTGTTCTAATAAAAAGTTCATAGTGAGCAACCAAACGAGTATTGTCTTGTTGTGATTCTCAGCGGTTGGAATATCTGATATCTATATTTAGACTGGGAGGAAGCTGTATGTGACGAAAGCACTCAAGCGGAGTGTGGGACGTTTCGTTACACCAACCAATATTGATCCTTCTCCTTGATGCCACAAATTCTCGGGTCCTTTAGCAGGCTTTCAAGAATGAGGGTGCCCATGCACTGCAAATTTGCAGAGCCATGAAAAGCAGAGTCCTCTGGGTCACCAGGGATGAGCCGAACACCCCCCTGTTCGGTTCGCACCAGAACCTGCGAACAGACAGAATGTTCGTGTGAACTTTAGAACCCTATAAAATACAATGGACTCGAACGTTCAAAATCTAAAGTGCTAATTATAAAGGCTTATACGCAAGTTATTGTCCTAAAAAGTGTTTGGGGACCCGGGTCCTGCCCCAGGGGACATGTATCAATGCAAAAAGAAGTTTTAAAAACGGCCGTTTTTTCGGGAGCAGTGATTTTAATAATGCTTAAAATTAAAAAATAAAAGTGAAATATTCCTTTAAATTTCGTACCTGGGGGGTGTGTATGATATGCATGTAAAGTGGCGCATGTTTCCCGTGCTTAGAACTGTCCCTGCACAAAGTGTCATTTTTGAAGGAAAAAAAGTCATTTAAAACTCACTTGTGGCTATAATGAATTGTCGGCTTTTATCAATACATACAAAAGTCATTGATAAAAAATAAAAAAAAAGCGTGGGGGTTCCCCCAAATTCAATTACCAGGCCCTTCAGGTCTGGAATGGATATTAAGGGGAACCCCGCCGCAAATTTAAAAAAAATGGCGTGGGGTTCCCCCTAAATATCCATACCAGGCCCTTGAGATCTGGCATGGATTTTAAGGGGAACTCCACCCAAATTTTAAAAAAAATGGCGTGGAGTCCCCCCAAAAATCCATACCAGACCCTTATCTGAGCACGCAACCTGGCCGGCCGCAGGGGAAAAGGGGGGGACGAGAGCGGCCCCCCTCCCTCCTGAACCGTACCAGGCCACATGCCCTCAACATGGGGAGGATGTCCCCATGTTGATGGGGACAAAGGCCTCATCCCCACAACCCTTGCCCGGTGGTTGTGGGGGTCTGCGGGCGGGGGGCTTATCGGAATCTGGAAGACCCCTTTAACAAAGGGGACCCCCAGATCCCGCCCCCCCCTATGTGAATTGGTAAGGGGTACATTGTACCCCTACGATTTCACAAAGAAAGCGTAAAAAAATGTAAAAAAAAACACACAAACACCTTGAAAAAGTCCTTTATTAAAAAAAAAAAAAAAATTATAAAACAAAAACATTCCAGCGGTGAAATCCAGTGTCCCACGGCGATCCGATGTCCAGCGCTGTCCGTCACTGGTTTTGCCTGAGCGGACCTGATGGGGAACTTCCTCCTCAGTGTTTTAAATGTATAGACCCGCCCCTTCTAAAGTTCCCCATCAGGTCCGCTCAGCGGACCAGATGCGGAACATGACAAGGGGCGGGTCTATACATGTATTACCAAAGTGAGAGCAGTTCCCCATCAGGTCCGCCCCCTCGGTATGTCGGACCCGCCTACGTCATTGGCCTGAGCGAGAAACTTCCTTCACTGTGTAAATTTAAATTTAAATTTTCAAGGTGTTTGTGTGTTTTTTTTTTTTTTTTTGACACTTTCTTCGTGAAATCGTAGGGGTACAATGTACCCCTTACCAATTCACATGGGGGGGCCGGGATCTGGGGTCCCCTTTGTTAAAGGGGTCTTCCAGATTCCGATAAGCCCCCCGCCCGCAGACCCCCACAACCACCGGGCAAGGGTTGTGGGGATGAGGCCCTTGTCCCCATCAACATGGGGACATCCTCCCCATGTTGAGGGCATGTGGCCTGGTACGGTTCAGGAGGGAGGGGGGCCGCTCTCTCGTCCCCCCCCCCTCTTCCCCTGCGGCCGGCCAGGTTGCGTGCTCGGATAAGGGTCTGGTATGGATTTTTGGGGGGACTCCACGCCATTTTTTTTTTAAATTTGGGGTGGAGTTCCCCTTAAAATCCATGCCAGATCTGAAGGGCCTGGTATGGATATTTGGGGGAACCCCACGCCATTTTTTTTTAAATTTGCGGCGGGGTTCCCCTTAATATCCATTCCAGACCTAAAGGGCCTAGTAATTGAATTCTGGGGGACCCCCCCACGCTTTTTTTTTATTTTTATCAATGACTTTTGTATGTATTGATAAAAGCCGACAATTCATTATTAGCCGCGAGTGAGTTTTAAATTACTTTTTTTCCTTCAAAAATGACACTTTGTGCAGGAACAGTTCTAAACACGGGAAACATGCGCCACTTTACATGCATATCATACACACCCCCAAGGTACGAAATTTAAAGGAATATTTCACTTTTATTGTTTCACTTTAAGCATTATTAAAATCACTGCTCCCGAAAAAACGGGCGTTTTAAAAAAAAAAAATTGCATTGATACATGTCCCCCGGGGCAGGACCCGGGTCCCCAAACACTTTTTAGGACAATAACTTGCATATAATCCTTTATAATTAGCACTTTAGATTTCTCCCATAGACTTTTCGAATTTGCCGTGAACACCCCAATTCGTTCGTTGTTCGGCGAACGGGCGAACAGGCAATGTTCGAGTCGAACATGAGTTCGACTCGAACTCGAAGCTCATCCCTATGGGTCACTGAGGATTACAGTATCTGGAACTGCCTCCTCCCAGCCACGTACTTCTCCCAAGGGTTCTGGGGACAGAAAACCATCTCTTAAGGTTTGACGTATGTCTTCCTCTGCTTCAATGCCTCCAAAATGGCCAGAATCCTCCTCCCCCTCTCCTTCCTCTTGTGTGTTCTGTGGCATTGCAAGAATGGTGTTTGCATAAAGCAGGCCTTGAGAGGAAAGGAAGTCCTCCTCTTCCTCCCACTGCTCTGCCGCAAGTGCCCTGTCCATAATGCCACTCAGAGTCTGCTCCAGCAGGAACACAACAGGGATTGTGTCACTAATGCATGCATTGTCACAACTCAACATCCTTGTGGCCTCCTCAAATTGTGACATTACAGTGCATGTATCCTTTATCAGCAGTGATTGGCATGGGGAAAAAGCCTAGCCGGCCTGAGCCTGTCGTTGTGCCATAGTCACACAGGTATTCATTGATGGCCCTCTGCTGCATGTGCAGCCGCTGCAGCATTGCCAAAGTTTAGTTCCACCTGATAGGCGTGCCACAAATCAGGCAGTTTACAGGCAGGTGGAATTTCAGCCAACCGAGCACTGGCTGTGTATGATCGCCTGAAATGGCTACAGACTCTTCTGGCCTGCTTTAGCAGATCTTCCTACCCTGTGTAGCTGTTTAAGAAATGCTGCACCACCAAATTGAGGACATGTGCCAGGCAACTTTCCCTGTCTATGGGCGGACAGGAGGTTATTGCCATTATCGCACGCCACCATTCCTGGCTCCAGCTGGCATGGCGTGAACCATTTCTGGGCCTGCCCCTGCAGAGCTGAAATAATCTCTGTTCCGGTGTGGCTACTGTCCCCTAGACAGACCAGCGCTGCATGGCATCTTTCAGTCTGACTCTTTGAATAGCCCCTTGGATGCTTAGGTGATACTGGTTGTTCATAGGACAATTCAGCAGACAAGGGCATTTAGGAGGAGGAGGAGGATGAGGAGAAGGAGAAGGAGAAGGGGGTGACGCTGACAAATATAGCATCATCACCACCAGCTGTATGGAGACGTGGCGGAAAAACAAGCTGTAGCACTGAGCCCTGTCCTGCGTCCTTCTGAGTTGCAAGCAGAGTTACGCAGTGTGCCAGGAACTAAATATATCGTCCCTGACCATGCTTGCTAGACCACGTGTTAGCAGTAACGTGGACCTTGTGGCTGACTGTCTTGCCCAACGATGCCACAACATAGCCTTGCAAGTGATGGTACAGAGCTGGAATGGCCTTACGTGCAAAGAAATTGTGACTGGAAACCTGCCATTGTGGTACAGTACATGCTGCAAAATCACAGACGGAAAAGAGTCCACCAGATGCAAAGGCAGGAGTTGTAAAGCTTGAATTTGGACGCTGGGCATGTGGGTGGCAGTGACTGTATTTTTTTTTTCCGCTGCAGTAGCTGGGGCAGAGAAATGTGCCTGCTATAGTCTACAGCTGGTGGTATGCTGCTGGCAGACATGCTGCAAGGACCTGTGACACCCTTCACTATATTTGTGTGGCTTTCATGTGCTGTTGCCAACAGGCTTAGTGGTGGGAGGTTAAATTCCTTGTCAAGCATGTTGTACCCAAAAGGCTGGTATTTTTGCTTGATCTGCTTGAGGCAAAGTTTGCAAATTGCAACAGTGCAATCGGCTGCACGCATGCTAAAAAAGGGCCAGACAGCTGAGCTGTGGGAAGTGGGCTGGGAGATAACAGCTCCACAATCTGATGGAATAGGGTGGCTGCTCTCTGCTCTTCCATGATGGCTGCCTCGTTGGGATTGTGCCCCATCCTCACTTTCCTCCTCTGCTCTATCCGCCACCCAAGTCATGTTAGTGGCCTCATCATCATCATCATCATCATCATCATCATCCCCTCCATCCTCGTCAATGCTGGAGGATATATATATATTTATTTATTTATTTTTAACTTTAGCATTTTTTCACTTTGAGGCCTCGTACACACGACCGAGTTTCTCGGCAAGAACCAGCAAGAAACTTGCTGGCAGAGATGTCTTGCTGAGAAATTCGTTCGTGTGTATGGTTTCTCGTCAAGAAAACCGACAAGTAATCTCGACGAGAAAATAGAGAACCTGCTCTCTATTTTCTCGTCGAGATTCTCGTCAGCCTGTTTCTCGACGAGAAAAGTGAGTGTGTGTACACTTACCTGTCCTCCGGGAAGCCCGTGCATGTTCGAAATGAATTCGACGCATGCGCGGTAGCTTCCTTGGGATAGGTAGGGTATACCAAGATGGCGGCGACGGCATCGAATGTGACGAGCGCATGCTCGTCGTAGTCCATGACGTCACTGCGTACGCTCCATTCAAAGAACCGCGGGTTCTTTGAATCGAGCGTGTGTACACTCGGCCGGGACAAGTTTCTTGTCCAAGAATCTCGTCGAAAAAAACGACATGTTTTTTTCGACGAGAATCTCGGCCGTGTGTACGAGGCTTAACACTTCTTTGGACTTTATTTCAATGTGCTGTTCATTTATAACACAGTATTCTCGTCTCATCGCTGTTCATTTACTTTTGGCGCTACGTGCTTTTTCTTCAGAAAGCATTATTAGTGATGGTGCTGCTGTCGCAGAGTCTGTTTTAAAGATGAAAAATAGGAATAAAAACAGTAACATGCAACAAGATACACGTGAATGTTTTGTGTTCAAGAAACAAGGTTATTTAAAAGCAGATTGTGGAAACTGGAAAGCTAGAATGCAAAAACAAACTAAACAGAAGGCCAAAATTGTGAAGGAAGAAACAGACTTTGTTTCAGATAATGGCTATGTTTTTCAATCCAAAAGTTGCACCTCATCTTTGTGGGTGTGGTGTGTAGTGATGATCCGAACACCCCCGGGTTCGGTTCGCACCAGAACCCGCGAACGGACCGAAAGTTCGCACGAACATTAGAACCCTATTAAATACAATGGATGCGAACGTTCGGATTCTAAAGTGCTAATTATAACGACTATTATCCATGTTATTGTCCTAAACAGAGTTTGGGAACCCGGGTTCTGCACCAGGGGACATGTATCAATGCAAAAAGAAGTTTTAAAAACGGACGTTTTCCGGGAGCAGTCATTTTAATGATGCATAAAGTGAAAAAAAAAAAGTCAAATATTCCTTTAAATATTGTACCTGGGGGGTGTCTAAAGTATGCCTGTGAAGTGCCACGTGTTTCCCGTGTTTAGAACTGTCCCTGCACAAAATAACATTTCTAAAGGAAAAAAAAGCCATTTTAAACTGCTTGCGGCTTTAATGTAATGTCTGGTCCCGGTAATATGGATGAAAATCTTTAAGAAAAATGGCATAGCTACCCCATCAACCCCCACCCCCCCCTACCCCAGCCCATTACCAGCCCCTTTGGGTCTTGTATGGATATTAAGGGGAACCCCGCACACAAAATAAAAAAGGCCCTATATACTCTGAACAGCCGTATACAGGCGGTGCATACAAGACAGGGACTGTAGGTTTGTTCTTATGTAGAATCTGTTTGTAATTTTGAACAGGTACATTGTTTAAGTGTAGCTCCAGCCAAAAAATCTATTTTTAAGCTTTTTGGAAAACATAGGGCAGGGTTATCACCCCTGTAACATTTGTTTTGCTGTCTGTGCCCCTGTTCAGAACATTTCACCTCACTTTGTGTCCCAATGACAACTGTTTTTGAAATGTGGTGTTTTTATTGAAACAAGGATTGGTGATAAAGCATCAGTAGAGAGGAGACACCTTTCTCCCATATTAATTCTTACAGGAGAGAATTTTCCTTCCAAGGGGTAGATTTCCTCTCACTTCCTGTTGTCTTCTTCCGTTTGCAAGTAGTAGTCGTTTGTAAGTTGGATGTTTGAAAGTAGGGACCTGCCGTATATACTCTGCAGAAATTGGCCCCTTAGGTGTTGGTGTTGGCACAACACTGTAAGCACTCACAGTTACTCTTGGTGGGTGCTGGAAAGCCCTGCTGTCAACTATTATATCAGGAATTGTAATAACATATAATTGTTGAACAGTGGTAGTAAAAATTGGGCCTTTGATGGTGGTGCTGGTGCCACAACACTGTAAGGCCTGACAGTTACTCTTGGTGGGTGCAGCAATGGGCCCTGCTGTGAATTATTAGATCAATAATTATAATTGCATGCCCCTGTTGAACAGGGGCTGAAAAATTGGGCCTTTGGTGGTGGTGGTGGTGGTGGTGGTGTTGACACAACAATGTAAAGGCCTGACAGTTACTCTTGGTGGGCGCAGCAATGGGCCCTGCTGTGAATTATTGGATCAATAATTATAATTGCATGTCCCTGTTGAACAGGGGCTGAAAAATTGGGCCTTAGGCACTGGTGGCACAACACTGCAACCCCTCGCAGATACTGTACTTGGAGCACAGCAATGAGGCCTGTTGCAAAGTATTGCATCAAAAATTGTAATTACACGCCCCTGTTAAACAGGGGCTGAAAAATTGGGCCTTACCCACTGGTGGCGGCACCCATAAACCAAAATGATCTTCCAAGCTATCATCATTAATCGGATCATTGAGGAGGAGGAGGATAGCTAGTCAACATAACAGCACAGGAACTCAGCATCAGCATCAGTCTTGAAGGGATGTGGCATTTTAAAATCAATTAGTCTGTTATATCAGCATCAGGTGTGTGGTAGCTGGTGGTGATCCAAGACTGGTTCATCTTGATGAAAGTCAGTCGATCAACCGAGTCGGTGGACAGGCGCACCCTGTGATCCGTGACAAATCCTCCAGCAGCACTGAATGTGCGTTCTGAAAGAACGCTGGATGCAGGACAGGCCAGTAGCTCAATTGCATACTGTGCAAGCTCTGGCCAGTGATCCATCCTCAAGACCCAGTAAGCCAGAGGATTTTCGGTGGGGAAGGTGTCCAAGTCTGACCTTGCCCCTAGGTATTCCTGCACCATGTATATCAGACGCTGGCGATGGTTGCTGGAACCGATCATACTTTGGGGCTGCGGACTAAAGAATTGTCTGAACGCATCGGTCAGACGGCCACCTTCCCCACCGCTCCTTCTTTGACTGCCCGAAGCCTCAGCAACTCGTTGTCCAGGACCAGGAGTTTGTAACCTCCCAGTCTCTGAGAACGCGTTGCACAGACCTTTCTGCAAGGCCTCCCGGAGTTGTCTCATCCTCTGCTCCCTCTGCGACGGTAACATAAGGTCCGCAATCTTACCCTTGTACCGTGGATCAAGGAGAGTGGCCAGCCAGTAATGGTCCCTCTCCTTGATCCGAAGAATACGAGGATCCTTCCGCAGACTTTGCAGGATCAGGGAGGCCATGCAGCGTAGGTTAGCTGAGGCATTCAGTCCGGAGTCCTCTGGGTCACTAAGGACGACATGATCCGCAGCCACCTCCTCCCAGCCACGTACAAGTCCACTGGTTTCTTGGGACTGTAAATCATCCCTAAAAGACTGCTGCTGATGATGCTGAGTGCCAGCCTCCACCTCCATGCTGACACAATCCTCCTCCTCCTCCTCCTCCTCCTCTTCCTGTGCGATGGGTGGGACAGAAGGAACACTGTCTGGGTAAAGGGGGCCTTGAGAGGCAAGGAAGTCCTCCTCTTCCTGCCTCTGTTCTGCCTCAAGTGCCCTGTCCATTATTCCACGCAGCGTGTGCTCCAACAGGTGGACAAGAGGTACAGTGTCACTGATGCATGCACTGTCACTGCTCACCATCCTCGTGGCCTCCTCAAATGGTGCCAGGACAGTGCATGCATCCCTGATCATGCCCCACTGGCGTGGTGAAAAAAAACAGAGCTCCCCTGACCCTGTCCTGGTGCCGTAGTCACACAGGTACTCATTGATGGCCCTCTGCTGCGTGTGCAGCCGCTGCAGCATGGCCAACGTTGAGTTCCACCTGGTGGGCATGTCACATATAAGGCGGTTCTTGGGCAGGTTCAACTCCTTTTGCAGCTCAGCCAGGCGAGCACTGGCATTATAAGATCTGCGGAAATGCACACAGGACTTTCCTGGCCTGCCTCAGGACATCCTGTAAGCCCGGGTACCTGCCCAAGAACCGCTGCACCACCAGGTTAAGGACGTGAGCCATACAGGGCACATGGGTCAGTTGTCCCTGTCGGAGGGCGGAGAGGAGGTTGGTGCCATTGTCGCAAACCACCATTCCTGGCTTAAGCTGGCGTGGCGTCAACCACCTCTCGGCCTGCCCCTGCAGAGCAGACAGGACCTCTGCCCCAGTGTGGCTCCTGTCCCCCAAACACACCAGCGCAAGCACGGCATGGCATCTTTTTGCCTGCGTACTTGCGTAGCCCCTTGAACGCCTACGGAGCACCGCTGGTTCCAAGGACAAACCACAGGAAGAGGCCATGGAGGAAGAAGAAGAGGAGGGGGTGGAGGAGAGAGGTGTGTCACAACCAGTAGTAGCATTTTGGAGGCGTGGCGGTGGAACAACCTCCAACACTACTGCACCTTGTCCTGCATCCTTCCCAGCTGCCAAAAGAGTGACCCAATGGGCCGTGAAAGAAAGGTAACGTCCCTGTCCATGCCTGCTGGACCATGAGTCAGCGGTAATATGCACCTTACCGCTGACCGCCCTGTTCAGCGAGGCCAAGACATTGCCTTCCACATGCCTGTAGAGAGCCGGAATCGCCTTCCGTGAGAAAAAGTGGCGTTTGGGAACCTGCCACTGAGGAACCGCACATTGCACAAACTCACGGAAGGGGGCCGAGTCTACCAACTGAAAAGGCAGCAGTTGAAGCGCTAGCAATTTAGCCAAGCTAGCATTCAACCGCTGGGCATGTGGATGGCTGGGAGTGAACTTCTTTTGACGGTCCAGCAGCTGGGGCAGGGAAATTTGCCTGCTAGAATCGGACGTCGGTGTACTGCTAGCAGAGTGGCCGCAAGTACTGGGCTGTGACACATCTAATTCTACACCTTCATTCCTCTCAGTGCAGGTTTCAGAGAGGACTGAAGGTATAGTGGGGTTGGAGATCCCAGCTGATGCGGTGCAAGGAGAGGTCCGCTTTGTTCTTTGGTGTGGGTCTTTAAGGTAGGCTTGCCAACGAGCTGCATGGCAGGTCAACATATGTCTGCTCAAGCATGTGGTGCCCAAGCGGCTGATGTTTTGGCCACGCGACATACACTTGAGACATATGTTGCAAACAGCAGCTGTGCGATCTGATGCACTCGCCTCAAAAAAGGCCCACACCAAAGAACTTTTTGAATGACGGGCAGAGGCAGCGCCCTGCACAGGCGGAGCTCTGCGGTGTGATTCCGTCGGTGTGCTGCCCATACGCTGGCCACCCAAGGGCATCCTGCCTCGTTGGAGATGTGCCTCCTCCTCATCCTCCTCCTCCTCCTCTCTCCTATTAGGCACCCACGTGGAGTCAGTGACCTCATCATCCCCTCCCTCCTCATCACTGAAGCCAATCTGGCAGTATGCTGCAGCTGCTGCAGCATGACTGCCAGATTGGTGTCCTTCTTGAGCATCCCCTCTCTCTGCTCTCACGCTACTGCCTTCCTCTATCTGGGTATCATCATCAGATCCTTCGAAACGCTGGGCATCCTCCTGGAGCATGTACCCAACACTGTGCTCAAACAGTTCGGGGGACTCCTCAGGAGGAGGACATGGTGGGTCTAGGGAAGGATTGACTAATGAAGATAATGATACCAGAGAAGAGGACGCATTGGCAGCTGCTTTGCCAGTACCCTGAGCCAGGGTGAGAGAGGATGAGGAGGATGAGGTGGGCTTGGTCATCCACTCTACCAAGTCTTCGGCATGATGTGGCTCAACATGTCCAGCTGCCGAAAAGAAGGACAAGCGTGTCCCATGGCCACGTGCTGATGACAATGCACCGCGTCCACGACCAGCACTGTTGCCCCCAGACACAGAGCCTGCTTGCCCTCTTTTTTTGCCTCCTGACTGTCTGCCTCTCCTTATTTGCCTTCCAGACATTTTAATGGATGGCCTGCAGGGAGATGGGAAAAACAGCAATAAGGGCTACCTTCAGGTGTATACTGTGCAGGAGGCTTAGCAACAATGACACTGACACTGTCCCCTGCCTATCCTTCTCTGTCCCTAAACACAAGGATTTGCAATATGCTTCAGCAAGATTGGTTTAGCACAGAAAAGCACACTGACAGTTTCCCTCACTGTCCTTCTCTGTCCCTACAAACAAGATTTAGCACAGAATAGCACACTGATAGTTTCCACGAGTGACCTTCTCTGTCCCTAAACTCAAGGATTTCAAATATGGTTCAGCAAGATTGGTTTAGAACAGAATAGCACACTGACACTTTCCCTCACTGTACCTCTCTGTCCCTAAACTCAAGGATTTCAAATATGGTTCAGCAAGATTGGTTTAGAACAGAATAGCACACTGTCAGTTTCACTCACTGTCCTTCTCTGTCCCTACAAACAAGATTTAGCACAGAATAGCACACTGATAGTTTCCACGAGTGTCCTTCTCTGTCCCTAAACTCAAGGATTTCAAATATGGTTCAGCAAGATTGGTTTAGAACAGAATAGCACACTGACACTTTCCCTCACTGTACCTCTCTGTCCCTAAACTCAAGGATTTCAAATATGGTTCAGCAAGATTGGTTTAGAACAGAATAGCACACTGTCAGTTTCACTCACTGTCCTTCTCTGTCCCTACAAACAAGATTTAGCACAGAATAGCACACTGATAGTTTACACGAGTGTCCTTCTCTGTCCCTAAACTCAAGGATTTCAAATATGGTTCAGCAAGATTGGTTTAGAACAGAATAGCTCACTGACACTTTCCCTCACTGTACCTCTCTGTCCCTAAACTCAAGGATTTCAAATATGGTTCAGCAAGATTGGTTTAGAACAGAATAGCACACTGACACTTTCCCTCACTGTACCTCTCTGTCCCTACAAACAAGGTTTAGCACAGAATAACACACTGACACTCTTCCTACCTATCCTTATTTGTCCCTACACAAGGAATCCAGGATTAGTAAAGGAAAAAAAATTACACTGTCCCTGCCTATGCTTCTCTTTCCCTGCTCCGGAACACACTACACAAGGCCGCCGCGCTGGCGGCCTTTTATAGTGTGGGGCGTGTACTAAACCCCCTCAGCAATAATTGGCCACAGGCATCCTGCCTGTGGCCAATCATTGCTCTCCTCGCTGCCGGCGCTGTGATTGGCCAAGCATGTGGGGTCACAGTGCATGCTTGGGCAATCACAGCGCCTGGATGACACTGCGATGGCGTAGTGCATTGTGGGCCGTTCGCGTCACTCGAATTTGGCGCGAACGGCCCAAATCGTTCGATCTTCGTCGAAAGATCGAACAGCCGATGTTCGAGTCGAACGTATGTTCGACTCGAACACGAAGCTCATCCCTAGTGGTGTGTTGATTCAAAAGCTACATGTCACATGACAAATGACAGAAATGTCTTTATTCAACTTGACCTGATTTGAGTAAAACAGAAAAAATGGAATCAGAAGGAATAGGAGATGTTTTTCTTTACTGTCCTATTTCCCAGAGTGTCACCAGAAAGTTACCTGTGAAAAATGTCCTCTATGTTTCTGATGGTGAAACAAATCTTTTGTCAGTGAAGAATCTCACAAAAAAGGCAATGTAGTGACTTCCCAAGATGACAGTTGTGCCATCACAAAAGGGGATATCTTATTTGCAAAGGCTAAAATTACAGATGAACTCCCAGCCATAATGATCAGATCTTGGTTTACTGATGAGAATGAGGAAACGTGAAGCGGCAGCTCTCTCTTTCCATACGCTGATATTTCTCATAATGCAGCACACGTGAAGTAAATCATTGTGTGTTGAATTATGTACATGTACTTGTCATAATATTGTAATGTAGTTACTCTCCGATGGTGAATGTTATGTTTGGATTCTCTGGAATGTTCTATTTTCCCTGTTTGGTTTCTTTATTTTCTAATACATTTTTACATGTATAGCAGTACCCCCAGTTAAGAGGGCTGCTGGTATTGATTTGGGCCCTGTAGTGCACCGCTGTCAACCCCTGGCAATCGGCTCTATCCTCCCGTGGCACAGCTAGTAAGGGGAGATAGGACCGCGTGACCGCAGCCCTTGGTGACGCAGTCCTATGGCAAACACACACAGTGATATACTTTAAAACTTCTATTAAAGTAATTGAAGCTGACACCGATGTACTTGACCCAGATATTTTACTGAGGCTAATGGGCAAGTAATAAACAAAAGGATAACAAGTTGCAGGTCCCTGCAATAAACAGTATTTAAATGAACAGAATAAACATGTATTACTATGCGAATCTAACGCTGCCTTTTTACAGCTACTTCCCCTCGTGGGCAGACTAACGCTCAGCAATGTCTACCTACGCAGTCAGGCCTTACTGAACTAAATGGAAGTTCTGTAAACAATCTTCGCTAGCAATCTTTCAGTGGTGCACTTGATGAACAACTTTGTAATCCAAATGGGTAATAAAGATACAGTATTTGTCTATGAGCAAGTGCTCTCTCACCACCCGGACCAGTCCCAGTCCGTTTCCTCCGCCGATTCGTCTAGGCACATGGATCCATCGACATCCGGGTCTTCGGTCCTCCTGGTGTAGTACAGCAAGGATGAGAAGATGTCTCTCAGGTTCCGCTAGGCTGGCAGAGGGCTCTTTGGAAGAAAATGCCCAGGCTTCAGGCCTGGGCTTTCAGCAGTCTCCCACAGAGTTCTTGCTTGATAGGCAGGAAGTGTCCAAAAGAGACAGAATATACTCCGCCTCCCCTTTATAAAGTCCGCCCCAGCAGTCTTTGCTCCGGGGCAATGCACCCTGGGTGCTGAAAGATGTCTTGGGAAATGTAGTCTCTGAATATTAACTACTTCCCACCCGGCCACTGTACATATACGGCGGGGTGGGTGCTCTCTCCTTCTGAGTGGACGTTCCGGAACGTCCCTCAGAAGGACGGGGATCGCGTGCGCGCCGCCGGCGGCGCATGCGCGCGCCCGCCGCGTTACCAAGGACTCGGTGCGCGTGCCCGGCGGCCGCGATTGCCGCCGGGCACCCGCGATTGCCCGGGAACCAAGCAGGAAAGTGGATCTGTGTGTGTAAACACACAGATCCACGTCCTGTGAGGGAGAGGAGGCTGATGGTGTGTCCCTTGTACATAGGGACAACCATCGGTCACCTCCCCCAGTCAGTCCCCTCCCCCCACAGTTAGAACACATTGAGGGAACATATTTAACCCCTTCCCGCCCCCTAGTGGTTAACCCCTTCCCTGCCAGTCACATTTATACAGTAATCAATGCATTTTTATAGCAGGGATCGCTGTATAAATGTGAATGGTACCAAAAATGTGTCAAAAGTGTTCGATCTGTCCGCCGCAATATCGCAGTCACAATAAAAATCGCAGATCACCGCCATTACTAATAAAAAAATAAAAAAAAATTAAAAATGCTATAAAACTATCCCCTATTTTGTAGACGCTATAACTTTTGCGCAAACCAATCAATACGCGCTTATTGCGATTTTTTTTTATACCAAAAATATGTAGAAGAATACGTATCGGCCTAAACTGAGGAAAATTTTAATTGAAAAAAAAAATGGGTATTTATTATAGCAAAAAGTAAAAAAAAATGTGTTTTTTTTCCAAACTGGACGCTCTTCTTTTGTTTATAGCGCAAAAAATAAAAACCGCAGAGGTGATTAAATACCACCAAAAGAAAGCTCTATTTGTGGGAAAAAAAGGACGCAAATTTTGTTTGGGCAGGAAGGGGGTTTTAGTGCACAGTAGGGAAGTGGTTAAAGGGAAATACCCCGCTGCACATGATTTAAAAAAAAAAATTGCGGATGAACTGTATCAGCTGAACTGCAATGAAATGGTTGATACAGTCAAGGTGGAAAAACATTCAAACTGCATTCACGCATGGCACAGATGACTTTTGTTCAGAAATCCTGACATTATAAAGAAACTAACTGAGAATAACTATGCAATTGGAATAACAATTAGTCTATGTGATCAAACAATGAAATGCACGCCCTGTAAAAGAAAAAAATACATGAAAAGCCTTTCCAAAGCAGAGTAACAGCAGAGCAAAGAAACCTCTGGACTTAATTCATGTCCAATGGAAAAATCGATTCCAGGAAAGAAAATGTATTTTCTCACTTTTATAGATGATTACTCCAGGTATACTTATAACTACACTATATCTGTAAAGCCCTGTACACACAGTCCATTCAGTCCAGTTTTCATCGGACAAACAGATCGTGTGTGGGCCCCATCGGCCTTATTTCCATCGGTGAAAAAAAATAGAATTTTTTTTAAATTTTTCCGATGGAATAAAAACCGATGGCAAATTCCGATCGTCTGTGTGGAACTCCATCCGAGAAAAAACCCATGCATGCTCAGACTGAATTAGGAGACGGGAGCGCTCGTTCTGGTAAAACTAGCGTTCGTAATGAAGATAGCACATTCGTCACGTTGTAACAGACTGAAAAGCACGGAGACTGAAAAGCACAAATCGGTTAACACCAAACTTTTACTAACACGCGGTAACACGAAATCAGCAAAAGCAGCCCAAAGGGTGGCGCCATTGGATTTGAACTTCCCATTTATAGTGCCGTCGTATGTGTTGTACGTCACGGCATTGGGGACGGTCGGAATTTTGTCTGATGGTGTGTAGGCAAGACTGATGGAAGTCAGCTTCATCGGAATTCTGATGGAAAAATCCATCGGATTTGATTCCATCAGAAATCTGATCGTGTGTACAGGGCTTTACACAACAAAATTGAAGTACCAGAGAAACCTGAACAGTATTTGGCTCAAGTAAGCAAGAAATTTGTCAAAATTCTTACTGTATTGGGCCCAGACAATGTAACTGAATATACAGTTGATACCACACAGGCGATTCTCAGAAAGCATGGCATAATATTTTAAACTACTCAGCCACACAATCGAGTACCACCACCTACCCCCCTCCCCCCCCGGTTTGGTTCGCAGCAGAACATGCGAACAGGAAAAAAATTGTGCGAACACCGTTAACTACTTGCTGACCAGCCGCCGCAGTTTTTCTGTGGCAGAATGGCACGGCTGGGCGAAGCAACGTTACCTTATGTCCCTTCGCCTTTTGGCCACTAGGGGTGCGCGCGTGCCGCCGGAGCCGATGCGAGTGCCCAACGGACCCAATAACTGCCGGGCACCCGCAATGACTCATGACAGAGAGAGAACCGGGATCTGTGTGTGTAAACTAGGATTGAGCCCAATGTTCGAGTCGGTCAATTTGCAGTGTTCGCGGCAAATTCGAAAGCCGCGGAACACCGTTTAAAAGTCTATGGGAGATTAACATGAAAAATCAAAAGTGCCAATTTTAAAGGCTTATATGCATAGTATTGTCATAAAAAGTGTTTGGGGACCCGGGTCCTGCCCCAGGGGACAAAAAAAAGTTTTAAAAACGGCCGTTTTTTCGGGAGCAGCGATTTTAATAATGCTTAAAGTGAAACTTTAAAAATAGGATTTTTATAACAGCTTACCTGTAAAATCCTTTTCTTGGAGTACATCACGGGACACAGAGCGACATAGTCATTACTATGTGGGTTATATAGATACCTTCAGGTGCTGGCACTGGCAACTTCCAAAACCGGAAGTACCCTCCCCTATATAAGCCCCTCCCATCCGGGAGTACCTCAGTTTTGTAGCAAAGCAATAAGTGTCCCCAAAAGAGGGGTGGGAGCTCTGTGTCCCGTGATGTACTCCAAGAAAAGGATTTTACAGGTAAGCTGTTATAAAAATCCTATTTTCTTTCTCGTACATCACGGGACACAGAGCGACATAGTCATTACTATGTGGGACGTCCGTAAAGCAATGCCCAATGAGGGGGGGGATACACCATACATAAGCTGGGCGCTATCTTAGACATGAGGATCTTTTGCGGCCTGCAACACACTGCGCCCAAAGGCGACATCCTCCTGACTTCTAACGTCCACCTGGTAGAACCTAGTAAACGTGTGTACTGAAGACCATGTTGCGGCCTTACAGATCTGAGCCAGGAAGACCTGGTGATGCACTGCCCATGAAGTTCCAACTGCTCTCGTGGAGTGCGCCCTAACTTTGAACGGAGGCGGTCTACTTCTCAAGCCATAGGCTTGCATTATGACCTGTCGAATCCACTTGGCTAAAGTAGATTTTGACGCTGCCTGACCCCTTCTGGGGCCTTCCGGCAGAATAAACAAAGTATCCGTTCTACGAATCTGAGCAGTGGCTTTTAGATAAGCTTTAACTGCTCTTACTACATCCAAAGAATGCAATAACTTTTCCTCTACCGAACTAGGTTTGGGGAAAAAGGAAGGAAGAACCACATCTTGGTTCAAATGAAACCTCGATACCACCTTAGGAAAAAAGGCTGGATGAGGACGTAACACTACTCTGTCCTTATGGATAACCAGATATGGCTCTTTACAGGACATAGCGGCTAATTCCGACACTCTTTTAGCCGAACAAATGGCTACTAGAAAAATCAATTTCCTGGTGAGAAGAACCAAGGAAATGTGCTGTAATGGTTCAAATGGTTGCTTCTGTAGAACCGACAGAACCAGGTTTAAGTCCCATGGACATATGGGAATATTAACCGGAGGACTAATACGCATCACTCCTTGTATAAAAGCTTTGACTAGTGAATGCAAAGCCAAGGGCCTTTGAAAAAATATTGACAAGGCCGAAATCTGACCCTTGATAGTACTCAAGGCAAGCTTCCTATCTACAGCCCACTGTAGGAAGTCCAGAATCCTACCTATTACGTACTTACGTGGATGCCATTTCTTGGCCTCACACCAGGCGATGTATGCCTTCCAGATTCTATAGTAGATCTGCCTGGATACCGGCTTCCTGGCATTGATCATGGTAGCTACCACAGGATTAGAGAGACCTCTCTTCTTTAGAATGTGGGCTTCAATAGCCAGGCCGTCAAACCTAGGGCTGGTAAGGAAGGGTGGTATATCGGACCTTGCGAAAGCAGGTCCGGACGATGTGGGAGAGTCCAAGGACTCCCCACTGACATTTTTACAATCTCCGCGTACCATGCTCTTCGGGGGCCACGCTGGAGCCACCAGAATCACTGGTTTCTTTTCTACCCTGATTCTGCGGAGTAATCGAGGTAACAATTGTGGCGGTGGAAATGCATATATCAGCTTGAACTGATCCCAAGGGAACACTAGGGCATCCGAGCCGCAAGCTAGGGGATCCCTTGTCCGAGAGACAAACCTGTCCACCTTTGCGTTGAATCTGGATGCTAGTAGATCTACATCCGGTGTTCCCCACCGCTGACATATTGTCCGGAAAATCTCGGGGTGAAGGGACCATTCCCCTGGGCATAATTGTTGGCGACTTAGAAAGTCCGCCTTCCAATTCTCCACTCCTGGAATGAATACCGCGGATATGGCTGGGACATATCTTTCTGCCCATTTCAGGATGTAATTTACTTCTTTCTGGGCTGCACGACTCCTGGTGCCACCCTGATGATTGATATATGCCACTACCGTGGCATTGTCTGATTGAATTCTGACAGGGGACCCTTGGAGTTTGGATGTCCATGCTACTAGGGCATACCGGGCTGCTCGTATCTCTAAGAGATTTTTCTGCATCTGACCTGGAGAGACCATTGCTCCAGTACTGCACCCCAGCCTATAAGGCTGGCATCTGTAGTGACCACCTTCCAAGAAATCAGACTGAAGGATTTCCCTTTTTCCAGATTCTGGGGAACCAACCACCAACGGAGGCTCTTGCGAACGGAAGGGGACAAGGACATTGGTAAGTCTAGGGCCTGAACTTTTTTGTTCCAGGCTGACAGTATGGCCCTTTGCAAATTCCTTGAATGGAATTGACCGTCGGGTACTGCTTCGAATGATGCCACCATTTTTCCCAGCAGCCTCATGCACAGGCGTATGGACGTTGTCTTTTTGTACCCACTAGGTGGATCAAATCTCTCAAAGACAACACCTTTTCTCGAGGCAAGAATATTTTTCTCTGGCCTGAATCCAGCCTTAGCCCCAAGTATTCCAGACTTTTGACTGGTTTTAGGGCTGACTTGTCTCGGTTGATAATCCAACCGTGAGATTCCAGATACTTGATTGTCTTGTGAACGACCACTTCTAGTTTTTTCACTGAGTGGTCTATCAGCAACAAGTCGTCTAGATATGCCATTATCGTTACACCTTGTGTTCTTAGATTGGCCAATAATGGGGCCAGAATTTTTGTAAACACTCGTGGTGCTGTGGCCAGACCGAAGGGTAAGGCTCTGAACTGAAAATGGCGCCCTTCTACTGCAAAGCGTAGAAATTTTTGGTGGACTGGAAAGATGGGAATGTGCAAATAAGCATCTTTGATGTCGATCGAGGCTAACCATTCCTCCCCTTGTAGGGCAGTGGCCCCCGATCGGATCGACTCCATCCGGAAAGTCCTGATATGTAGGAATTTGTTTAGCCCTTTTAGGTTTAATATGGGCCTCACGTCCCCGTTTGGCTTCGGGACTGTAAAGAGGTTTGAGTAAAACCCGAACCCCCATTCTTCCAGGGGAACCTCCATAATTACTCCTTGGAGCAATAGTTGTTCTAGTGCCAACAGGAGGGACTCTCTCTTCCGGGGATCCCTTGGCATGTTTGACCTCATAAAATGGGAAGGAGGAGAGTCTTTTAACTCCAATCTGTATCCCAGACTTACTGCGGAGAGCACCCATCTGTCTCTGATCGTGTCCCGCCGGGTCTCTGCGAACAACTGGAGTCTTCCCCCCACCCGATTGAGTGGGGGCAACCCTTCATGAATTTGACTTTGGGGGAGGTTTTGTACCTCTCCTGACCCAGGGTTTCTTATTACCCTGCGATTGTCCCTGATTTTTACCCCCGGGATTTGACCGAGGAGGCCGTCGGAACTGTTTCACAGCCGATGCCCCAGGGGCTGGAGAAGCAGGCCTCTTAAAAGAGGGACCTCCAACTCTGTTTTTAACCGGCAAGAGTGTACTTTTACCGCTGGAAATTTTCTGGATATATTTGTCCAGGTCTTCCCCGAATAAGCGTTCACCATGAAATGGGAAGCTAACCAACAATTTTTTACAGGGAGCTTCAGCAGACTAGTTTTTGAGCCATAGAAGCCTGCGCATATGTACTACAGACAGCGTAAGGCGGGAGGCCTGATGGATTGAATCCTTTATGGCGTCAACCGCAAAGCATAAGGCTCTAGGTAGATCAGCTAGGGCAAGGGCCTGCTGATCTGGCAAGTCCCTTAAGACCTGTTTCAACTGATCCTTCACTGCTTGGCAGACCCCAATCGCTGCCACTGCTGGTTGTGTCACCAAGCTTGCTGTAGAAAAAGCATATTTTAATAAGGACTCCAATTTTTTATCTATTGGGTCCTTGAACATTTGGACATTATCCACTGGACATGTCAGTGATTTATTCACACAAGAGATGGCTGCGTCCACTGTAGGGACCCTCCATTTTTTGATGAACTTATCCTCCATGGGATAGACCACCGGAAATCTCTTGGGGGGAGTAAATATTTTATCAGGATGTTCCCAATCCTGGTAAATGAGCCCTTCCAGTAAAGGGTGAAGTGGAAAGGAACAGACAGTCTGGGGAGCTTTTAGCGACCCCAACGAGGAGACAGAAGTGGTTGATGGCTCCGCAAGGGGCATTTTAAATGCTGATCGGACCATGTTAGTCAGAGACTGAACCCATAATCTTTCAGCTTGAGATGCTGAGAAAGGTTCCTCCACTGTTGATTCCTCTATAACAGAATCAACCTCATCCTGATCCCCTTCAGGCAGGTCGATCCCTGTATGGGACTGTTGCTCCGCTAACAGGTACTCTGAAGGAGGAGACGGAGATCGGGCGTGCTTTCCCTGTGACAGGGAGGCAGCGATCAATGTTGACAATCTCTCTTCTAATCCTCCCAGAGCTGAGGAAAAAACCTCCTCTGTTACATACACAGGAGCAGGTGAACTGAGGACAGCCACAGTACCAGGTACTCCTGCGGGGTCTCTACGGTCACTAACCTCTGAATTTTCAGGGGAGACTGGTGCAGCAGAAGCATGCCCAAGATCCTCAGAGCCCGATGGAGACCCCCTTCGCTTCCTGGAAGATTTAGTTCCGGAGCTTCTGGACGGCATATTCCTAAGCCCAAAGCTGAGGTATTCCAGCCGTATACACGACTTTTACTGATAATAGTCTAGCACAATTGCTGCTATATAACAGTTGGTGTCTACTAAAGTGCCTTTCTAGGGGATGCCTGCATCAACCGCCTCTGTGTGCCTTATTCTACTGTTGCTAGCTCTGTCTGTGCACTTCAATAGCCAGCTGTGATTGTGCCTTTAAACACGCTGGACGCCCGCACATGCGCAGTAGCGCCGCGGCGCACACTGAGCGTCATCCACCAGCTCCGCCCCTTTCCAGATCGCCTCTATATATAGAGGCGCGGGCACGTGCGCCTTCGGCGCTTTTTTTCAAAAAAATAAGGAACTAGATGGGAGCCAGGGTCCCTGCCGCAGGGCCCGGGGATGGATGAGCGCAGCAACAGGGCAGAGGAGACAGCTTCCCAGCAGAGAACTTACCAACTGCCTGGATTTGACTTTGGAAGAAAAAAATCCACATTACAAGAAAAAAGAACCATAGCGGCCTCTAGTGTTTAACACAGGTACCGCGGTCTTACCATTTTTTTTTTTTTTCCTTGCCTACTATTAATTTTTTTTACATTTTCTTAGTAGTAACAGGCATGCACAGAATATTAGCGGGAATACCTTAGGTAACAGGCAGAAAGACAAATTAGGCTTGGGGGTCCCCCAATAGATCCAAGTTCCTGAGGGCCCCCACTTACCTTTTCCTCGCCGCAGGACTCTGTTTGGTCCACAGAAGCCCAAACTTCACCTATCACGGCAGGCATTGTAATTAAACCTTCAGGGACCGGGTTTCCAAGGATTCCACTCCCCTGGACCTGTATAGCACCCTGCACAGAAAACATCTTGGTCGTGGGTATGACCAGAGCTCTGGATCCCAGGGTCCAGCCCTCCTAAGAGAGGCATTACAGGCAAAACCTTGCTCTTCTCTTGCAAGGCCCGGGTACCGACCGTTTAGCTATGAAGCTTTTTTGGTCGGATCCGGAATAGCTTACTGAGGCCCAAAAGAACCTGTACGCAAGCTCAGTGAAAAACACATGTTACTTCTTGGCCAACACCTTAGACACTGGCAAAAAACTGAGGTACTCCCGGATGGGAGGGGCTTATATAGGGGAGGGTACTTCCGGTTTTGGAAGTTGCCAGTGCCAGCACCTGAAGGTATCTATATAACCCACATAGTAATGACTATGTCGCTCTGTGTCCCGTGATGTACGAGAAAGAAAGTTAAATATTCCTTTAAATTTCGAATCTGGGGGATGTCTATAGTATGCCTGTAAAGTGGCCCATTTTTCCTGTGTTTAGAACAGCCCCGCAGCAAAATGACATTCTAAAGGAAAAAAAGTCATTTAAAACTACTCGCGGCTGTAATGAATTGACAGGTCCCGGCAATGCAGATAAAAGTCATTGAAAAAATGGCATGGGTCCCCCCCAGTCCATTACTAGGCCCTTTGGGTCTGGTATGAATATTAAGGAGAACCCCGAACCAAAATTAAAAAAACAAAAATTTGCGTGGGGGTCCCCCCAAATTCCATACCAAGCCCTTCAGGTCTGGTATGGATATTAAGGGGAACCCTGCGCTAAATTTAAAAAAAATTGGCGTAGGGGTCCCCCTCAAATTCCATACCAGACACTTCAAGGGCCTCATCCCCACAACCCTTGCCCGGTGGTTGTGGGGGTCTGCGGGCGGGGACTTATGGGAATCAGGAAACCCCCTTTAACAAGGGAACCCCCAGATCCCGACCCCCCGTATGTGAATTGGTAACTCGTACATTGAACCCCTACCATTTCACCAAAAAAAGTGTCAAAAATTGTAAAAAAAACAAGAGACAGCTTGGGACAAGTCTTTTATTAAAAAAATTTAAAATTTCCAGACAAGTAAATCCATCTTGCGCCACCGGACAGAGGAAAAAAAAAGCCGCAACAGCTCTGCCTCCAAGGGTGGCTCCCGCCGAATGACACTGTTATATAGCTGAGGGCGGGGCCACCCAGTAATGTATACGGGTGACCTTGCCCCTCTGATGCCACGGGGAAACCCCCACGGCGTCAGAGGGGGGCAGGGTCACCCGGTTACGGACGGACGTTTTTTAGGGAGCAGTGATTTTAATAATGCTTAAAGTGAAACAATAAAAATGAAATATTCCCTTAAATATCATGCCTGGGGGGTCCCCTTAATCTGAAGGGCCTGGTATTCATTTTGGGGGGACCCCCACGCCAATTTTTAAAAAAAATTGGCGCAGGGTTTCCCTTAACCACTTCAATACACTATATTATATATACTACATTGCCTGAATATAGATTCTACACTGACTATCTAATCTACACTAAATGCAGAGTATATACTAGGCTGTATATGTAGCGGCCTCCTCACTCCCCTCTTTCTCTCGTCTCGTCTTTTTCTTGTCTAGGGGTACCTTAGAGGGGAGGGAGCAGGGACACCACGCCTGGCCTCTACCACATGTGTCAGTGCGGTATAAGCAACGTTCTTGTTTTACCTTCTGGTCAGTGCTGTGCACCTGGATCCTCCCTCCAAGAGTCACCTTGAACAATGTCTGCTAGGAATTGAGCTCCACACCATTAAAGTTCAACACTCCTTTATTCTTCTTGAATGAACACAAACAGTTGAACTCCCTTGGATATAGAACAGGAAAGGAGGTGTGGATGCGAATAGGCCCAGACACAATTTGGTTCTCCACTTTCCTTCCTGAAAGTGGGTTACGGTCTCTGCACGAGAGGGATTTCCTTCCAGGCGGTCTCCGACGAGAGGCTCACCTGTCACCGGCAATATGCTGCACCGGGTCTTCAAGTGAGGAGCTCCCCCCGGTCCATTGCGCCTTCCGGATTCGGGTACCCACTCCCGGGGTTCCCTAGGATCTCCTTCCCTCGCGGAACTCAGTGTTGTGCACTGAGCTCCGGACTTCCATTCAAGTACCTCACCCCAAGCTAAAGGTGCCTGGGATGGAACACGATCTCCCGCAGTCCTCCAGGCCTAGGCCACCCAGAGGACCGTCACGAACCACCGTCCACAAGCTGAAGGTGCCTGGGACTCCGACCCCGTGACAAAGATGGCCGGCACCTTTATACCCTCTCCCGGCAAGCACGGCGGGTTCCCCGCCCCACCATACCGCCGCCGAGGGAGGACAAAAAGGAGGTACGGCACACAGCAATGATTCAATGCCATCCCAGGGTGACAGCGCCACCCACTGGGCTGCGGGGAATTACACATCACTAATGTCTCTGCCAAGTTCAGATTTACACCCGGGAAAGTACATACCCGCTACATATGTATTAGGGTTGTCCCGATACCACTTTTTTAAGACTGAGTACAAGTACCGATACTTTTTTTCAAGTACTCGCCGATACCGATTGCCGATACTTTTTTTCAATGTCATGTGACAGTTTGAAAGATGGGGACTGATAGGTGGCACTTATGGGCACTGATGGATGGCACTTATGGGCACTGATAGGTGGCACTTGTGGGCAGTGATAGGTGGCACTGATAGGTGGCACTTGGGGGCACTGATAGGTGGCATTTATGGGCACTGATAGATGGCACTTATGGGCAGTGATAGGTGGCACTTGTGGGCAGTGATAGGTGGCACTTGTGGGCAGTGATAGGTGGCACTTGTGGGCACTGATTGCACTGATAGGTGGCACTTGTGGGCACTGATAGCACTGATAGATGGCACTGATAGATGGCAATCAGTGCCCATAAGTGCCACCTATCAGTGCAATCAGTGCCATCTACCAGTGCCACCTGATAGGTGGCACTGGTAGATGGCACTGATTGCACTAATAGGTAGCACTTGTGGGTACTGATAGGTGATTGGCACTGAAATGCTGCGGGGGGAAAAAATGACACAGGATTTAAAAAAAAAAACTGCTGCAACGCCCATCTTGGTACACCCTGCACTCGGCTGCAGTAAGCAGCAGCAGACATCTTGTTACACCCAGCCCATATAGCTCGGGCTGGGTGTAACAAGATGTCTGCTGCTGCTTACTGCAGCCGGGTGCTGGGTGTACCAAGATGGGCGTGGGGACGTTCAGCCACTGACGGCGACCGAATGTGACAGCACCGGTCACCGATCCTGATGCGGCTGCGCCCTGAACCCCTGCCAGCTTACCAGGTTCAACTGCAGGTGAGGGACTCGCTCTCCGCCCGCGGACTCCGTCCACCGACTGTGTCCGCCCTCTCCAGCCAGACTCCGCCCGCACTTTCCTCTCCCACCCTCCCCAGCCACTGACTCCTCCCGCCCTCTCTGGCCAGACTCCGCCCAGACTCCGCCCACCCTCCCCAGCCACTCACTCCTCCTGCCCTCTCCGGCCAGACTCCGTCCGCACTCCCCCGCCCTCTCCAGCCACTGACTCCTCCCGCCCTCTCCGGCCACAAAAAAAAATAAAAAAGTATAGGGTGAAGCATCGGGAGCATTTGCGCGAGTACAAGTACTCGCGCAAATGCTTGGTATCGGTCCCGATACTGATACTAGTATCGGTATCGGGACAACCCTAGTATATATATATATATATATATAGATATGTGAAGCACACCGACCCTTCCGCTACATCCATCTTAAGCCCGTTGTCCCACTCCAGATGTGGAGAGGCGAGCGGTGTTAGATTTGTTTGGGCCTTGCGGCGAGTTACCCCTCACGAATGGATCCCCGGCCTCCGTTCTCTAAGGTAAGTCTTTCACTTGAATAAAGCCAATGTCCACACATGAGTAAAAAACCTAAGCAGTTAAGTTTTATTCTTTGCTTGGGGTGAAACTTGGAAGAAGAGAGAGTAGAAGGAATAGAGTAGGGGAAGGTTCAGGCATGCAACATCCTGACGAACACTCATCGCCACTCAGGCCTGAGTGAGTTTTTGCTCACCCAGATAGTCCCGTTATGAATGGTCCTAGCAGCCGGTGTGGAGCACGAAACAGCTACTTGTGATTTCCCTGGGATACGATCAGGAGATCCTCTGCCACAGAATCTTCAAGTCCCGAACTTCCTGGCCTAGTAACAACTAGAACTTAGGTGCCAATGGGGCACGCTACAAGGCCTTTAATGGATTGGAATCCTTCTCTCTGATAGGTAACCAGGCCTCTCCTGAGACAGTGACTTCTTCACTTATCCCCTTGGGACTGATCCTCCCCTGGCTTCCTCTCCTTCAGAGTGGGTCACCCCTCGCTTGGGTACCCTGGGACTCTTCTTCAGGTGTAGGCCTCAGTCAAAGGTGCTGGGCCTACTTGCAGTGATTCAGCCTCAGGCTAAAGGTGCCTGGGGATGGTACACACACACGCACCCCTGACCTGGAGGGCCCGGGAGGCACAAACTGCTCTCTGAATAATGGCATCTGCCCCTTAAGTACCCTCTTCCAGCATTCACAGCGGGTTGACCGCGCCCACCGCACAACTGCTGAGAGAGGACACCCAATGGTGTTGCAACGCCATCTGTGGTTCAACCTGGGCCTGAGGTGACAGTGCCACCCACAGGCCACAGGGAACTGTACTGCCAGGCAGCATCACACCCAGCCAGAAGCAAATTTGTACACAATCAATAGGTCTGAGCTCACTACTAGCTCAGACCACCCTTAAATTTAAGTATATAGCGCCCCTGAATTGGGGTGGGCGCTATATATATATATATATATCAAATACACTGCCTGTACTGACTGAATATAGATTCTACACTGAATATCTAGTTTACACTAAATGCACAGTATATATATATATATATATATATATATATATATATATATATAGTTGTGCTCATAGGTTTACATACCCTGGCAGAATTTATGATTGATAACACAAAAACGTTTCTTTCACTCATGGTTAGTTTTTGGCTGAAGCCATTTATTATCAATCAACTGTGTTTACTCTTTTTAAATCATAATCACAACAGAAACTACCCAAATGACCCTGATCAAAAGTTTACATACCCTGGTGATTTTGAACATGCACACAAGTTGACATAAGGGGGTTTGAATGGCTATTAAAGGTAACCATCCTCACATGTGCTCTGTTTGCTTGTAATTAGTGTTTGTGTGTGTGTATAAAAGGTCAATGAGTTTCTGGACTCCTGACAGACCGTTGCATCTTACATCCAGTGCTGCACTGACATTTCTGGATTCAGAGTCATGGGGAAAGCAAAAAAATTGTCAAAGGATCTGTGGGAAAAGGTAGTTGAACTGTATAAAACAGGAAAGGGATATAAAAAGCTATCCAAGGAATTAAGAATGCCAATCAGCAGTGTTCAAACTCTAATCAAGAAATGAAAGTCAGGTAGACCAACTAAAAATTCAGCCACAACTGCCAGGAAAATTGTTCGGGATGCAAAGAAAAACCCACAAATAACTTAAGGGGAAATACAGGACTCTAAAAACATGTGGTGTTTCAAGATGCACAATAAGGAGGCACTTGAAGAAAGATGGGCTGGATGGTCGAGTCGCCAGACGAAAGTCATTACTACGCAAATGCCACAAAGTATCCCGCTTAAAATATGCCAAACAGCACAGAGACAAGCCTCAAACCTTCTGGCACAAAGTCATTTGGAGTGATGAGACCAAAATGTAGCTTTTTGGCCACAACCATAAACACTACATTTGGAGAGGAGTCAACAAGGCCTATGATGAAATGTACACCATTCCTACTGTGAAACATGGAGGTGGATTGCTGATGTTTTGGGGATGTGTGAGCTACAAAGGCACAGGAAATTTGGTCAAAATTGATTACTGGAGGAACATTTGCATTCATCAGCCAGGAAGCTGCGCATGGAACGTACTTGGACATTTCAACATGACAATTTTCCAAAACACAAGGCCAAGTCGACCTGTCATTGGCTACAGCAGAATAAAGTGAAGGTTCTGGAGTGGCCAACTCAGTCTCCTGACCTCAATCCTCAATATCATTGAGCCACTCTGGGGAGATCTCAAACATGCAGTTCATGCAAGACAGCCTAAGAATTGACAGGAACTGGAGGCTTTTTGCCAAGAGGAATGGGCAGCTTTACCATCTGAGAAGATAAAGAGCCTCATCCACAAATACCACAAAAGACTTCAAGCTGTGATTGATGATAAAGGAGGAAATACACAGCATTAAGAACTGGGGTATGTAAACTTTTGATCAGGGTCATTTGGGTAGTTTCTGTTGTGATTATTATTATTATTATTATTATTTAAAAAGAGTAAACACAGTTAATTGATAATAAATGGCTTCAGCCAAACACTAACCATGAGTGAAAGAAATGTTTTTGTGTTATCATTCATTTTCTCAGAAAAATGGCCAAGAAATCATAAATTCTGCCAGTTCTGTAAACTTATGAACACAACTGTATGAGACTGTATATATTTATCAAATACACTGCCTGCACGCCACTAACTAAGCTGCCCAATCTCTGTGCAATCATTACACTATATACGGCCGTCGTGTAAGCAGCAGCCTTATACATTGTGCGGCGTGGACTTGGCCCCATGAGCCATGATTGGCCAAAGGCACCCTGCCGTTGGCCAATTATGGCTCTCTCAGCAGAGCGCACTGTGATTGGCCAAAGCATGCAGGTCTGGTGCATGCTTTGGCCAATCATAATACGCCAATGCACTGCGATCTCGCAGTGAATTATGGGGCGTTCCGCGGCGGTCGAATTTGCAGCGAACACTCCATAATGTTCTAAATGAGTTGCGCCTATGGTCCACATTCCACATTACCCTATTAGGTAGAGTCACGGCCATCAAGATGTCCATTCTCCCGAAACTATTGTACTTTTTTAGGGCCCTACCTCTATATGTGTCACGACAAACGCTAGTACAGATCCAGCAAGAGATAAACCACTTTATATGGAATAATAAGCGCCCCAGGTATGGAGGACTCCTCACACACAGATCTATGTCTCAAGGGGGCCTGGGACTTCCCAATATCTGGTTCTATTACCTGTCGGCCAGGCTGGCTCAGACGGCCCAATGGCATGCCTCCCCAAATAGTATTCCCTGGCTCCAATTTGAAATTTCCTCTGTCCACCCATACTATGTTCCAGGCCTCCATTGGCAGACTGGCCTAAAACCTAAGGATATTGGTACACTGAATAACATAGTAGGTCAGACTATCCACTTATGGTCACTTTATCATCACAAATTTAAACTCCGGTCATGCAGACCTCCCCTTACTTCCTTTTAGGCGCACTGAAGTTCCCCCCAGCTTTCCGTTCCCCTGAGGACTTTCTTTGGTGGGAACAGAATTCCCCTCACGACACTAACTGCATTGACACACGACATACACTTTTATTCTTTTACTCAACTCCAAGAACAATTTGATATTCCAAGAACCAAATTCAATAAATCTTTACAAATTAGACACTTTTTTAAAATCTCTTTTCACACCTAACGCCCGCCCTAACATTTCCTCATTCAAATTAATCTGCCAGAACCTCTCTAGAGAAAAAGGTACTATTACTACTATATATAAAATCCTCAATGAATCACTACTTCCTGTGAAATCTGCTGCCATGAACCGTTGGGAGACTAATTTGGGCATGACATTCTCCTCTGATGACTGGATTGACATGCTTCAGAATATGCACAAATGTACTCGCTCTATAGCTACTAAAGAGACTGTTATGAAATTGCACACAAGATGGTATCTCACCCCAGACAGGGTTCACAAATTTTATCCCACCGTCCTGGAGACGTGCTTTTGGGGCTGCCAGACCCCCGGCACCTTGCTCCACACCTTTTGGAGCTCCCCTCATCTGCAACACCTCTGGAGTCAAATCGCCTCCAGGGTGGCGCTGATCACGGGTACTATTCTAGATCTGACAGCCCCGATGTGTCTGCTCTTTACCCCTATTCCTGGTCTGCCCCCACCCGCCCAGAAACTAGTTAATACCCTGTTCTGTGCAGCCCATTGGGCCATAGCCTTGAATTGGCGATCCCAATCGGTGCCTTGGACACAGGTACTCCGCAGGATGGAAACTATCCGCCTTATGGAGAGGATGGGCCTCATGGTCCACTTATGGTGCTATACTCTAGCCAAATCCCCTCCCCAAGCCCCTAGTACCTTCCCATTGTTGAAGGCCCGATATTCTCTCGTCTCCCATTGCTTTCAGACCCGGGGGACAGAGAAGTGAATTCAGTGGCTACCGGCTATTAAATATCTCACCCTGAGTGTCATGCTGGAATGGGTCGGTCGAAATGTGAAGTGGAAGCAGTTGGTTAATTGTTTGTTTTCGATTCTACTTTTTTATCGTTCCTTTTTTTCTTTTTCTTTTTTTTGTTTTGTTGCTTTATTGGTTACTTGTATGTGCTTTAGTATTATTTGATCCTGGGACGCATCCTCCATAGCTCATAACGTGTCTGACTTTGCTTATCACATTAAGCTTCTGCTCTCGTGGATACCATGTATATTTTGTACATTGACATTTGGGTTGCATCCCGACACTATCTGTACCTTTCTTTTTGTCTATACTTAATAAAAATAGTTTGTATTAAAAAAAAAATCGGCAAACGGCGAACACCCGATGTTCGAGTCGAACTTACGTTTGACTCAAACATCAGGCTTATCCCTACAATCGAGTACTAAACAGGGTTGCAAAAAAAAAAACAACCGTACTCTATGTGAGAGTGGAAAAAGCATGCTGTTTGATGCAGATATTGCAACCATTACACATCCAGACATTGCAACTGCCATATCACTTATTTATAGACACATGAGTAAATCACATCAAAGAGACTGAACATTAATTAACAGAGTCATGAGATATCTCAAACAAACGAGAGTTAATTCCGAAGCTGTCTGCAGTTGGTGATTTGAACCTTGTAGGATATGTGTTCTCTGATTTGGCAGGTGACCTAAGCACTCGCAAATCCACAAGTAATTACTTGGTCAAATTAGGAAACAGTCCTATATCTTGGTCCAGCAAGAAACAGATCTCCAGTAGCTTTCTCTTCTACACAGGAAGAATACATTGCTGCTGCCTATGCCAATCAAGAAGCTGTGTGGTTTTGTCAATTGCTTGGAGATCTTGGAGAGTCAATGTCCCAGCATACAATCTTATATGAGGACAATCAAGGATGTATCAAACTTGCCACCAATGAGAAGACCAATGCAAGAGCAAAAGGAGGAAAACTTGTGATGTAAACATGTAGGCTCGGCATAGCAGAGGAATTCTACTTGTATCGGAGAAACCTGACAGAGCTTTATTACATATGAAAGTTGTATCCACATGGCTCGTATTACCCCCTGATTGGTTGTCATTTAGAACCCACTGAGATTTGCACCTGTCTGTGTATATTTAGATGCTTAGGCCCTGCCAGAGAGGGATGCAGGCGTCTTAAGTGTGGATCTGACATTTTAAAGACACAGAGGTTCCTGACGAGAGACACCCGGGAGATCTGGGAAGCCCAGGAGATCTGGAGTTCCATGGTGGGGATCTGTGATCCAATTCGCGCTTTTTGACCTCCCTGAGTAAGGGGGGTCGCTGGTGATCCGGTAAGCCTTCCATCTTACTAGAGGGTCTCACGAGGTCAAGCACTTGAATCAAGTCACATCATTTATATGAAGATTGTTCAGCCACTTTTTTAACACATCTTTTCACCGTATTATTGCACTTTATTGTAGTACCTTTTTACATGATATTTGGTTTTGTTTATATAGTGATTGATATATGCAAATCTATCAATTGGCACATGGTTTATATAGTGATTGTTATATGCTCATTTGACATATGCCACTCTGACACGTTTTTTGCACATTTGCACTTTATAGATATTGCAAATACTCACTCATGATTTATGGCACAAGCGCTGCACTTTATTTTTCCTTAATGCAAGAACAAAGCATATTGGCGTCAGACATCATTTCATTCATGATCTGGTTAAATAAAATGTAATTGTGCTTACGTATTGTAAAACTAAAAACATGATTGGAGATGCTTTGACAAAACCGCTTACAAGAAACAGATTTATAGAACTGAGATCCGAAATGGGACTAATATAAGAAGTAGTTGTTGAGTGGGGGTGTTGGAATACAGAATTGTATTTTGTGCAACAACTACAGTACATCAGTATTTAGTAGAGATATATTCAACCAGTAGATGGCAGTGTCTATAAGTTGGTAGCTGCATCCATGGTATGCTCTATGTCTTTTCTCTGAATACATTTTCCTGTCTGCAGTTAAGCAGCAAAGTCCACGTGGACTGTGCTTTGTCTGTTCTGTAGGGCTATATACAGAATTTCTAACATAAAATATAGTGGCAGGTTAGGGCCGTATGAAGTGACTGTGTGTTCAGTCATCTACAGTTAGTGATGGAAGTCTCCCTGGACTGCTGTGTCCACTGCTCCCCTTTTATTGTCATCACCTGCGAGATCAGTCTGAGTAAAGGAGTCTGTGGGAGGAGTGGAGAGGGCAGCCACACTCTTGGCCCCACCCACCAAATCTGGCTGCCTCAGGAAATATTGAAGATCCCAAGGAACAACCTCACATAATTAGAGGACAGGGAAGTGTTACAGGCAGCCTCCTCCCACCCCATTGGGCCCTCTGCTGACTCAATAAGTGTACAAAGCTGCAAGGACAGGGAAAGTGCAGGTGCCTGCGGTATTGTTCAGTGGCCAGGCACATTGTCCAGGGTGGAGGGGGTGGTGATTGGCTTTGAAAATCAACTGAAATCTGGAAGAGGCCCAGCCCACCCCAACACCCCCTAGATCCTGTTAGATAGGTTGATTTGGTTGTCAGCAAGCTGGTCGGTGAGTAAGCTTGGATCTTTCCTTGGATTTATCGTTGGCCTTGTTTATATCATATGTTGCCTTCCAATGCTACTTGCTGCAATGGCCAGTTATAGGTGGGGGTAGTGCAACGCTGTATCCTGGCCTAGGCCAACAAGGCCCAGGCCTAGGGCAGCACTTTGCAGAGGGGCAGCACGGAAAGAGTCTGTGTAGCACCATTCTTATGGGGCGGACTGGGCAGAGAGGCAAATTAGTCTAGCGCCACCATAAAGCGGACGCACTGCTTCCGGTATGCGGGTGGCCGGCATTCCGCAACTGTGGGGGGGGGGAGCATTGCTTCTAATTTTGTCCTCAGGGTCCTATCATCCTGGACCACAAACCTTCCTCACTGTGCTATGTTTTCTGCTGCACCATTGGCATGTTTATATCTTCTTAGCCCTCTCCATAAAATTAACAGAAATTTGTGCTTAAATTAGAACTATAGACAACACTTTTTTTTTCCATTTTGGATAGAGTAAGTCAGGGTTATAGCCCCTGTCAGTTTATTTTTTTACCATCCCTGTCACATTGCAGAGATTTCCCTTCACTTCCTGCCCCATAGCCAAACAGGAAGTGAGAGGAAATTTATGCAAATTAAGGGACTCCATTGCCCCCCCCCCCCCCAGGCCCTCAGAACTAGTGTCTCCACTCAAAATTTTCAGGGCGGGTCTTAAACATCAAGGAGTGTGGCCTTGACCGGAAGGGGTGGGGCATATTTAAATGAGGGGGTGCACAAGTTTAGTCAGGCCTAGGGCAGCACAAATCCCAAATACACTACTGGGGTAGTGGACACCTTTTGTGTATTGTTGGACCCCCCTAGATTCAGCCATTTGCTACACCCTTTCTCCTTTCCTTCCTCATATATTGCTTCTCCTTCCTCATGCCATGGTGCCCAATGTCTTTCATCTCATCCTCGAGGAACAGCACCTCACCCCCTAGTCACAATGCTTCACTCCCACCCCACATGCAATGAAGCTGTCCCCCACTTTCTACTTCTTAGCAGACCCGAGAACTCAGTGTAGAGATCTCACTGTCCTCTGAACACTACATTACTTAATCCTAACCCCTGCACTGACCTAACCAAAATGCATATTTCACTTACAGACTCTGCTTAGTCCAGCCAGGCCAGAATTCAAACCATCCATGGGGCCTCTACTTGGACTTGGACTACTGTCTAAAGTCCATGGTGTCTCCCTGTATGTGGTGCAGTGATGCTCAAACTTTGATCCGAAAGGACGTGCATGCAGCAGCTCCTGACATCCAGGGCTGCACTGGTTCTCTCCCTTGTTCTCCCCCTTCTCCCGCCTGTTCTCCCCCCTTCCCCCCTAGCAGCGAGTGCCTCTCCATCCAGCGGGACCCACAGACCGGGGGCACCCCCAGCCCAGCTCACCGAGCCACCAACCGCCGCCGGGGTACCCCTTCCCTCCCGCAGCCACCACCAGGCGAGACCGCGGCTGCTGCCTATCGCCACTCCAGCAGTCCCCTTCCTGCGCATCCTCCTGTCCGCGGGCCCGCCCGCGACCCCTGCTTGCCTACCCGGTTTGCGGAGTCCCCCTCAGCCGTTGGTGGGCCTCCCACACCGCAGCAGCAGCCGCCGGATCCTCCAACACACACCGCGACTCCAGTCCAGCTCTAGGCTGCGGTGGCCATCTTGAGCCACCCAGCCTTAGCCTCAGGACCTTCACCCAGGCCCGCTAAGGCATTGCCGGGAAAATAAACACAGCAATTCACCTGGCATCTACCGACTGTGCAGCAACCACCACCAGACCTCCCTCAAGCATCAGCTAGAAGGATGATCCAGGGACCCGGCCTGGTAAGGAGCAGCCATCTTGGTACACCCTCAGACTCATCTTTATCATCAGCTATCATCCTGACTACCAGGTAAGTGCAACCGGGCTCATCCACCTTAGACAGTTGATCCAGGGTACTCCCGATCGCCCTTCGTGGGATCAGGAAGAAATTTTTTCCCCTGCTATAGCATATTGGCCGCGCTCAGCGGGGGTTTTTCGCCTTCCTCTGGACCAACTGGGGGGGGATAGATCCGATCGGGCACACGGGACCACCGGCGTCAGCAACAGCTACACAGACGAATACAGCGGCATCACCAGGACACCACAGCATCTTATCTCATCATCATTATCATCAGCAGCACCACCAACATCATCATCATCATCATCATCATCACCGCCTCATCTCAGCTCATCATCATTTTCTTCATCATAGCATCATCCCATCTCCATCAACATTCGCTCACCAGGTTGAACATAAAATATTCAGCGGACACCCTCCATAGCCTAATGAATACCGCCTCAACACTAAGAACCTGCACCCAAAAAATACTACGGAAAGAACACCTTCTAACAATCAATCATCAGTGACCACCAAAACCAGGATTGGACCATTTCAACACCAGATCGGCAGTCAAGCACAAACAGGAAATTTATGACTTCATCACTCAACACAACACAGATTGCCTCTTCATCACGGAAAGCTGGCTAACACCCGAATGTAACCCCATCCTAGCAGAATTAGTGCCTGAGAACTACTGCATCCTAACCGAGCATAGAATAGGGCAAAGAGGAGGAGGCCTAGCAGTGATATACAAATCTCACCTTTCTCTCACCAAACCAACGCTACAGAACTCATTGCCTTTCATGGAAACGCTCACTCTACAACTTCAAACAACACCTGAGGAAACCATCCACATACTACTATGCTACAGACCACCGGGACCAAAGACAGACCTCTTCACACCTCTCACTGAATTCATAACTACGTACACCCTGAAAACAAAAAACCTCCTGCTACTCGGGGACTTCAACCTCTGGGCAAACACCTCCCAGGAGCCCATCGCCACTGCCTGCATTAACCAACTGGAAGAACTAGGTCTGCAGCAACTGATAAATGCTCCCACACATCGATCCGGTCACACCCTTGACCTCATCTTCAAACAAAATATGGACATCAACATACTGGACAACACGCCTTTACCATGGATGGACCACCACGCCATCAAATTTAAAATAACTACTAACACAGTCTTCAAAAAGCCTACACATTCAAAAACAACACACTGGACAAGATCGCAGAAGAAACTACACTCGCAACTCTTCAAAACCACACTATCCAACCAAATAGGAATGCTAAATCAAAACCGTTCAACGGAAGAAACACTCTACTGCCTTAACAAAGCATTACTACAGACAGCAGACACAGTTGCTCCAAGACGAAGAGCACTTATCCGCAAAAAAAATGTGGGCTGGTTCAATGACGCTCTTACATCATTGAAACAAGAACGCAGAAGAGCTGAAGGTGCCTGGAGAAGGAACTCAACCAAGGAAAACCACACAAACTACAAATTACTCACCAAGAAATACCACAAAGCAATCTTCAAAGCAAAAAAAGAACACTTCTCGGACTCCATCTCAAAAGCGCTAAACCGCCCCCGCAAACTTTTCAAATTAGTCGCGCAGACTATGAACCCCATCTGCCTAGAGCCCCCAGCATATGAAACACAATAATTCTGTAATGAACTATCTGATTTCTTTATTGACAAAATCGAAAATAATAGGGAAAAAATTGAACAGAAAAAAAACAACCAACCTCACTCGACCAGAGCAAGAAGAAAATAGCCACATAAATACTCTACAATCAACTAAATTCAGGCTGGGCCCAATCACCATCGACACCACCAAAATCATCATCAGAAGCCTCCGAGACAGCACATCAACGAATGACATAATTTCTACAAAATTTCTGAAAGAATGTTCCGACATCGTGGCCCCTACCATAACACATCTTATAAATCAATTGTTTAAAGAAGGTACTGTGCCGATCTCCCTCAAGCACGGCATAATCAAACCCCTCCTAAAGAAACCCAACCTCAACCCCAAGGACCCAAATTACCGCAGACCGGTAACAAGCCTCAACACCATCTCAAAGATCTTGGAGAAAGCGGTAGTACAACAGCTACAACTCTATTTGGACACCTACAAACTCCTGGATCCACTACAATCGGGTTTCCGCCCAGGCCACGGGACAGAAACAGCACTGCTAAAAATATGGGATGACGCCCTCGAAGCAGCAGATGATGGAGAATCATGCCTCCTGGTGTTACTAGACCTCAGCGCAGCTTTCGACACAGTAGACCACAAAATTCTGCTCACCCGTCTCACAGAAGTAGCCTGAGTCGCAGACTCGGATCTACCCTGGTTTGCATCCTTTCTAGAAAATCTATCCCAGACAGTGAAACTAGGAGCCTTCACTTCGGAAGCACGTACAATTACATGCGGAGTCCCCCAAGGATCACCCCTGTCGCCCGTACTCTTCAACATTAACCTCCGCCCACTCCTCAATATCATCAGCAAACAGGACCTGCTCTATCACTCCTAAGCTGATGACACCAAACTCTACCTTTGCATCACCGGAAAAAAAGACCAATACCAAGCACTAGAAAATTGTCTCCAACTGATCAACAATGGGATGATGGAGAGTTCCCTCAAACTCAATGGATCCAAAACAGAACTTCTCTTTCTCCACGCAAACTGTAAGAAAAACTCTAGGACAACAGGCCCACCACCCACCATCCTTGGACAAACCATTGCCTCTAGCGCTAAAGTCAAAAGCCTTGGGGTAATCTTTGACTCAAACATGACCATGGACGCACAAATAGGATCAGTAGTCAGAGGATCCCACCATCTTCTCCGCTTACTATGTAGACTCATCCCTTTCATCCCGGAAGAGGACACAGCAGCAGTAGTTGGAACAATCATTAATTCTCGACTCTACTATGCAAACTCCCTCTACCTCGGACTACCAAAATATCAGATTTTGCGTCTACAAGTCGTCCAGAATACAGCAGCCAGACTGATAACGGGAAAAAAAACCTGGGAATCTATCACCTCATCCCTGAGGTCCCTTCATTGGCTAACCATAAAGGATTCATTCAAGACCCTCTGTCTCACCCACAAATACACACAAGGAAAAGCCCCACAATACCTATGCGAGAAAATAAAACACTACAACCCTGGTCGGACCCTTCGGGCGACGAATCAAAACCTGCTGTGCATCCCCAAGACCCGCTACAAATCTAAAGAAGAACGAAGGTTTGCAGTTCAAGGACCACGGATGTGGAACGCACTACCAACAATCATCCGCATGGAAGAAAACCATTGCGCCTTCAGGAAAAAACTTAAGACCCACCTATTCTGAAAGGATCAGGACCACTCTGGATACAAAGCGCCTTGAGGCGATTTAGTTCGCATTTGCAGCGCTATACAAGTTCTCACTCACTCACTCACTCATCCAGCCAGGCTAGAACTTAGCTCAGTAAGCCAGGCAAGAACTCAGGTCAGAACTCAGCCCAGTAAGCCAAACCAGAACTCAAACTAGACAGTCCAGTCAGAACTCACAGTATATAGCCACAAGGCCAGAACTCAAAGCAATCAGCTAACCCACAACTCAGACCTGCCAGTTAGGCCAGTAGTCTAAGCAGTCAGTAGGACAGAACTCAAAACAGTCAACCAGGCAAGAAATAAAACCAGCAAACTGTGAAAAAGAGTAAACCTGACAATCAGGCCAAAAATGTAAACCTCTCCAAACAGCAAGGAATAATAGTGTTGCTAATACAGGTGAAACTCGAAAAATTTGAATATTGTGCAAAAGTTAATTTATTTCACTAATGCAACTTAAAAGGTGAAACTAATATATGAGATAGACTCATTACATGCAAAGCAAGATAGTTCAATCCACGCTCTCAGAAAATTAGAATATTACATACAATCAATAAAACAAGGATTGCACAATATCGGACCTCTGAAAAGTATAAGCATGCATATGTACTCAGTACTTGGTCTGGGCCCCTTTTGCAGCAATTACTGCCTCAATGCGGCGTGGCATGGAAGCTATCAGCCTGTGGCACTGCTGAGGTGTTATAGAAGACCAGGATGCTTCAACAGGCCCGGATTTACTCCCTTTGCCGCCCCAAGGCCGGGTCCTTCAATGCCGCCCCCCCACCATCACATGGGGGGGGCGGGGGGGGCGACGCGTGGGGGGGGGTAATCGATTTTTCGCAGACAATGACTGGTGTTAGTGCTTCAATCATTCCGGCACCATGGTTGTTATGGTGTCCAGGATGATTGAAATGCATTGTTTCTATCATTACATTGTAATATAAAATGAAATAGTTCAACTCACCATAAAGCAGAATGAGTGGGAGCTCTGAGCGTGTTACTTGCCGCAGTCGCTTGTCACCAGATGGGAATGTCACTTGCCACGCTGCCTGCCACCACATTGGAATGTCACTTGCCACGCTGCCTGCCACCAGATGGGAATGTCACTTGCACTCTCTGCCCCCGTCTCTCACTCTCTATCTGCCTCTGTCTCTCTCTGCCTCTCTCTCTTTGCCTCTCTCTCTGTCTCTGCCTCTCTCTCTCTCTCTTTGCCTCTGTGTGTCTCTCTCTCTTTGCCTCTGTCTCTCTCTCTCTCTTTGCCTCTCTCTCTCTCCCTGCCTCTCTCTCTCTCTCTATGCCTCTCTCTTTGCCTCTCTCTCTCTCTTTGGATCTCTCTCTCTTTGCCTCTCTCTCCCTCTGTCTCTCTCTGCCTCTGTCTCTCTCTCTCTCTTTGCCTCTGTCTCTCGCTCTCTCTTTGCCTCTGTCTCTCGCTCTCTCTTTGCCTCTGTCTCTCGCTCTCTCTTTGCCTCTGTCTCTCGCTCTCTCTTTGCCTCTGTCTCTCGCTCTCTCTTTGCCTCTGTCTCTCGCTCTCTCTTTGCCTCTGTCTCTCGCTCTCTCTGTGCCTCTGTCTCTCTCTCTCTGTGCCTCTGTCTCTCTCAGTGCCTGTCTCTCTCTCTCAGTGCCTCTGTGTCTCTCTCTCTCTCTCAGTGCCTCTGTCTCTCTCTCTCTCAGTGCCTCTGTCTCTCTACCTCACTCTCTCTCTCTCTCTCAGTGCCTCTGTCTCTCTGCCTCACTCTCTCTTTGCCTCTGCCGCTCTGTCTCTGCCTCCGTTTTTCTCCCCAGTCTGTGTTCCTCCTCACCTGCTTGTCCTGCATCATGGACATAGGCCTGGAGGATAGGAGGAGGCGGCCGCCATGTTTGTTTAGTGTCCCGGGCACTGTGATTGGGCGTATGGAGGTCATGTGCAGAGGGGGGAGTTCAAGATCACGGACAGGCCAGCCCCACGCCGCACATGACCCCCATGGCCCAATCACAGGGCGCCGGACTTTGAAAAATGGCGGCCGGAGCTTCAGGCGGCCGGGGACACAGTAAATGAATTTTAGGAGGACTTGTCTCCTCCGCGGCGCCGCCCTTTCACACAGTGCCGCCCCGAGGCCTGGCCTTGTTGGCCTTGTGGGAAATCCGGCCCTGTGCTTCAATAGCAGCCTTCAGCTCTTCTGCATTGTTCGGTCTCATGTCTCTCATCTTTCTCTTGGCAATGCCCCATATATTCTCTATGGGGTTCAGGTCAGGTGAGTTTACTGGCCAATCAAGCACAGTAATCCCACGGTCATTGAACCAGGTTTTGGTGCTTTTGGCAGTGTGGGCAGGTGCCAAGTCCTGCTGGAAAATGAAGTCAGCATCCCCATAGAGCTCGTCTGCGGAAGGAAGCATGAAGTGCTCCAAAATCTCCTGGTAGACGGCTGCGTGACCCTGGACTTAATGAAGCACAGTAGACCAACACCAGCAGATGACATGGCTCCCCAAATCAACAGACTGTGGAAACTTCACACTGGACTTCAAGCATCTTGCAGTGTGTGCCTCTCCATTCTTCCTCCATACTCTGGGTCCTTGGTTTCTAAATGAGATGCAAAATCTGCTCTCATTAGAAAAGAGGACTTTGGACCACTAAGCAACAGACCAGGTCTGTTTTTCTTCAGCCCAGGTAAGACATTTCTGACATTGTTTGTTGTTCAGGAGTGGCTTGACAAGAGAAATACGACATTTGAAGCACATGTCCAGGATACGTCTGTGTGTGGTGGCTCTTGATGCACTGACTCCAGCCTCAGCCCACTCCTTGTGAAAGTCCCCAACACTTTTGAATGGCCTTTTCCTGGCAAACCTCTCCAGGCTGCGGTCATCCCTGCTGCTTGTGCACCTTTTTCTTCTACACTTTTTCCTTCCACATAACTTTCTATTAATGTGCTTTGATACAGCACTTTGGAACATCCAACTTCTTTTGCAATTACCTTTTGAGGCTTTCCCTCCTTATGGAGGGTTTTAATGATGGTTTTCTGCACAACTGTCAGGTCAGCAGTCTTTCCCATGATTGTGATTCCTGCTGAACCAGACTGACAGACCATTTAAAGGCTCAGGAACCCTTTGCAGGTGTTATGGCTTAATTAGCTGATTAGAGTGGGACACTTTGAGTCTAGAATATTGCACCTTTTCACAATATTCTAATTTTCTGAGATTGTGGATTTGGGGTTTTCATGAGCTGTAAGCCATAATCATCACAATTATGACAAATCACAGCTTGAACTATCGTGCTTTGCATGTAATGAGTCTATCTCATATATTAGTTTCACCTTTTAAGTTGCATTAGTTAAATAAATGAACCTTTGCATGATATTCACATTTTTCGAGTTTCACCTGTAGGTCAGGAGACATGCTTTTTTACACAGTCTGTATATACAGTCTACATATCCAGGGCTTTTTTTCACAGAAAATAGGTGCAGGAACTCAACCTCCCAAGCGGGGAGAGGGGCATTGCCGAGGGATTGCAGCATTAACTGGTGGGTGTGGCCAAATTACACTAACAGGGGGACATTGTTAAATACCAGCAGTACAGGAAGGAGTGTGCTATGTTAAGGAGTGCACTACATACAGAGTGTAGGGTTGAGGAGTGTGCTACGTACAGAGTGCAGGGTTGTGGAGTATTCTATGTACCGATTGCAGAGTTCAGGAGTGCACTACGTACAGAGTGCAGGGTTTAGGAGTATGCTATGTGCAGAGTGCAGGGTTAAGGAGTGTGCTGCATACAGCATGCAGGGTTGAGGAGTCCGCTACATAAACAGTGCAGGGTTGTGGAGTAATGATATGTATTGATTGCAGGGTTGAGGAGTATGCTATGTATGCTATGTGTACAGCGTGTAGGGTTGAGGAGTGCACCACATAAAGAGTGCACGGTTGTGGAATATGTTATGTACTGATTGCAGGGTTGAGGAGTGCGCTGCATACAGAGTGCAGAGTTTAGGGGTACATTACATACAGAGTGCAGAGTTGAGGAGTGTGCTACATAGAGTGCAGGGTTGAAGAGTGTGCTGTATACAGAGTGCAGGGTTGAGAAGTGTGTTACATACAGAGTGCAGGGTTGTAAAGCATGTTATATACTGATTGCAGGGTTGAAGAGTGCACTGCATACTGTGTGCAGTGTTCAGGAGTGCACTAAGTACAGAGTGCAGAGTTCAGGACTGTACTATGTACAGACTGCAGGGTTGAGGAGTGCACTATGTACAGAATGCAGGGTTGAGGAGTCTGCTGCATACAGAGTGCAGGGTTGTGGAGTATGCTATGTGCAGAGTGCAGGGTTGAGGAGTGCGTTGTGTACAGAGGGCAGGTTTGAGGAGTGTGCTACATGCAGGGTGCAGGGTTGTGGAGTATGCTATGTACAGAGTAGAGGTTGAGAAGTTCACTACATACAGCATGCAGGGTTGAAGAGTGCGCTACATATAGAGTGCAGGGTTGAGGAGTACGCTACATATAGAATGCAGGGATAAGGAGTGCGCTATGCACATAATGCAGGGTTGTGAAGTGCATATTTCACAAGTCACTTTACAACCAAAAATGGTTTACTCACAAATTCTTCCTCCCCTCACACCCCTTCATTACAGAGCTCTCCTCCCCAACTACCCATTCCCTGCTAGATTCCAATACACAGCTCTCCACCCCAGTAACTGCCCCTCCCAGATACATATGCAGATCTTAGTCCCCCTCTCCACCCAGATTCCAGTATAGAGTTCAATCCTCCCAACCATCCCCCCACGCTTCCAGTACAGGGCTTCCCTCCCTCCCCAAATCCTCTTCCACCACCTCGAAAGTTTCATAGGCAGAGGCTGCTGCAGAAGAGTAACTGCAACTTACAATATGCAAGTGCAGGCTGCCGGCACAGGCTTCAGGAGGAGCTTCAGTCGCGGAACTAGAGGCTGTGTAGATTCCCCGTACCCTTCCTCCTCTGCTGCCATATAGGAATGTGCAGCACAGGGAGGTTCTTTCCGCAGCAAGTTACTAGCGTCGGAGGTGGCAGAACTGATCTATCTATCTATCTATCCCTATTGTTATCTCAGAGATATTTTTCTCATATTTTACAAAAAACTTTAACAATGATATAGAATGATGGAAGGTATGGCTGGAGTTTGTTTCATATCAGGTTACACCAACAGGAGAAAAAAATATCAGTAATAGTAAAAAGGGAGGACAACCAATTCACATTAAGTGACAGCCACAACTGATAGTTGCAGGGGACTCCTTTTTTTTTTTTTTTTTTACAGTTTATACATCAACCAGCCAGGGGACTGTAATTTTCACATCTCAATGGACTTAGTTATACAGTAGCTGACAGTTATTTATAACTATCACATTTTATTAAAATAAGGGTTCCTTAACTCAGTGTGTTCGTTTTGTCAACTGAGCACACCAGGAGAAGGAACCTTTATTTGAAAACAAAAATTACAATTATTTACAGCAAAGTTCAGTGAAAATTTAAATGGCAGTCATAGAGCTGGAAATAAAGATCAACAAAACCAACTGTAGACTTTGCACATCGCTTGCTTTAATGCACCTGGAATGTATTTAGCTGACTGAAACTGAGAGTTCAGTTAGGCATTAATAGCAGTCCAGGCAAGGTAAAGTGGTTGTATCCCCCTTTTTTTTACTTTTACCTACAGGTAAGCCTATAATAAGGCTCACCTGTAGGTAAAAAGAATATCTCCTAAACCTGTACGATTTAGGAGATATTCCTCTTGCAATGAGCCGCTGACTTCAGCGGCGCATGCGCTTCCGGAGATTCTTGGATGAAAGTCCGGCAGATGCCGGACCTTGCCGGAAAGAAGTCTCCTGCGCTCATGTGTGGGAGTGACAACATTGCGGCTCCAGCCACTCACAGCGCCGGAGCCGCGATACCCGGAAGACATGCTGAGTAAAAATGTACGCTCCCTCGGCATGGACCGGGATCACCTGCGACCCCTCGTTCTAAGGTAAGTATTTCATAATGAGCTAGTATGCGGTGCATACTAGCTCATTATGCCTTTTGTCTTACAGGTTAGGAAAAATAAATAAAAACAAATTGGCGGGTATACAACCGCTTTAAATATCTATCTATCTATCTATCTATCTATCTATCTATCTATCTATCTATTTTCTTTTAATCATATATAATGAACAAATAAATAAATACACAATGACAGAAGATATGGATGGAGTTTGCTTCATTTCAAATAGCAGCTGATGGTAGGAGACCTTGAAAACGTCCAGAGCATCGGTGCGGGTTGGGTGACATCACTGCTCTGATAATTCCTCACAGTTGTTGGCTCTAACAGCAGCCGCACAGGATCCTGAGCTGTGCAGTCATGTGACAGCTAGAAAACAGATTACAAAAAGGTATTTACTAGACTTGTGCACAACGGAAAAATTTGTTTAGTTTCGGTTCGTTTCTTGTGCACAACGGAAAAATTTGTTTAGTTTCGGTTCGTTTTTTTTCGGTCCTGTTGATTCATAATCGTTCGTAATTTTGCTAGACGGGATTTTTCGTGTTCGGACTAATTCGTATTTTCGCAAACAACATTTTTCGTTGAATCGGAATGATTCGTATTAATGTAAGCCTTATTTTTAGTTGATTTATAATTCGTACTTTCGGTAGAGTACATTGTTTTTCGTTGATTCTGGACACAACTCCTACTTTCGTAACGGTTATTGTGCTTCGAATGAATTCGTACATTCGTAACTTTTTTCATAACGAATTATGCCGAAGACATTTGGGCATTCGCTATTTGCGATATAATTTATTTCGGGTTCGGTTTTATTCGTAATTGCTTTGTTCGGAAATTCGAATGCTTCCGAATGTCCGAAAGTCGCTAAATTCGGACGAATTTTGATTCGTTACGAAACGAATTGCACAAGCCTAGTATTTACACTGCTTAATATTACGTAAGCAGTGCAGCATTGGTAACGGCAGAGGTAAGACACCATTTAAAGCTAATGCGGAGAGCCTTTTCTTCTTCCTTAAAGCCCAACTCCAACTAGGTTTTTGTTTGTATATAGAGCTAGAAACTCCATCAGGTTTTAAATGCTGTCTTTTTCCCTGCTGACATTTTACCTTACTTTCTACTCATCCTGAAAGCCATCTGAATGGGAAATGAGTGAAATCAGCCCAGTAGGAACACAATGAGTGAAAAGAAGCTGACAGGAGTCCTAACTCTTCATCACTAACTCCAAAGGAATTGGGATTTGAAGCACAGTCTTGATTACATGGATAAAGAACAATAGATGATCTTTAGAAAATGCTGCACCAGGCCTTGATTTTTGCTGGTGGCCACAAAGCCATGCCTTCTATTATTTTTTGTTTTATCCTTTACAAAAGGGTAGGATGTATAGGTCAATTTTGCAGGTCTATGAGAAAGGAGAAGTTTTTTGGCAGAATAAACTCACAAAGTGTTTTCTTACAAAGAAATCTGCCTCCAATCAATTTAACACTAGCTACTAGATCTTTAACTCCCAACCTAAAAGTATACAATAAAAACTTTCCCTACTTTCATACTCAACCCCTAACTTTATCTCCCCATACCTAACGTAACCGCTTAAGGACCGCCCCATGTATATATACTGTGATTTTTTTTCTTTGGCTCTTGGGCACATGCAACATGCTGCCAAAGCCCCACTTCCGCTTAAATGTGCACATAATGAAAAAATAAGCAAGCATAAAGTCTATAAGTAAATAAATCCCGACACCAAAACAGAATGCTCTGAGATAAAACTTCTAGATCTTCCACCACGAGTGCTCAGTATGAAGATGGCCACTCACCAGAGCTGTTTGACCCCTTTTTTACAGGACGGTCAAAAAACGCTTTGGGAACACCCGATTGGTTCCGTTAATGGCATAGATCCACTCCAATGGCCACTCAGGAAGGGGCTAGAATGTAAAAAATGACTCCACAGGAGACACGGATAAAAGTCTCATTGTGTAGTCATTTTTTAATAAAGTAAAAACAACAGCAATAGTAGCAGTTACACTCACATGTAATAGTGCCTGGCCTGGCACTAGGTGTAAACAGTGTTTGTGAGTCAGCTATTTCCTGGGGGTGGCGTGCGTGCCACGTCTCGCTCCGAAGGGCAAAGCCTGATGTGGGGTATCAAATTTGGACCTGGAAATGCTCCGACATATGTTTCGCCGTGAATGGCTCTTCAGGAAGTGGTGAAGTGATGAAGTTCATGCTTCAATTTTTTCAAATAGGCGTAGAAGAGGTGTGATGTGCCTCAAGATACATCAAGCAAAGGGCCGTATGCAAAATTAAAGTCACACCCCAAAAGACTGCCAAATTCAGTAAAAGCTCTACACAAGAATATAAGGTGGTCTGAGTTGGGGAAGTATACATTGATGAACGTGGCCAGAAACTTAATTTTGTATTTTTTTTATTTTATAATTATTTTTTCATTTTTAGTGATAGAAAATAAAGAAATAAAACATGTACAAAACCACTGTACAATCCCTTTAGTAATATTCGGTTACAAAATGGATACCTAATAATATTATATTTTTAACAACTGATAAATGTGGAGTTTCTTTACAGCATGAAGCCCAAGCAGCACTATTCCTCATATTGCCTTTTACATAAATTGTAACTGCCTGTATCCAATGATTATAGTACTTTGCAATAAGTGTATCCCAGTGAACAGTAATATAATGACTTTTAAGTGACTTTGTCCTGAATGAATGTTAAATAAAAATTATAGTTCACCGGCACAGCAAATCCCACAGAGAAAGTAAGGGCTATAGCTGCTATTTATTTCTAACTATAAAGGAGCAGCAACTTTTATACATATTAGCTCTGCATTACTCAACAAAAGCTATTCTGTTGGAAGTTTATTGAGGCTTACAATGTTAATTAGGACTGCCTAATACAAGCATGCCTCATCAAAGATTCTGTTTTATAAAATTAATTCTCACAGTGCATGTTCAAACGACAGCACTATTATATATCACTGGTGTGGTGTCCAGTAATCTCAGCCATGAAATAGAGGTTATAAGCAGGTGCCAGTGCAGTACCATACTTCATAGTTCATGCTGTTAGGATAATAGGTTTTTTAAGTATTGATTTGAAATGTGCATAATTTTCAGTTAGGTTTTGAGGTAAGTCAAAGATTGATGTTTAGTGTAGGAGAATAATTTTTAATGTGCTGCATCTGGTTTATCAGGGCAAGCCAAATATTTTACACTGAAGGAGGAGTTTCATTGATGCTGGGGTATTTACATGTCAATAGATTGGCAAAAGAGTTTCTCTAGGAAGGAGTTAAAGTGGGGAGATTTCCCTTCACTTCCTGTCCCGTAGCCAAAACAGGAAGTGGGAGGCAATCCCTGCAATTTAGGGGAATCCCTTGGGGACCCCAGGCCACCAGAAGCAGTGTCCCCATTGGAAAATTTCCCCTCTATTACTTTTATAGGGACAACCCAAAATGTGGGATTTTACATACTTTCACATTTAATGCTAATGGTAAACAGGACAAATAGAGAGGGTGAATCTTCCTAATAGGGGTACAGACAGCAATAAAAACCTGACAGGTGTTCTAATCCATCTCCACTCTGTCCAAAACTAAAGAAAAAGTTTTGAATTTCGTTATACTTTAACCACCCAGTATATATGTGTACAAATGTGTGTTCCAAGCGCGTCGAGATCCTACGGTGTTAATGACCACAACCAGCCAAGCAGACACTGGCTGCAAAAAGCGTCTTGTGGCGATTCAGTTCGCATTTGTAGTGCTATACAAGTCATTCATTCATTCATTCATTCACTTCAGCACCCCCTTCCTGACCAGGCCATTTATTGCAATACTGCACTACATTGTTTAAACTGACAATTGTGCGGTCTTGTGACACTGTAACCAAATAAAATGAATGTCCTTTTTTTCCCAACAAATAGAGCATTTTTTTGGTGGTATTTGATCACCTCTGCGTTTTTTATTTTTTGTGCTATAAACAAAGACCGACAATTTTAAAATTTCTGCTATTAAACATATCCAATAAAAAAAATTAAATCTAATTTCTTCATCAATTTAGGCCAATATGTATTTTGATACTTATTTTTGGTAAAAAAAAAAAAAAAAAAAATCGCAATAAGCGTATATTGATTGGTTTGCACAAATATTATAGCGTCTACAAACTATGGGATAGATTTAGGGACTTTTTATTTATTTTTTATATTTTTAGTAGTAATGGCAGTAATCAGCGATTTTTAGCGGGACTGCGACATTACGGCAGATGAATCGGACACCAAACTGACACTTTTGACACTTTTTGGTTGCCAGTGACATCAATACAGTGATCAGTGCTAAAAAATATGCACTGTTACTGTACTAATGACACTGGCAGTGAAGGGGTTAACATCAAGGGCGATCAAAGGGTTGAATGTGTTCCCTGGGAGTGCTTTCTTACTGTGTGGGGGATGGTTTAACTGTAGGAAGACAGGGATCCATGTTCCTGCTTAGCAGAACCACAAGATCTCTACAAGATCTCTATCTTATGCGAAAATATGTACCAAAAAAAATGGCGCATTTTGGGGATAAGAACATATAAACCAACAGCTGCCCCCTTTAAAGTGAACAAATCACTAAACTGTGTAGAATTATAAAGTAAATAATAAGGCGCTATACATGTTCATGTGAAAAACACTGCATCAAACTTAAATGTGCACATTAATGAAAAAATAAGCAAGCATAAAGTCCATAAGTGAATAAATCCCAACACCAAAACGGAATACTCTATAAGTCAAGGAAGGCGTGTATATACCAGTAAGAAGAACCCGGAGTGATACATTTGAGGCTGGATATTCACTGTTTTAACGTGAGAGTTCTGAAAGCACATAGCAGTTGTGTGAAGGCATAAAATGAATATATATTAGAGATACCACTAGCATGAGGAACCATGTGGATTTTATGTTTTTGGACTTGATTTAGTACACTTGTTTTGCGAATTTATATTGTTTGTGATAATTTATTACTGTGCAAGATCACTTGTTTATTATTTATATTATTTGTGTACTGTGAACAATATAGGTTTTGCAGCTAATTTGAATTGTATTATCATAGTTTACAGATGTATTCACATTTAAAGTGGAAGTAAACCCTCCTATCATTTTCAGGCAAGGAAGCTGCCATCTTGGCCTCTGTTTAATCTTCAACTGCCATGATGATGCACATGTGATCAGTTATGACACCAGCCATTGGATGGTTTGACAGTTTTGTTGGGAGCACAACCAATGTGACAGTTAGCACTCCCGGCATGCCGGGAATGTAACTGCTTTTTGAAACTGTTAAATCGATGGGTTTACGTCCGCTTTAAGTAGTAGTTTATTTGGTAGTGCAAAGGACTTTCACTTTTACTTTTGGTTTCTTCACAATATATACCTTTGCAGTCACCATGGATGTATTTACATATATGGAACACAGAATTGTCAATTTAGATATTGTTTTTAATTCCCAAAATAAAACTAGAAACACTGATTTAGAAATCCTAGTTAGAAAACTAGGGCACAACATGGAGAAGAAGATGAATATATGGTGGGACACTAATATGTTTGAACGGTATACAGTATAAGGGAAAATATTGTCCCTAGAAGACTTAGATGGGAGTTACCCCCAAATGATGTTCTAAAGGATAAAGAGTCCATTGATGAACGATTTGAATTTTTTAATAGTAAAAGTATAGAGGGTCGCAGATTTCTTCTCAAAAGAAAACAGAGAAAACCACGACTCATAGAACAACAAATTCAAGAAATTAAAATTAAACTAGAACCTTGCAAGGAATCCACAGAAACAAACTTGCCACTCAACTGAATAAAGACCTGATAGCAAAAGATCTAGAAGTGCAACAAAGAAAAATGAAAAAGTATCAACATGACATAGCAGACTACAAATCAGATCAAGTTTTTGAATGGCAGAGCGAAATAGAGAACCCACAACCTATTTCGACATACTTGACACCAGAGAGAGAAGTCAGAATTCAAGAACCCATTACAACATACCCAATGAACCCACCAGGATGGGATGATATGGGTATATATAATGAGACACCTAAATCACAATATGAGCAGAGAAACAATGACAACTACTGGCATCAAACTCCAAGGAATTCCTGGAAGAAACCCTTCAAAAAACCTTTTAAGAAGCCATATAACAACTGGCACAACAATGAGAGAAATCAGAGGGACAATAGAGGTCCTCCTTATCAACAAGAACACTATGGGAGATCTGAGAGAAGTCCCATACCTACCTATACCAGGTATGAACCCATCGGAAACTACCCATACCAACAACATCAACAGAGCCATTATGAACAAGAGCAAAAGAGGTATTTTTTAGACAGAGAGAGAGAGAGAAGGGATCACTCTCCAAGGAGACAACCACGAGAACATTATCGCTCACCAAGTAGGAAACCACTAGAACCACATCGGTCACCAAGAAGATGACATCCAAGAAGACAGACCAAGACGAAGTCCAGAAAGAAGAGAGGATGCAGAGCGGGAAAGAGACTCCAAAAGAAAAAGATAGTAGTAGGGGAAGGTGTGTTTAATCCGAGTGGGAAGGAAGTTACAATATAAGAACTCACAGTATTGGAAAAAGGCCTTAAACATGCTCCTATAAAAAATGTAAACAAGTTCAACATATACATAGGTCTCCAGAAGTATGTGAGGAAACTGAACATCAAGAAATATATTTGATATTTTTATACTTTTAAACCACAAATTGGATGTAATAATGCCGTTTGACCACTCAATACAGTAGTACGTTCCACAATAATTCATTGTACAATCCTCAAGTACATGACAATCAACACATAGAGGTTTTTAAGAAATTAGTATTGCAAGATTTGTAATTGTTGAAATTAAAGAAGGTCTCGGATCCCACCCATATGAACATTAATGAAGAGGAACAACATCGTAATACGCTCAGCGGACAAAAGAGGAGGTGTAGTGATACAATCCAAAGAACAATATCAAGGAGAATTAAATTGACAACTACAGGATGAAGCCACCTACGTGAAACTTTTGGGTAACCCCACTATCAAATATATAAAAGAGCTTGAACAAATAGTCCTGAGTCATGTAGAATTCCAGACATCTATACAATCCCCAGAATCAAAAAGGACAAAGAAAACCCACTGGGAAGACCCATCATGAATGGGAGAGATTCCCTAATGGCAAGGATGGGGCAATACATAGACCATTTCATTCAACCAGCTGTACAACATACGAAAGCTTATCTCAAAGATACGAAAGATGTACTTCAACTACTAGATACGTTGCCAGTATTAGAAGGAAGAACTTTACTGGCAACCACAGATGTATCCTCCTGTGCAGCAATAAAATGGTTGCTAAGAGAATATAGCACATTGATATGTAAACAAAGAAAATTTCTGATCAAGTGTATTCTGCCTTAAGTTTAATATTTTTGGCATGATCAAGCAAGTCACTGGTATTGCAATGGGTGCAAAATTTGCACCCAGTGTTGCTAATGCCTTTATGGCACAATGGGAAGAAGACGAAGTGTACAATGATTCCCCGGCAGAATTGACCTTATATAAAAGGTTCATTGACTATTTAATTATTGTCTGGAATGGAAGTAGGGATACACTAGAAAGCTTTTTATTGAAATTGAATGACAATGATAAGAACATACAGCTCACATTTTTTGGATCTTAATATCAGTCTGGAAAAAAACAAAGTGGTCACAAAAACTTATTTAAAAAATGTGGATACAAACAGCTATCTATCTATGGATAGCTGCCACTTCAAATTGTGGTTGTATAATATCCCAAAGGGTCAACTCATCAGAATCAAGAGAAACTGTACTAAAGAAGAAGACTACATGACACAGGCAAATCTTACTTTCAATACTTTTTATTAGTTTTGACATAAGAAAACATGTTACAGTATATATAAAACACTGTTGAGAAACGCATAAGTATACAGACGGGAAATACATATGACAGCAGGATAATTGAAGCCTGGTTGTGTAAATCACAGCAGGTTATTAGACACTTAACAGAGCATTCTCAAGAATCAAAACATCCTGGTGCACCAACAGAAACTAATGCTTAAACCAATGGAACCATAGGGAGGCCATCAAAAAATAAGAAAGACAAAAAAAAGGGAAAAATAAAAATAAAAATCCCCCCAGGAGGGATAAAAAAAAGACCAGGTTGCAGACAACAGTCTCTTGGACGACGGCCTAGGGCAACCGAATCTTTATAACGAGCGGGTCAAAGGTACTACCAGGAGCATCACCCACCCACTCCCTATTATATGTGAGGGAGAGGGTGAACAGGGGCACCGGGATCCGGCTGCGACAGGGGATACCCCCCCAGACATCAGCCCTGTATTTTTATAAGACAATTATCATTTAAGTAAACCAGGTTCAGCGGTTGAAAAACTTGCAAAACCATAACGAAAAACTGACTTATAACCTTCAGTGTAGATTTAACAGTGGAAGAGACACAGACCTCCGGGGCCTAGAAAGTACGGGGGTCCCTGGCTCCATCAGCGCATAAAAGCGGTGACAAGAAAAAAAACGCTCATATTGTGCAGAAGCTTGCTCCATATTGTAGCCCTAAAGGCCAACATACAAAAGGAACGAAACAAGGATAGATCCAGGATCAGTCAGTGTTTGCATAAGAATGCAGCGTCCAGGAGGAGATAGAGGTGAGAAAGAAGATAGGAGCGAGGAGGAAAGAAGGAAAGAGAAGGGAGAGGAACAGAGAAGAGGAAAGGGGAGAAGAGTGAGGTCATCCGGCGGGGATCCTGTGAAGTGGGCTTATAGTCCCGGGAAAAGGGGTATGTTCTGGAATGTGGCCCAGGGTTCCCAAATATTTTCAAATGTGCACGATTTATCCTGGATGATACCGACAATTTTCTCTTGTGCCATTATCCAAGAGATTTTGCGTTTTACCGCAGCGAAGGGGACCGAGGCCTTTTTCCAATGAGCCGCTATGGTGATTTTGGTGCCCAGGAAGATAAAAAAAATCAGGGCCTGAGAAAATTTATCCACCTTGTCCACTTCAAGATTAAGTAGAGCTACCTCTGGAGATTGGGGTACCTGAACAGATAGTAACTTGTGAATCAGAGCAAAAACCTTGTTCCAGAGGCCCCTTATGCGTGGGCAAGACCACCATATGTGGAGTAAAGAGCCTACGTGACTACAGCCACGAAAACACAGCGGAGACGCGTCAGGATAAATCTTGGCCAGGACAGCTGGAACCCTGTACCAGCGGATTATTATTTTAAGGCTCGCTTCAATCAGAGAAACGTTAAGAATGCCTTTAAAGGAGCGTTGAAAGCAGGAGAACCATTTCTCCCGATCCCAAGATATGCCCAGGTCGTTTTCCCAGGTGAGGGCATAGGGAGGTTTACAATGTGTCGTGGCCAGGGAGGAGTATATGACCGATATCCCGCCCCTCTGATCCGCGACGCCAGCACACCAAGACTCATACCGTGAGACTACCGGGGGGTCGGGTTTATTGGGCCAAATGGAATGGAGGAAATGTAATAGTTGGGAATACCTGAACCTTTCTGATTGGGGCATCTCCAATTTGCTAGTGCAATAAGCAATAGAGATGGGGCCTGAGGAGTTGAAAAAATTTCCAATTCTGAATAGTCCTTTATTGAGCCACCAGCTAAACGCTAGGATATTCATACCTGGAGGGAAGTTTGGATTGTGAAAAACATGTGTTAATGGGCGGAGAGCCGAGACCAGTGAGGGGTTTTTGTGTAATTGATCACACAGGGCCAGCGAGTGAGAAAGGGTGGGAGCCATAATAGGGGGTCTAGATTTAGGGGGAGACCATATCAGGAAGTCGATGGTGTGAAGAGGAATTGCCTGTCTCTCCATGTAGACCCAATCAGGTTTGGGTCCCCGAGAATATACTATGGAAATCTGAGCTAATTGTGCTGCCTGGTAGTACCACCATATATTTGGGAGTGCTAAGCCCCCCTGATTTTTCAGTCTATACAGGAGGTGTTTTGAGCCCCTACACCCTTTCGGGCCCCAGATATATTTCAGGATTTTAGACTGAAGGGTTTTGACCTGCATTTTCCTAACAGGGATAGGGAGAGATCTGAAGAGGTAAAGGAGGCGAGGGAGAAAGGTCATCTTGATCGCATATATGCGACCTAACCAGGATAAACCAAGTTTAGACCAGATCACTAGGTCCGCCGCCATTTTATTAAACATGGTCGGATAGTTAGTAGGGTAGAGCGAATCGATACTAGAAGTAAGGTTAATCCCCAGGTATGGTAATGTTGAGGGACACCAAGTAAATGGGAAGTGACTTTGTAAGGAGCCTAAGATGTTTGGGGGAACTGTGATATTTAATGCTAAGGATTTTGAAGTATTCACCTTTAGGCCAGAAACTGTGCCAAATTTATCAAGTAGGGAGAATATGTTGGGCGTCGAAATCAATGGGGAAGTGACAAATAGAAGCAAATCGTCAGCGAACAAGGCGCATCTATATTCCTGCTGGCCGCAGAGGACTCCTTTGATATCGGGGTGAGCTCTGATGGCTATGGCCAGGGTCTCAATCGCGATAGCGAAGAGAAGGGGAGAGAGTGGGCAACCCTGTCTAGTGCCTCTTTCTATTGTAAAGATGTCCGAGTAGCATCCCTGTAATTGGACCTGCGCGCTGGGATTAGAGTATAAAGCACGTAGCGTCCCTAGAAAGCGAGGGCCAAAGCCCCATCTCTCTAGGACATTAAATAGATAGGGCCACGAAATCGTGTCAAAGGCCTTTTGGAGATCATTTGACAAAAGATAACCTTCCTGGGAAGGACCACCATCCCAACGGGATTTAAGGAGGGAGATGACATCAACCGCCCTCCTTATCTGATCAGGACGCTGTCTCCCCGGGATAAATCCCACTTGATCCTTGTGGACATAAACAGCAATAAATGAGGAGAGTCTATTGGCTAAAACCTTTGTTAGAATTTTGAGGTCGTTATTAATGAGCGATATCGGACGATAGTTAGAAACTAGGGACCCATCCTTCCCAGGTTTAGAAATGACCGAGATAAAAGCTAAATTTAGGGCTTTGTCGAGGGGAGAACCAGAGCGGATAGAGTTAAAGAAGGAGACCATGTGTGGGTCGAGGGTCGTCGCAAATTTCTTATAATATCCCACCGAAAAGCCATCTGGGCCAGGGGCAGAATTAGGCTTAAGCCGTTTGATAACCTCCAGTACCTCCGAAACCGAGATCGGCTCGTCCAGGAGGTCAGCATGGTCTGCAGACAATTTCGGGAGTGGGGTGGCATTTAGGAAATCGTCTATGAAAGTCGGAGGGGCTGCCTGATCATGTTTATAAAGGGAAGCGTAGAATTTGTGGAACGTTTTCATAATGCGCAGGGGATTTTGTGTCAGATCACCCGCAGAGTCTCTGATCTTGGGAAACGCGAAGGACCGAGGCTTAGGAGAGAGCTTAGCCGTGAGCTTGGCTCCGATTTTGTCCTTTTGAGAGTAAAAGCGCGTTCCTAACCATCGTAAATGCTTCTCGGCCTCGGTGGTAAGAGCCAGGTTCAGAGGCGTTCTAGCTAATTCAAGGGAGTTCAACACAGGCAAATCTTATTGGAACCAGATTCAAGAACAAAGGGTACAATCCATTATCTACACAGAACCAAATAGATCATGTAAATAGGATGGACAGAACATCAATATTACAACCTTATAATAAAAAACCATATCGTCCAGAAGTTCCATGTTTGATATTGGATTACAACATTCAACACAAAGAGGTGGAAAGATTAGTGAAACGACACTGGCACATCCTGAAAAATGATAAACATCTCAAAAGTATTCTCCCAGATAGACCCAACATCATCTATAAAAGAGCTCCAACACTGAGGGATATGAAATAAAAAACGGTAGTTGAGCCACCTCCTAAAGTGGGCTAAACATTTTTTACAGGAAAGGGATTCCATCCCTGTAAAAATTGTTATGCTTGTCGTCATTCCCACAAACCACATAAGAAAATAATGGAGTTTGCAGCTATTATAACAGGGCAAACTTACCCAATTAGGGACTTTATTTGTTGTCACACTGAGGGAGTTGTAGTTGTAATTTACAATATGTTGGAAGAACAAAAAGGGCACTAAAAGTAAGAATAAAGGAACACATCCAAAATATAGTAAATGGTTTTCCCAAACATAGTGTATCGAGACATTTTGCAGCAGCTCACAATAAAGATCCTACACAATTGCAATTTTGGGGTATAGGAAAATATAATAGATCATGGAGAGTGAGCCATAGGGTGAGAACAATTAGCTATAAAGAATCCAAATTGATACACACAATGAGGACTTCACCCCTGAAGGTTTGAATGTAGAGTTCGACCTTAATTTTTTTTTAAGTAATTTTTGGGATATTTTTATTAGCAATCTGAATTTTGGATTGTTATGTGGCGCCTCACACTTCATTTCCGGTGTGTGATATTTTAGTAATTGATCCAGAAAAGACCAATAGTAACTTCACAATAGGATATTCCACATTTTTTCATTTTATGCTATCTTTTTTGACTGAATCATAGGACTTCAAGAAAATGGCCGACGGATGTATAATGTGCTTCGACTATGTGATGGCTTTACCAGCATCTCTAGTTTATCAGCACTGGCCTAATCACTGCAGTAACAATTGTGTAATTTCTTTCCATTTTTTTTTTCATTCTCTGTTTTCTTTATTCTCTTTGATTCGGTGTTTGTGATCGATCACCAAATCTTGTAGAAAATGGCCACGGTAATACGTTTGGAGAACGGCCACAAGAAAATGGCCGTTAGGCACATTGATCACACAGACAAAATGGCCGTGATGCCCAATTTCAGGTAAGGGCTACAAGAAAATTTCTGCGGCATCACTTCCTGTCAGTAACATATAAATACAATCATCTAACAGCCAATCCAGTTCTCCTGATGAAGTCACGTGTCGTGACATAACGCGTAGGGCGTGGCCGGAAACAGAAGCGGACCAGAAGTGATGTGAGAAGGCGCTCAAACGCTGTGTTTTTAATTCCAATGCACTTTTAAAGCTTATTTGTTTACAATAAATATCCCTTTATTCAAATTTACTACACTCTGGAGGGCATTTTTTTATTTTTGATTCCTATTTCAACTGGAGCTTTTAGAGATTTGGTAGCAGTTTAAAGTCGTAGTTTATTTGGTAGCGCGAAGGACTTTCACTTTTAGTTTTAACCACTTACGGACCGCCCGTCTCAGGAATACATCGCTACTTTGAAGAGGAATACCGTTGTTATGGTAGCAGCTAGCAACCATAACCCAGTACCATCTTCAAGAGTGGGCGGTCTGCTTTCAGATAAAAGTGGTCTTTGCCGCGGATTCACCGCAAGTTAACTTTTATCGGCGGCAGTAGAGGATGTTGACCCTGGCTGGGTATGGAGACGAGTGAGGGGAAGATGGCCCCCACCCATCTCCATTTCATTGCAGGGTGGAAGCAACGTAAAAACATCACTTCCGCCCAATGCTCTTAACCACTTCAATACCGGGCCTATTTTGGCACTTCTCTCCTACATGTACAAATCATCATTCTTTTGCTAGAAAATTACTCAGAACCCCCAAACATTATACATGTTTTTTTAGCAGACACCCTAGGGAATAAAATGACGGTCATTGCAACATTTTTTCTTGCACAATATTTACGCAATAATTTTTCAAACGTCTTTTTTAAAAAAAAAATGGTTTCATGAATTAAAAAATAACAAAACAGTAAAGTTAGCCCAATTTTTGGGGAAAATATGAAATATAATGTTACGCCGAGTAAATAGATACCTAACATGTCACGCTTTAAAATTGCGCACACTCATGGAATGGCGCCAAACTTCGGTACTTAAAAATCTCCATAGGCGACGCTTTAATTTTTTTTACAGGTTACCAGGTTAGAATTACAGAGGAGGTCTAGTTCTAGAATTGTTGCACGCGCTCTAACGCACGCGGCGATACCTCACATGCGTGGTTTGAACGGCGTTTACATATGTGGGCGACTTACGTGTGCATTCGCTTCTGATCGTGAGCTACCGGGGACAGGGGCGTTTTAATTTTTTAATTTATTTATTTTACTTATTTATTTATTTTTTTACAATGATTTTACTTTATTTTTTTGATCACTTTTATTCCTATTACAAGGAATGTAAACATCCCTTGTAATAGGAATGTGTGTGACAGGTTCTCTTTATTGAGAGATGCGGGGTCAATAAGACCCCACATCTCTCCTCCAGGCTGGAAAGCATGAGATCAGTGAAAATTTTTTCACTGATTTCATACTTACAGCCGCAATGGCGGCTTTGTTTACATTTGAGACCCGGGCGTGACGTCATCACATCGCGCCCGGGCCTCCGACGATCATAGAGATGACTGGTGACCATCTGGTCACCAGTCATCTCTATGCTCATCACGTGACTCCACCAACGATGCCGGAAGATTCGCTCCGGGTCCCCAATCGCACGGGGGAGCCCGGAGAAGCACCGGATGGCGGCGGGAGGGGGGGGGAGATCCCATCTGTGGACGTCATTTGTCTATGGCTGGGTAGGGAAGTGGTTAAAGGGACATTTTTTTTAACCACTTCAATACCCGGCATTTTCACCCCCTTCCTGCCCAGGCCAATTTTCAGCTTTCATCGCTGTCACGCTTTGAATGACAATTGCGCGGTCATACAACACTGTACCCCAATGAAATGTTGATCATTTTTTTTCCCACAAATAGAGCTTTCTTTTGGTGGTATTTGATCATCTCTGCGGTTTTTATTTTTAACTTTTTGCTATAATAAATATCCCATTTTTTTTTTTATATATAATTTTTTCTCAGTTTAAGCCGATATTTATTCTTCTACATATTTTTGGTAAAAAAAAAAGCAATAAGCATATAATGATTGGTTCGTGGCCGCCAGGCACGCCCACCGGCTCCCCAGTGACTCGGCATCACACGCCCCCTAGCGGTCGGGAGGCTGAGGACGTCATATGATGGCCACCCAGGATGGCAGAGCCACCTTGCGCCGTAATTTCACTATATGCAGGATGTGAAGTAGTTAAATTACATCAAATAAAATACATTTTTTTATTGCATTTTAGTCTAAATATGAAATCAGAGGTCTTTTTGACCCCAGATCTCATATTTAAGAGGACCTGTCATGCTTTTTTCTATTACAAGGGATGTTTACATTCCTTGTAATAGGAATAAAAGTGACCCAATTTTTATTTTATTTTAAAAACAGTGTCAAAATAAAAAATGTAAGTAAAGTAAATAAGAAAAAATAATTTTTTTTTAAAGTGCCCCGTCCCGACGAGCTCACGCGCAGAAGCAAACTCATACGTGAGCAGCGCCCGCATATGAAAACGGTGTTCAAACCACACATGTAAGGTATCGTCGCGATTGTTAGAGCGAGAGCAATAATTCTAGCCATGCAACCTGTAGAAATTTTTAAACGTCGCCTATGGAGATTTTTAAGGGTAAAAGTTTCCACGAGCGGGCGCAACTTTGAAGTGTGACATGTTGGGTATCAATTTACTCGATGTAACATTATCTTTCACAGTATAAAAAAAATTGGGCTAACTTTACTGTTATCTTATTTTTTTATTAAAAAAAGTGTTTTTTTTTCCCCAAAAAAGGGCGCTTGTAAAACCGCTGTGCAAATACGGTGTGACAAAAAGTATTGCAACAATTTTATTCTCTAGGGTGTTAGAAAAAATATACATAATGTTTGGGGTTCTAAGTAATTTTCTATCAAAAAAAAATAAGTGGTTAAAAAACATGCCATACTTACCTGCTCTGTGCAAGGGTTTTGCACAGAGTGGCTCTGATCCTCTTTTTCTGGGGTCCCCCGGTGGAGCCAATGTATTATATATACACATATATGTATTGTGACAGCAGGAAGGTAAAGTCACCTGGTTGCATCCAGGGGGGTAGATATATTTCGCCCAGATTCAGGCTTTACGCCAACTTATACAACTAGGTGGAGAGTTGTATAAGCCCAGCTAAGGCTAGTGGGCTCATGGATGACTCATATGTCTAGGGAGAGTGTGGGGCGTCGTGCAGACAGGGAGTTGATGAGACCAGCTGAAGCTTGTCAGCTCATTTAGGCCTCTATAAGAACTCCCAGCTTCATTAGATGTTAGCTCATGCCTGGAACCAGACCTGTGTGGACTGTCTAGGGAGAGTGAACCCCTGTGCGGTGAGACAAAGCCTGTGTGGCTATTTGCTTGGACATTTAAAACCAGGGACTTAGGGACTAGGACAGCACTAGGCTGATCCCAGTTGTTAGTTAGGAAACCTGTATGTTTAGTCAGAGGTCAAGTTGACCAGGATTTATTTTGTTTATGTTTCTTTTGGCTTTGCTGTGTTTTGTCACTGTAAATAGAAAATAAACCGCACCTTTTTTTTGATTTTGAAAACCACAACCTCCGTTTGCTGGGCCTGTTTTTGTGTGGGGAGCCCATCCCGGGGGTCACACACACCCGCTGCCGAGCTAACCCCCTCACAGTTGGTGGAGAACCAGTGGCAGTTTTTTTTAAGCCAGCATGGAGGAGATACTGAAGCAGCTGGCTCTAGCAAATGCCAATCAACAGCAGACAAATGCAGGTTTGCAAAAGAGCCTTGCAGCTCATCAACAGAGCCTTGCAGCTCAACAACAGAACTTCGCAGCCCAGCAGCAAGCTCATCAACAGAGCCTTGCAGCCCAGCAGCAAGCTCACCAACAGAGTCTGGAAGCTCAGCAACAAGCCCAGCAGCAATCTGAGGCCCGCTTCATAGACCTGTTACAGAAGCAAGAGCAGAGACTACAACAAATGGAAGCAGTAATGCAGCAACGTCCGCAGACCAGTGAGGAAAGCCGTCCCACTAATACCGCGTCCTTTGGGGTGAGTCGTTTATTGACAAAAATGACTGGAGAGGATGATCCAGAGGTATTTTTGACCACATTTGAAAGGACTGCTGAAAGAGAAAAGTGGCCTGAGGAGCAGTGGGCTGGACTGGTGGCTCCTCTGTTAACTGGTGAATCGCAGAAGGCTTACTATGACCTAGAGCCTGACCAAGCAAAAGACTATGTGATGCTAAAAGCTGAGATATTGGCAAGGCTGGGTGTCACCCAGGCTGTCCGGGCTCAGCGTGTGCATAACTGGACTTTCCAGCTTGGAAAACCCCCCAGGTCTCAAATGTATGATCTCATTCACCTGAGCAGAAAGTGGCTACAGCCAGAGACTTTGTCCGCACCAAAGATTGTGGAACGTGTTGTAATGGATCGGTTTTTGAGAGCTCTTCCTACTGCCATCCAAAAGTGGGTAAGCCATGGAGACCCAGAGACGGCCGATGGTCTTGTGGATCGTGTGGAGAAATACTTGGCTACAGAGAACCTGACGGCCTCTTCCAGAGACACTCAGACTTTCCACCCTAAGACCAGACCATCCCCAGGGGCGGATAAGAGGATTCCAAGGGGTAAGGGTGGAGAGAGTGAGAGGGTGGGAGCTCTACCCCAAGTTTGGCGAGAACAGCCTGGGAAATCAGCAGCTCAAGAGGCGGCAAGAAGGATCGTTTGCTACCGCTGCCGGCAAGCGGGACATATTGCAGCCAATTGCCCGGTTGTGGAGGAACCCATGCAGTGTGACTTTCTGACGGGCAGACGTCAGTCGCTGTGTGCGACAGTCGCATGCACTGCCATTCGAGGAACTGAGAAACATTTATGCAAAATGTGTGTTAATGGTAGAAATGTTGTGGTATTGCTGGATTCAGGTAGCCTTGTGACCCTGATAAAGGCTGAGTTAGTTAAAACAGAGGTCTCTGGGAATAGCAAGGTAGCTGTTATTTGTGTGCATGGGGACACCCGAGAGTATCCAGTGACTACAGTGTGTTTCGAGACCCCCAAAGGTACCCTCTCTCATCCAGTGGGCTTAGTATCTCAGTTACCGTATGACGCCATTGTGGGAAGGGATTTTCCGAAGTTCTGGGAACTGTGGGATGATCCTGAGCCCCCCCACTGGTGCCCCTATGTACCAGGAATGTGATAGCCAGAACTCCCCTGAGAGTGGTGAGGACTCTCCGGAAATTCCCTTATCAGTATTGGCAGGGGAGACTCAAGAAACTGGAGAGGAGCCCACCTCCTCAGACGAAAACCTACCATCTGTGGAGTTTTCTGATCTTGAGGTTCACAGGGAAAACTTTGCCACAGAACAGTTGAAAGACCCCGCCCTAATAAAGGCACGGGAAAACGTAGTGAAAATAGATGGCGAGTTAGTGAACCCAGATAATACCTGCACTTACCCATAATTCAGCGTAGAGAAGGACCTACTGTATCGGGTGGCAAAAAGGGCAGAAGAAACCGTTGAGCAGCTTGTGGTGCCCAAACCTTACAGGAAGTTGGTGTTGGAGTTGGCCCATGGGCACATTCTTGGAGGTCATCTGGGGACAGAGAAAACCCGAGAGAGGGTATTACAGAGATTCTATTGGCCGGGGGTGATGAAGGACATAGAAAATTATTGTTCCTCCTGCCCTGTGTGTCAGAGGTCGGCCCCGATGCCACATTTCCGTAGCCCGCTGGTCCCTCTACCCATCATTGAGGTCCCGTTTGAGAGGATCGCCATGGATTTGGTAGGTCCTATAATCAAGTCCGCTAGGGGGCACCAGTACATATTAGTTATAATGGACTATGCCACCCGTTATCCAGAAGCGATCCCTCTCCGAAATACCTCGGCCAAAACCATAGCCAAAGAGCTATCTCTTGTGTTTAGCCGGGTGGGTATTTGTAAAGAACTGCTTACGGACCAAGGTACACCCTTTATGTCCCGGGTTATGAAGGAGCTGTGTAAATTGTTCAAAGTGACGCAATTACGTACATCTGTGTATCACCCCCAAACCGATGGGCTGGTTGAAAGATTCAACAAAACCCTAAAACAAATGTTGAAGAAAGTGGTGGATAGAGATGGAAAGGATTGGGACTGTCTACTTCCTTATCTGATGTTTGCTATTAGGGAGGTGCCCCAATCCTCTACGGGATTCTCCCCCTTTGAGTTACTGTATGGGAGACACCCAAGAGGGCTGTTGGATATTGCCAAGGAAACTTGGGAAAGTGAGAGTTCTCCCCACAGGAGTGTGATTGAGCATGTCGCCCTGATGCAAGACCGAATTGCACAGGTAATGCCCATCGTGAAGGAACATTTGGCCCAAGCGCAGTTAGCACAGCAGAGAGTGTACAACCGTGGAGCCAAGACCCGTACCTTTTCCCCGGGGGATAGGATACTGGTACTTGTCCCTACGGTTGAAAGTAAATTCCTTGCCAAATGGCAAGGCCCCTACGAGATAATGGAAAAAGTGAGCGAAGTGAATTACAAGGTCAGACAACCAGGAAGGCGAAAGCCCGAACAGATCTATCACGTTAATCTGTTGAAAGCCTGGAGGGATAGAGAGTCCCTAGTCGCAGACACTTGGTCACCAGCTCAAACTGGTTGCGTGATTCCTGAGGTTGGAATAGCAGCCACCTTGTCACAACCCCAACAACAGGAGGTTAAGGAGTTTGTGCTTCGCAACAAGGAGGTATTCTCTGAGCTGCCGGGACAAACATTTGGGGTAGAGCATGACATCATTACCCCGCCCGGTGAAAGGGTGAAGTTAAAACCCTATCGGATCCCAGAGGCCCGACGGGAGGCAATACGGGAGGAAGTACAGAAAATGCTGAACTTAGGGGTGATAGAGGAGTCCCAAAGTGATTGGTCTAGTCCCATTGTGTTGGTGCCTAAACCGGATGGGAGCTGGCGATTTTGTAACGATTTTCGTCAGTTGAACAAAGTTACAAAATTTGACACCTACCCCATGCCACGTATAGATGAGTTGATCGACCGGCTGGGAACAGCCCGATACATGACGACTCTTGACCTCACAAAAGGGTATTGGCAAATCCCCCTGGCCAAATTGGCCAAAGAGAAAACCGCATTTGTAACCCCAGACGGGGCGTTCCAATATAAAAGAATGCCGTTCGGGTTACAGAATGCGCCGGCCACATTCCAGCGGAAAATGGACCAGATGCTGAGGCCCCATCGGAAGTATGCTGCGGCTTACCTGGATGACGTAATTGTCCATAGCACAGATTGGGCCTCACATCTGCCAAAAGTGCAAGCAGTCCTGGACTCTGTTCGGGAAGCGGGGTTTACGGCTAACCCCAAGAAGTGTACCATTGGGCAGGAGGAGGCCAAATATCTTGGGTACACCATTGGGAGGGGAGTAATAAAACCCCAACTCAACAAAGTCGAGGCCATCCAGAGTTGGCCACGTCCCAACAGCAAGAAGCAGGTACGAGCCTTTCTGGGAATCGCTGGGTATTATCGGCGATTCATTCCCCACTTTGCTTCTAAGGCTGTGCCCCTAACCAACCTAATGAAGGGGAAAGGGTCGGTCATGATTAAATGGACCCCCGAGGCTGAGGCAGCATTCCAATTCTTGAAACAAGCCTTATGTAGCCAGCCAGTGTTGTACTCACCCGACTTCTCTAAAGACTTTGTCGTACAAAGTGATGTGTCAGATGTGGGGTTAGGAGCAGTATTGTCCCAGGTCTGGAACGGGGAAGAGCACCCAGTCATTTACCTCAGCAGGAAGTTGAGGTCCCATGAGGTAAATTACGCCACCGTTGAAAAGGAGTGTTTAGCGGTGAAGTGGGCTCTAGATTCCCTTCGGTACTACCTGCTAGGTAGGCACTTTGACATGGTTACGGATCACGCTCCGTTAAAGTGGATGGCTCAAAACAAGGAAACAAATAGAAGAGTGAATAGGTGGTTCCTGGCCCTCCAGGAATTCAACTTCACAGTAAAGCATCGCCCTGGCGTTCAAATGGGGAATGTGGATGCTTTGTCTCGAGTACATGAATGCCTGATTGCTGGTGTTCCAACCCCGAGGTTAAAACAAGAGGGGGGGGGGGTATGTGACAGCAGGAAGGTAAAGTCACCTGGTTGCATCCAGGGGGGTAGATATATTTCGCCCAGATTCAGGCTTTACGCCGACTTATACAACTAGGTGGAGAGTTGTATAAGCCCAGCTAAGGCTAGTGGGCTCATGGATGACTCATATGTCTAGGGAGAGTGTGGGGCGTCGTGCAGACAGGGAGTTGATGAGACCAGCTGAAGCTTGTCAGCTCATTTAGGCCTCTATAAGAACTCCCAGCTTCATTAGATGTTAGCTCATGCCTGGAACCAGACCTGTGTGGACTGTCTAGGGAGAGTGAACCCCTGTGCGGTGAGACAAAGCCTGTGTGGCTATTTGCTTGGACATTTAAAACCAGGGACTTAGGGACTAGGACAGCACTAGGCTGATCCCAGTTGTTAGTTAGGAAACCTGTATGTTTAGTCAGAGGTCAAGTTGACCAGGATTTATTTTGTTTATGTTTCTTTTGGCTTTGCTGTGTTTTGTCACTGTAAATAGAAAATAAACCGCACCTTTTTTTTGATTTTGAAAACCACAACCTCCGTTTGCTGGGCCTGTTTTTGTGTGGGGAGCCCATCCCGGGGGTCACACACACCCGCTGCCGAGCTAACCCCCTCACAGTATATATATATGTAGCGATACCTTCAACTAAGAAGGCCGCAGATTTAGTTTGGGCCCTGAAGACAGCTCCGCCAACCCCCGGCAATGTACTCGACCCCCTACTGGCACAGCTAGTTATGGCAGCAATATATTTCTTATACTGTATGAGAAATCTCAGACACCAAGGCAATAATGGAAGGGGTATCAAATTTACTTTAAGCTTATGGTGAAAAGGTTAACAGTGATAACAGTGTACAGGTAATACTTTGCAGAGCCCTGCAGCAATAAACATACTTTGCATTAGATGAACAGTAAAAGTGCGCCGCGTGGGCGACCGTTAACTAGGCGCCCTGTGGCGCAGTGACTAAATTAACTAACTAGCTGGCCAGGCCTGGCTCAGATATCTAAAACTCAGTCTATTGGGGATGATGGTTTCTTCACCGGCAATTCTTTAAAGGTGGTGCACATAACAGAATAACATTTGTAATCCAGGGGGAAGATTGTGATGAAATAAACACTTTACTGAAGACTCCTCTGAGTTCAGCTCTGATATGGATCTCCAGTGAGAGTATCAGATATAAACTTGTGGGCCACGGCAGTCTATAGGCACATCAGCAATAATCAGTATATATGGTCTGAGCATACGCTCGCTCACCCCTCCGGACGCGATCCCTGTCCGGGAACTTCCACCGACTGTGTCCTCACACACACAGTGTCTCCAGCGATCGGGTCCCCGATCCAACCAAGGCTGTAGACAAGCAAAGTCAGATGCCACCCAGGCTCGCAGTGGGGTGGAAGGGCTCTTTGGTGCTGCGCAAGGCCTCAGGCTTCAGGCCTTGCACTCCGGCACATCCGCACAGGAGGATCAGTCACTGAAGTCTCGTGTCCCAAAGAGGCCGAGCCCAGCCTCGCCTCCCCCTTTTATAACCCCTCCCATGAGTCTCTGGGGTGGAAACAAGCCGAAAAGGATTCTGGGCAAGGTAGTCCCGCGAGTCTTAAAGGGGACCCCGCTACATATATATATATATATATACGATGACCTCCCACCATATATTATATATACTCTGACCCCCATCACCCCATGTATTATATATACACTAACACCCCCCATCACCCCATAGATTATATATACACAGACCCCCCCCCCATATATTATATATACTCTAACACCCCCCATCACCCCATATGCTATATATACACTGACCCCCTCATATTATATATACACTAACACCCCCCATCACCCCATAGATTATATATACACTGACCCCCCCATATATTATATATACACTACATAGTTACATAGTTAGTCAGGTTGAAAAAAGTCACAAGTCCATCCAGTTCAACCATAAAAAAATAATAAAAAAAATAAAATAAATATAGTACAATCCCATATACCCAATTCTATACCCACTGTTGATCCAGAGGAAGGCAAAAAACCCCAGCAGAGCATGATCCAATTTGCTACATCAGGGGAAAAAATTCCTTCCTGACCCCCGAGAGGCAATCGGATATTCCCCGGATCAACTTTACCTATAAATGTCAGTACCCAGTTATATTATGTACATTCAAGAAAGAATCCAGGCCCTTCTTAACGCCCCTCCATCACCCTATATATTATATATACACACTGACCCCCCCATATATTATATATACACTGACCCCCATCACCCCATGTATTATATATACACTAACATCCCTCATCACCCCATATATTATATATACACTGACCCCCTCATATATTATATATGCACTGACACCCCCCTATCACCCCATATATTATATATACACTGACCCCCCATATATTATATATATACTGACTCCCATCTCCCCATGTATTATTTATACACTAACACCCCCCATCACCCCATATATTATATATACACTCACCCCCTCATAAATTATATATACACTGACACCCCCCATCACCCATATATTATATATACACTGACCCTGCATATATTATATATACACTAACACCCCCATCACCCCATATATTATATATACACTGACCCCCCATTAGAGCTGCACGATTAATCGAGATAAGATCGCGATCTCGATTCACCCCCCCCCCCCCCGCGCAATCTCCAGGCTGGATGACCCGCAATTTTCTTATCTCACCGCCAGTTCCACGTAACCAGCGCCGCTGGATGGATGCCAGGGCGTGGGCTTCCTTCTTTCTCACAGTTCTGTACAACTGTAGTGTGTATCCATGCGTCACCCAGTGGTTGCCGGCGGTATTGCTTCTGATGTATAAAAAACAGACCAGTGATATGTCTATGATGTTAAAGACCATATAACTCCTATGAAAAAAAGCAGAATCAAAGTTTGATTCTGCTTTTTTCATAGGAGTTATATGGTCTTTAACATTATAGACATATCACTGGTCTGTTTTTTATACATTCATATTTTCAGATATATCACAGGTTTATTTATTTATTTTGGGGGGGGGGGTTCTGGCATTCAGTTTCTGAGAATCCTGAGAGAATCGTGATCTTTAGTTTAACCACTTCCCTACCCAGCCATAGTCAAATGACGTCCACAGATGGGATCTCCCATCCTGGGTGGACGTCATATGACGTCCTGGCTTTGTAGGGAGATATTTGAATGATGCCTGCAGCTAGAGGCATCATTCAGATATCCTTTTAAAGTGCCGGCGATTCTGTGCACCATAAGAATGATCATAGCGGTGGTTCCGCCGATTGATCGTTCTTATAGGTGGTGGGAGGGGACATCCCCCCTCCCGCCGCCATCCGGTGCTTCTCTGGGCTCTCCCGTGCGATCGGGGACCCGGAGCGAATCTTCCGGCGCCGTTGGTGGGTCACGTGACGAGCATAGAGATGACTGGTGACCAGATGGTCACCAGTCATCTCTATGATCGTCGGAGGCCCGGGCACGATGTGATGACATCACGCCCGGGTCCTCAAATGTAAACAAAGCCGCCATTGCGGCTGTAAGTATGAGATCAGTGAAAATTTTTTCACTGATCTCATGCTTTCCAGCCTGGAGTAGAGATGTGGGGTCTTATTGACCCCGCATCTCTCAATAAAAAGGACCTGTCACACACATTCCTATTACAAGGGATGTTTACATTCCTTGTAATAGGAATAAAAGTGATCAAAAAAAAATAAATAAATAAATAATTGTAAAAAATAAATAAAAATAAGTGGAAAAAAAAAATTAAACGCCCCTGTCCCCGGTAGCTCGCGATCAGAAGCGAATGCACACGTAAGTCGCCCACATATGTAAACGCCGTTCAAACCACATATGTGAGGTACAGTATCGCCGCGTGCGTTAGAGCGCGTGCAACAATTCTAGCACTAGACCTCCTCTGTAGTTCTAACCTGGTAACCTGTAAAAAAAATTAAAGCGTCACCTATGGAGATTTTTAAGTACCGAAGTTTGGCTCCATTCCATGAGTGTGCGCAATTTTAAAGCGTGACATGTTAGGTATCTATTTATTCGGCGTAACATCATCTTTCGTATTTTCCCAAAAAATTGGGCTAACTTTACTGTTTTGTTATTTTTTAATTCATGAAACCATTTTTTTTTTTTAAAAAAGGCGTTTGAAAAATTATTGGGCAAATTATGTGCAAGAAAAAAAGTTGCAATGACCGTCATTTTATTCCCTAGGGTGTCTGCTAAAAAAACATATATAATGTTTGGGGGTTCTGAGTAATTTTCTAGCAAAAGAATGATGATTTGTACATGTAGGAGAGAAGTGCTAGAATAGGCCCGGTATTGAAGTGGTACAAAAAGCCCGGTATTGAAGTGGTTAAGCAAAAGAATCGTGATTCTCATTTTACCCAGAATCGTGCAGCTCTACCCCCCATACACTATTGTAGCGCCCTGCTCCCAATGAGTGGGCGCTATATGTTGAAATATAGTTGTCTGGGCATTAGTTTAGCCGAGAGAGATTGTTTATTTAAATTGTGGCACTGTTTCAGTTTGGTTGGTTGCATGATTTTCCCCCCACCGGTGGGTGTCGCTGTCACCGTTGGTCAGGGTTGGAAAGGCAGCAGGCTGGACATATTGGGTATCTCTTTCCCAGCAGCAGCCCAGGGGGCGTGGTGAACCTGCTGTGCATGCTGGGAGAGGGTACTTGAGTGACAGACGCCATTAGGGTGGAGGAGAGTTGGGGGTCGTCTTCTTCGATCCTCACCTGAGGGCCCTCCTGGCCTCAGGGATGTGTTGGCAGTTCCCGCCTCGGGGCCACGTTGGCCCGAGGCCTCGCAACTGAGATGTAGGCCCAGGAGTTGCTGGGACCCACTGATCCAGGGATGATCCTGTGTCGCCTTGCCTGATGGAAGGGACCGAGCAATTGAGGACTCAATTGGAGGATGCACCTGGATCCCAAAATCTACCTCACAGTGCTGCCGGAGCGGCTGAAAGATCCTGGCACTGAGAGCTGTGCTCTTTCTGAGGGAGCTAACCCAGTGAGGGGTTATACAGGTCTGTGGCAGAGACTATTCTATTGAACAAATTCCAATAAAAAGTCTGTGGCAGAGACTATTCTATTGATCGAGCTTCGCACAGGCTGCTGGGCCAGTGAGATTGGGCCTATCCGGTGGTGGCTGAGTCCAGAGTGGAGACAGTCGCTCCTCTGGACCTAGTAAGTTTCCGTGATCGACAAGTAAGATACCTGAGTCCTCCCCATTCCTCTATCCCCTCTGTTGGAACGTTTTATTCAAATAAATTTCTTGAAAGAGACTTTGTGTCGGTGCAGACATTTTCTATGGATAGACTCTTCAAGGAGAACCCCTGAGCCGAAGATTTGGAACAGTAAGGTAATGTGCAAAGACCCACAACTAAACCAGCAGCTCCTACGGGGGTACCGCTACACTATATATACACTGATCCCCATGTATGATACATCCTGACCCCCCCATGTATTATATATACACATATCCCCAATGTATTATATAAACACATACCCCTAATGTATAATACATACACCGACCCCCCCCATGTATTATATACACACTGACCCCCCTCCCTCATGTATTCTATATACACTGACCCCCCTCCCCCGATGAATTATGCACTGACCCCCCGGTCACCCCATGTAAAATATATATATATATATATATATATATATATATATGCACACACACACATACTGTATGTATACTGTCCCCCATATTATCCAATGTACTATATAAACACTGACCCCCCCCATGTATGAAGCACAGAGCAGACAAAAAGCTCTGGGTGCATGTTGGCAATTATGATTTCATAGTCTGTGGGAATGTGTCCCCCTCCCAGGATGTGAGGTGTCCCAGAAGTGGTAGAAAAGCGTCACTTCAGATACTTCAGAACTTCCTCCCTCATCTGATTTCACTCTTGATGAAAAACCTGCTGTAAATCTCCACCATCCCCATCCTACCTGATCTGATTTCCGGTCATTGCTGAGCCTGCTTGTCTCCAGCCAGCCCGGCCCCAGCACAGCAGTACACAGCCACCACTCAGCCGGGCTCTTCTGATCTCTCATATGCAGACTGCGGAGTGTGGTGGAAGCCCGCCCAGGCCCAGCCAGCGATGAGACCTGGACAGCGAGGCGGAAACAAGCCGCGATCACCTGCCAAAGCCAGCTCTGTCTGCCTTGCTAATTCAATAAAAATTCTTGTCGAAGGGCATGTGGTTTAGATCTTATGTGTATACAGTTTGTAAAGCCATGTCTGTCGCTAAATAAAAAAATAAAAATAAAATAATAATATATATTTTTTTTATATAGCGCACCCACCCCAGACTTTACCTGCTTTTCTTAATTTGACTCCTCCGCAGGAAAGACTGAGGCGCACCGCACTACAAGTCTGTACCGCACTACAAGTCAGCGGCTCTGATAGGCTTTCCGAATACAGCTCTCACGCTGTATTCAGCTTCCAAAAACTCCTCCCAGGTACGCACGGGGGTGCAAAACAAAAGATCAAGTCTTCTGGACAGCAGCACTCCAATAAAAAGCCTTTAATATGTAAAATCTTCAAAAATCCAAATACAGCACAGCAAGTCACAAAATTCTGGTTAGAGCTGACTAGTTTCACACTTTCTTAGTGTTTAATCATAGCTGCCTAATGCACAAATGATTCCCATGATATACCCCCCAAAAAAGGTCATATGACCCAACCACAAGTGTAGGTAATTAAGTGCTGACAAGTGTTAATTGAAAGTTGATTGCATGCTGACTAACCTGTGTCCAAGAAATAAATGTTTTTTTAAAAAGTGTATGGTTTCATTGTACCAACTATTCTAAAAATATATGTACATAATATCCTTGAAAAGGTGTGCAGCAAATTAAATATTTGTGAAAAAACTTTTAATTGGTGCAAAAAAGTGAGGAATGTGTAAATTAAATAAATGTGAATATATGGAACACAACAGATGAACAGCCTAAATCTCCACATAATGCATGGGCAACGTGCTGAAATGGATGCATAAGCAAAAGCAAATGCATCCATAGCGCACAAATAGTAAAAGATGCAAAGGTAAATTGTCAGTCTGTTAATCAAAAAGTGTCATAATGTAATGTTGAAAAGATATATATATAAAAAAAAGTTGACCAAGAGAGATTAATACATTTATGTGTAAATAACCAGCCCACAACCCTGTGGTATATAGTTATCAATGGTATACGTTGCGCTACAATAGTTGCTCAAGTGTGGCAACATTGTTCAAGGTTCATGTAGGGAATGACCTCAAAATTAAAGTCAAAAATTAAAAATTAAAAGAAATCACTAAATTTTCAATAAATATGTAAAAATAGTGAGTGGTTATGTCCCATAGAACATTATTGTAAAAAAATAACGCAGGGAGGGATGAGATAAAATCAAAAACTATTATAATGTATCAATGATGGAATCATGTAGTGTATATGCATGATGAAAAGATGCTAAGATTAACAGAAAAGGGAAGAAAGGACTTGTAGCCATGTATCGCCGATAAAGATGTCCTACTAATATTCCTTTAAGTTGCCAATCTAAAGTGACTATATATCAGTGCCGTATAAATTGGATGGATGATAATGAATAGCTCAAACGTGGGAATGTATGTAATGGATAAACAAATATGTCTAAATATGTCTAAACATACACGCATGTGCCCACGATGGTTAATATATGGCCATACGTTGCCAATATATATTATATTAAAATCTAATATAGAAAAAGGAAAAATAAAATTTGTGTGCGATTTAAAGGCAAAATGCAATCAAATTAGATCTGTGGTGTATGGGGATATGTGGTTCTATATGGTCAAGTGCAGGAAGATTGCGATGGAATCAGGTTAATATGACCACATAAACAGCCGTCACTTGCAATGCATCAAATAATATAAAAATATAACACAAAAATCCCCACAAAACATTGATCAGATTGCTAAATGCAAAAGCACATATGGACACAATATTTCCCATATATAGTTGTTTGAGACTTCAACTTCATGAAGATGAAAAAGTGTATATTTATACAAGTTGTGATCAATGTAAATGCCCGAATGTGTGTGGTTACCTAAGCAACCGAAAAACACACATATACGGGTTCTTGACAACTGTAAATTTCATCAAACAAATCATCCAAAACAATAAAACCACTACAAGTCAGCGGCTCTGATAGGCTTTCCGAATACAGCTCTCACGCTGTATTCGGCTTCCAAAAACTCCTCCCAGGTACGCACGGGGGTGCGTTCCTTGGAGAAGACTGTGTGGAGGTTTCAGCCAATCAGGTTCACCGGATCTGGTTACCGATAACCTGATTGGCTGAAGCGACATCGAGGGCGGGAGAACACATCGAGGACGGCGCGGACCGAGGAAGGTAAGTGCAGGGCTGGGGGGGAACAGGCTGCATTTGGGGGACAAACTGGCTGAATATTGGGGGAACTGGCTGTATATATGGGGACAAACTGGCTGAATATGGGGGGAACTGGCTGAATATGGGGGACAAACTGGCTGAATATGGGGGGAACTGGCTGTATATATGGGGACACACTGGCTCAATATATGGGGGGAACTGGCTGTATATGGGGGACAAACTGGCTGCATTTGGGGGGAACTGGCTGTATATGGGGGACAACTGGCTGAATATGGGGGGAACTGGCTGTATATGGGGGACAAACTGGCTGCATTTGGGGGGAACTGGCTGTATATGGGGACAAACTGGCTGTATATGGGGGCACACTGGCTGTATATATGGGGACAAACTGGCTGTATATGGGGACACACTGGCTTTATATATGGGGACAAACTGGCTGTATATGGGGACACACTGGCTGTATATGGGGGACAAACTGGCTGTATATGGGGACACACTGGTTGTATATGGGGGACAAACTGGCTGTATATGGGGACACACTGGCTATATATATGGGGACAAACTGGCTGTATATGGGGACACACTGGCTGTATATATGGGGACAAACTGGCTGTATATGGGGACACACTGGCTGTATATGGGGGACAAACTGGCTGTATATGGGGACACACTGGCTGTATATGGGGGCACACTGGCTGTATATGGGGGCACACTGGCTGTATATGGGGGACAAACTGGCTGTATATGGGGACACACTGGCTATATATATGGGGACAAACTGGCTGTATATGGGGACACACTGACTGTATATATGGGGACAAACTGGCTATATATGGGGGCACACTGGCTATATATATGGGGGCAAACTGGCTGTATATGGGGACACATTGGCTGTATATGGGGGACAAACTGGCTGTATATGGGGGCACACTGGCTGTATATGGGGGCACACTGGCTGTATATGGGGACAAACTGGCTGTATATGGGGACACACTGGCTATACATATGTGGACAAACTGGCTGTATATGGGGACACACTGGCTGTATATATGGGGACAAACTGGCTATATATGGGGGCACACTGGCTATATATATGGGGACAAACTGGCTGTATATGGGGGCACACTGGCTGTATATATGGGGGCACACTGGTTATATATATATGGGGGCACACTGGCTGTATATGGAAACAAACTGGCTGTATTTGAGGGGGCAAACTGGTGGCGTTTGGGCACAGTGGCTGCGTTTAATGGGCACAGTGGCGGCAATTGATTTTATTTTTTTTTCAGTTTGTTTGCACCCCCCCAAAAATTTTGAGCACCAGCCGCCACTGCTTCTGGCATGGCCAGAAACAAGTCCTTAATCCTCCCCAGCAAAGCCACTGTCCACACCAACTGAAAGTCCAACTTCTGTATTTATTTCACATGGATAATAAATAGTCCCTTTAAGAGCAGACGATCACTTCCGGTTCCGGCGCCGCATGAGGTAACTGCGCCTCCTCGCGGCTCCCGCAACAGACCCAGAAACCGGCTTATAAAGCCAGCCTGAGCGGCCCCTCACAGCCATCCTCCACACCCGGGCTCCCCCCCTCACTCGGATGGACCGCTTCCTCGAAAAAAACGGCGCTCGGTCGTACGCGGCCAAATCGGCGCCGCCGGGCAGGCCGCAAATTGAGGCCCCGGCTTCGGCCTACTCCCACGCCGCGGCGGAATCTCAGGCGGCCGACATGGAGGTGAGCACCCAACCCTCCCAGCAGGTCACTACACCCCCTGCCAATACTTCTGGGGGTCCCTCTATGTTGCCCACCCAGCCAGCCACACCAGGGGACATCTACAGCTCCCCTCCCCCTGGGGATGCTGGGGATAGCACGCACCGAATTGCTGCTGCTGTAGCAGCTCTTCTCTCCCCCATGATATCTGCCTCGGTGGAAAAGGCAGTCAATGCAGGCATGATACAAATTAAAGCCCAAATAACTGAGCACACCACCAGACTCAATGAGATGGAACACCGCATCTCTGAGGTCGAAGATGAACTCTATCAGGCGCAGGCCACAGAACAGTCGCAAGATAAAACAAACCGATACATCATTCAAAAATTGGAAGATTTGGAAAATAGGTCCAGAAGGAGTAACCTGCGATTTGTAGGTGTCCCCGAGTCGCTACCCTCGGCAGCTACGGCAGAATTCTGCTCAAAACGCATCCCTGAGGCCTTGGGCCTCTCAGGCCTGTTCACTGTGGAACGCGCGCACAGAATGGGGTCCTTCAACTTCGAACGCAAAACACCCCGTCCCATTATTGCCAAGTACCTCAACTATGCCGACAAATCTCTGATTCTTCAGACATTCAGACAGTCCCCATCTCTCCAAATAGACGGGATTAAAATCCTAATTTTTGCAGACTACTCGATTGAAGTCACCAAGAAAAGAAAAGCTTTTCAACCAATATGCTCTGAGCTCTTCAAGCAACGCATAAAATTTACCCTGGCCTTCCCTGCAACTCTTCGCCTCAAATCACCTAAAGGGGAACAACTTTCTTTCCAGGATCCTGTGGAAGCAGAATCTTTTCTCCGCTCCCTGAGGGGTGATGCAAACCCTCACACGCCTTCCAAGTCTAATTCCAGCCCCCGAGCCCTGGAACAGAGAAGCCCTCGCAAGGACTCTCCAAAACGCTTCAAGCATTCTGCTCCGGATCAGCGTTACCAATACTCCCGTTGACGATCTTCCATACACCGCCATGGACTTCCTTACTCGCCATCACAGGTCGTATGATCTTCCACACAAAGGCTTTGAATATGTGTGTCGCTCCAGTCTATTTTATTTACTTATTACATTGTTCCGTATGATACGCCTGACACCATTCTCCTTTTTTTTTTTTTACCATTCTCCTTTTTTTTTTTTCCTCTTGTTCCCCCCCCCCCCACCAGGATGGTAATGCGTGCGCGCATACGTACAGGTCGCACTTTACATACGGTCATTTGCATTGAAATTCCCCCCACTTGACTCCGCTGTGTGGCTTTTCAGGCTCCCAGCCATGACTACAATCCGGGGGTCCCTCGCACTTTCTCGAGGTCCCTGGGGCGCTTAGGCAGCATAACTGACATTCCTTTTTCATGAAGGGTCATGTTTTGTGAGCCACCATGCGCAGCGAACTCATGCGGAAAAAAGCGAAGTTCTTTAAGATGTTTACTTTAACTTGTTGTTTTGTTATTTCTTGTTTTCTTATCTTTTACCCCCCCTCATCACTCCTCTCCTCACTTCACACTCCGACATACATTCCCTGCCCGAGGGCTCCTTACACGAACGCTCACATCACTAATGTGCATAAACTATACCTCTTGATCCCAGCCTATAATCCTTTAGCTACTAAATCGCCACTTTTACACCCTATCATCTGCACTATCTTAAGGTAATCTCTTGGAATGTGAGGGGTCTCCGTTCTCCTAACAAGCGAATGAAGATCCTTCGCCATCTCAAAAGTCTAAAAGCAGACATAGCACTAATTCAGGAATCCCATCTTTCGGCATCTGACTTCAGTCGTATGCAGAGACTTTGGGTTGGAGCGGTCGTGGGGTCAGAATCGGTTGGACGGAAGGCCGGTGTTCTCCTTCTTTTCAACAAAAACCTCCCTTACACTATTCTATCCACACACACAGACGACCAGGGACGCTTCATCTCCTCCAGGGTTAAAATTGGCACAAAAGAACTAGTAATTTCCAATGTATACGCCCCCAATAGTCTCACAAAGTCATTTTACTCTCAGCTCTCCACTTGGCTCCTCAACACTTCTCACTTACCTCATCTCGTTGGGGGAGATTTTAATGATCTCATGCATCCCCCAGAAGATAGGTCCTCCCCAAAACGATCCACTCCAGCACCTGCTACACCAACTCCCACCCTATTTGCCTCAACCATGGACTCCCTCTATCTCACAGACATCTGGCGCTTAACACACCCGGTGGATAGAGAATTCACCTTCTACTCCAATCCTCACGGGATCCTTACCAGGATCGACTATTTTTTTGGGACCGATAATATCATTCCCCTTGTCTCAGACGCAGAGATTGGAGACATAGCCATTTCAGACCATGCCCCAATACTCCTTACCCTAGACAAACTAGATCTTCCCCCCCACCCTAATATCTGGCGCTTCCCATCCTTCCTCCACAATAATGCTGATTTTCGCGCATACATGGAACGAGCTTGGGCGGAGTTCTCCTCCGCGAATGCCCCACATGCAGGGGACCCGAACCTTCTCTGGGATGCTGGAAAAGCTTACATGAGGGGTCGGATCATCTCATATGCCTCTTCCTTTAAAAGAAACGCGCTTTCGAAATTCAAATTGGCCAGCGACAGACTCCACCTCGCACAACGCATTCTGGCCACCTCGACTTCTCCGGCTAACAAGGCGGAGTGGTCTGCGGCTAAAAATGCTTTCGACACCTGGGCGGACACCCTGGAACTTACAAAAAAATCTCATCTGGATGCCTCCCTTCATAAATATGGGAATAAAGCAGGCAAACTGCTATCCAGACTCTGCAAGGGCGCCTACCGCCCGACGCACATCACCTCACTGCGGGACCGCACGGGAACTACACATTCTACGCCACCTCATATAAATAAAACCATGCTCGAATATTACACAGCCCTTTATGCACCCGATCCCATTGACCATAAAATAGCCCAAGCCTTTCTTGAAAAAATGAATCTACCAAGTATATCCAGTGCCCATCTAGAATCCCTGAATGCCCCTATCTCCCTCGCTGAAATAGAAGGCACTATACATGCTCTCCGCCCCTCTAAAGCCCCCGGCCCAGACAGATTTACAAGTGAATTTTACAAGACCCTCCAAAATGTCACTGCACCCATGCTCCACTCGGTCTATTCCAACATCTGGGAGGGCGGTCCCTACCTACCGACAGGCAACCAGGCCATCATTAAACTTCTTTCAAAAAAGGGCAAGGATCCTCTGGAACCGGGCTCATATAGGCCTATTTCATTACTCAACCTGGATGTCAAAATTCTCTCGAAGATTGTGGCTTCCAGACTAGCGGTCACCCTCCCGGACCTCATTCACCCGGCCCAGTCAGGATTCGTGAAATGGCGGACAGCCACCCTGAACATTCGAAAGGTTCTCTTGGCCCTTGAACGAGTCAAACAAGACCCAAAGGGAGATTATGCCATCGTAACGTTAGACGCTGAAAAAGCCTTTGACAATGTAAGTTTCGACTGGCTTTCCCTTACTTTGTCTAAAATGGGATTCTCAGGCCCCTTCTGCCACCTTATCAATGCCATGTATACAGCGCCCTCCACTAGACTTGTTGCCGCCGGAATCCTCTCAGAGGATTTCCGCCTCCATAAAGGGACCAGACAGGGTTGCCCTCTCTCCCCCCTCCTGTTCAATTTAGCCTTAGAACCTTTATCTAGATACCTTTCCGAGATAGCCCCTTTACGAGGCATCAAAATAGGCAAAACGGAACTTCGCACTTCACTTTTCGCTGACGACGTCCTCATATTCACGGGTAACCCCAGTGACGACATTTTAACCATTAAAACCACCTTCGATGAATTTCGACGGTGCTCCGGCCTTCGGATAAATTATTCCAAGAGCGAAATTCTCCCCATCGGGACACACTCCACACGCCCTTGGACGCAACACTCTCTGTTTAAGGTTGCACCTTCACACATCACCTATCTAGGTATACAGATTGGGAAATTACCCTCCTCCATCTATCATCTCAATTATCCTCCCCTCTTTACAAAACTCTATCAAGAACTGTCAAACTGGATGGATCTTCCCCTCTCGCTCCTAGGGAGGTGTCACCTTGTCAAAATGGTTAGCTTTGCCAGACTGCTTTACCCTTTGCAAACCATTCCTCTACCTTTGAAGCATAAAGATATCAAACTCTTTAACACCAAAATTTCACAGTTCATCTGGCATGGCAAAAGACCTCGGATAGCCTCTAAAAAACTACGCCTTCCTAGGAGTGACGGGGGCATCGGTCTACCTCATATTAGATTGTATAATTTAGCATGTCTGTTCAGGACTAGCTTAGATTGGATAGCTCAATCATCCCAATACTCTAATTACGTCTTGGAATCCAAAATGGCCCACCCGCACTCTCTGGTGGCCCTTCTACACTGCAGATGGAAAACGGTTCCCCCCTCTTTTCAACACAATCTCCTGCTCAGGGATACAGCTATAGCGTGGAGAGAAATCAGAAAAACACTCAAGCTATCTCCCTTTATCTCTCCACATCTGCCAATCCAAGGCAATCCTAATTTCATCCCTGGTCTCCATTATAAAGCCTTTTCGGTCTGGCGGAATCAAGGTCTGTCAAACTTCTCCTCATTGTGCGATGGCACCACTGGAAAACCACTTCCCTTCTCCTCAATATCCTTGGCATTTTCTCTCCCCCCATCTCACGTATTTCATTACAACCAATGTATTAGCTTCCTATCTAACACTTGTAAAGACACTCTCCGGAGATTCGAAAACAGCTTTGCTGAACGTCTACTACACAGTGGACGTTATAAAATCTCGGACATCTACAAACCTCTCCTGCAAGTATCTTCCCCGTCCTTATCCACCTCCTCTATGGCTAACTGGGCTAGGGATTTCCCAGATCCGGACATAACCGAAAAAATCCTATCTGGTTTGCGAAAGACCCTTCGACTGACACCCAACGAAATCTGGAGAGAAACTCAACTCAAGATAGCACACCGGGCTTACATCCCATTTCTCTCTCCCAACTCAAATAAAGATGGCGCCTCCTGTCCTTTATGCAAGGTACCCAGACCCTCTTTCTCCCACCACTTCTGGTCCTGCTCCTTCATCTCCTCATTCTGGGATCAAGTCCTTTCTTATATATTCAAAACCACTTTGTTGAAAATCCCCAAAGACCCTTTGCTTCTCATATTTGGATATTGGGACCCTCTGTTGCTGCCCTGGTCTATGTCTCCGGCTGCCTCGAACCCTTCCGGGACTACCAAATGCCCCTCCTCTAAAGACTGGATCCTGCTATGTTTGCTTGTTGCCAGGAGACTCATTCTCAGGCACTGGATCTCTCTCCAAGGCCCTTCTCTCACCCAACTCGAAAAGGACTGCCTCCACCTCTTTTATGAAGAAAGACTTCTTACGGACTTCAAAGAACCCAGATCTAGAGCCCACTTCTACCACAGATGGGAATCCTTCATTACCACAACCCTCTCGACAGCCGATCAAGCGGCTCTGGACCTACTTTCCTTCTCATACGTTGAACCTATCCCTAAGGGGCTGTAATTCTTGCTGACTTTGCTCAGTCTTTACATACCGGAGGGCCCTCCGGGGATGTTTCTTCTCGGGACCATACATGTTTTGGAATGAACAGCACGCTATAGTCTATGGAGCTCCCTCCCCCTCCCCCCCCCTTTTTCTACTTACTATTTTTTTTCTTTTTTTTTTTTTGAACTTTTGTACCATTGTACTTATCTTTTCACCTGTACAAGTGTCTTTTATTACTCCAATAAAAATTTGTTAAAAAAAAAAAAGAGCAGACGAGACACAGGTCAGATAAGGTGGGAGAGAGGTCCAGGCACAAACTCAAATCTTGGTTCTCTTACTGTTCTGATATGCACGAACAGGTTTGGCGTGCGATCTTTATCACAGACCTAATGAATATAAAAGTCACTGCCACTGACTTGTTGAAGATGGTCACTGCCACTGACCTGGTGTGCGTAGAGTCACTGCCACTATGACCTACAGAACATGCACTGCCTTCTTGGAGAACTTGGCCCATGTCAAAGAGAAAAACATCCCTCCGGAGAGTTACCAGAGGCCCTCACTGTCACCACGACTCCGCGCTGGGTCTTCAGAAAGGGTCACCTCCCTGGCCTCCTCGATCCAAGATACGGGTCCCCTTGCAAGGCGGTATCCTGGGAGCTCTCAATCCTTAGTGGACCCCAGCCGAAGGTTGCTGGGCTCCGGGCCTCCTATTTAAAACCTCACCCCAGACTGAAGGTGTCTGGGATGGAACAGCAACTCCGCCTCCGGGCCTAGAGCACCAGGTGGCAACACACCCAGGCCTCCGGGCCTAGGGAACCCGGAGGCGACACCCACACCTAGGCCTAAGGTGCATGGGTGCGGAACGACGACGATGACGACCCCTCTGGAAGATAGCCGCCCCTTTTAATACCCCCTCATGACAGGCACAGCAGATTCCCCGCCCCGCCGCACTGCTGTCAAGAGGGGACAAGAAAAGGCACAACCCTGTACCGTGGTTCAACCCGGGCCTATGGCAACAGCGCCACCTCTAGGCCCCAGGGAACTGCACATCAGTACTATTTCCCAAGGACAGAAATGGTCCATGGACCCTAACAATTTGTGTATCTGAGCCTTATTACCACTCAGATACTTCCCTTAAATATAGCACCCCGCTACATTTACATATTTTGTAGGGTTTTTTTTGTCAAGTTAATCTAAAACAATGCATTTGAATAAAAATATACTGTCATGGATATGCAGTAGTGTTTGTCTGTCAGCTTACCTTCCTTCCAATGTGTTCATCTTAGAGGCCTGAACCCTTTCACCTGGCTTCCTTTATAATCTCCTCCCAGCCTGACTCCACCCCAGGCCCTATCACAGAACACTATATTAACCTGTGCACTGCAAGCCTGCTTTGCTGATCAACGTGTTTGTTAGGCATTGTGTGTTTGGGTTCCTGCCTGCCGTGTGCTACGTCTGTCTCTCTGTTACGTTATTGGCTTGTCCCCGACTATCCCTGTCTGCTCGTGACCCTTGACCTTCGGCTTGTCTTTCGTTATCCTTGTCTGCTTGTGGCCCTTGACTTTCAGCTTGTTATTCGTTACTCTTATATCTCGTGCTGCTGCTTCCCCTCTTGTCCCCTTATCCTACGGGGTGTGAGCTAGGAGACTCTAGGGGCCGCGACCTGGACCCAGCCTGCAGCATAACATCCTCACCACTAGAGGCTCTGGAGAAGACCTGCTGGGTCTTAGACTCCGCGCCCTGGGGAATCTTGGCTCTAGCTTCCCATAGGATCCTGGTTGTGCTCCTCTGGTCCCGCTTTCCACAACCACCCAGTTTCCTATCCGCAGCAGTCAGCCATAGGGTTCACTACCTTGCGGTGCACTCCTGTCCCCCTACGGTGTGCATCTGTCACCTGGCCACAGGTGACCTGACAGTTTGATCAGCCATGAACCCGGCTGACATCCCGCTCCCTGCGGATGATCCATTGCAGGTCATAGTTTGCAGACTTGAAACCCAGGAATCGAATCAGACTCAGGTGATGCGATTCCTCCAGGATCTGGCTTCTCGCTTCGAGCAGCTTCAGGCCTCCTTGGGAACCCTGAATCCGCAACCTCAAATACAACCAGCGGCTGCACCCCATTGCACCAGTCGCAGCCACACACTCACTACAACTGCCAGCTCCGTCCCGTTTCTCTGGGGACTCCAAGGCTTGCAGGGGGTTCCTTAGCCAATGCACGATTCATTTTGAGCTCCAGCCCCAAAACTTCCTGTCTGATCGGGCTGAGGTAGCCTATATCATTTCCCTCCTCTCTGGTGAAGCTTTAGCCTGGGCAGCTCCTCTGTGGGAACTGAATGATCCAGTGGTTTCTAGCCTGTCTGGCTTCTTGAAACTTTTTCGGAATATCTTCGAAGAACCGGCTCGTGTCTCTTCAGCTGCCAGCGCCCTTTTACGTCTCTGCCAAGAGTCTGCTTCTGTGGGACAGTATGCCCTTCATTTCCGTTCCGCATACTGTCGGCTGAGTTGAGCTGGAACAATGAGGCCTTAGTCGTAACCTTTTTGCATGGCCTGTCTGATAGAGTGAAGGATGAATTAGCAGGAAGAACCATCCCCACTGATCTGGCCGGCGTTATCTCCTTGTGTAACCAGATCGATATTCGCTTTCAGGAGAGGACCTTAGAAAAGCAACGCCAGCACTCCTTGGTTCTTAGTCAGCCTGAGCTCCCCTCTCTTCGACCCGTAGAGCATCTCCTACCAGCTGAGGAACCCATGCAGCTGGGTCAGACCAGGCTATCCACCGAGGAACGTGCTAGGCGCAGAACTCTTGGTCTGTGTCTTTACTGTGGGGGCAAAGGTAATTTTCGTGACACTTGCTCTCTTTGTCCAGAAAAACGTTCGGGTCCACTTCATCTGGAAAGTGGAGTATTGGACCCAGAAATATCACCTTCCCCTTCTCGTCTTCTGCTTTCTGTGTTCCTTCATGTTGGTGCTTCTTCTCATTCGGTCTCAGCATATCTGGATTCCGGAGCCGCTGGTAATTTCATGGACTGGGAAATCGCATCGTCCATGAGACTTACTCTTTTGCCCCTCACCACGCCATTGGTGGTCTTGGCGATTGATGGTACTGTTCTCCCAGGGGGACCTATCCGCTTCCAGACCCTCCCTGTTAAGATGTCGGTAGGGACACTCCACCAGGAGTGGATATCCTTCCTTATCTTACCCAAGGCCTCAACGCCTATAATTTTGGGTCTCCCATGGTTACAGCTCCATTCTCCTCATGTGGACTGGACTACTGGACAGATCCTGGCTTGGGGTTCCTCCTGTTCCTCGTCCTGCCTACCCAAGGTTGCCTCCTGTGAACCTGAGCCGGTCATTCATTCCAGGTTGCATAACCATTTACATTTCTCTGTCCCTAACCACCCTTGGACGCACAGCCAGGCTAGCTTGTCTACAAGTCCTGCAGTCGCTACGTCTTGCGATGCGATTCAGGTAGTCGCTACACCTGACTCAGCGTTTCACTCTGCCTCTGTACTAGTTATGCCAGTCCAGCCCATGCCCAGTGAGCCTCCTACTTTTTCTTGTTCAAGACATTCTGCTTGTCCTTCAGCTATTCAGCTTGACTCCGGCGACATGTCACCTTCTAACCAACCTGACTTCAGGGTTCCACTGACATCTGCCCAGTCTGATGGTCCTGTGCAAGATGACCAGTCCCCCTTTAAGGGCCTAGGGGACCCTCCTCAGATTCCTGTTGATCCTCTCATGCCCTTGCTTATTCCTAGAGAGCCTTTGGTCCTCAATAGATCTTCTTGTCATCTCCCTACCTCGTTTTTGGTCTCTGAGGATAATCTTAAGTACGAGGTTAGACAAGTTCTGGATTCTCGGCTCTGCAGAGGCATTCTTCAGTACCTTGTGCATTGGAGAGGTTTTGGTCCTGAGGAGGTGTCTTGGATCGCTGCATCTGATGTCGCTGCACCTCATCTGTTGAGGAGGTTTCATCAGAGATTTCCCTTTAAGCCTGGGCCCAGGCGGGGGAGGGCCCATAAGAGGGAGGGTACTGTCATGGATATGGAGGGAATCCATCAGACATAGGGTAGTGGTTGCTAAGGCCATCTTCCCCTAATAGTCACTCAGGATTAAAGGTTTTGTGGACTTTCTCAGGCACTGATACGGCAACATACGAATATTACATAAAAAAATATATTTATTTGTATGTATCAACGAAAGAAAACAATAATATTTAAAAACAAAGACCAAACCCCACAGTATAGGACAGCATGAGTAGGTGACAAAACAGCCGTATACAATCTATTAAAGTGGAGCAGGCCAAGCCTCAACCGGTTTCGCGGCAGAAAAAACGCTTCTTCAGGAGGGTCTGTGCAAAACATAATATACATAATAAATACACTAGCAATGTATTAATACAAATATAGAACGTATTTAATATCAACAATATAATCAAAAAGTCAAGGTCTGTGGACTGCTCACCGTAAAGACGTTCAGAGGTGCAGCGACTGCCCAGGTAAACCCCCCGCGGCGGATGAGGGGGAATAAACGTATATGGTGCAGATTGATACAATCTAATAATAATGATTAGAATAATATTGGGTTAGATAATTTATATTTGAGCCAATTTAACATGGGACACCCAGTGCTGATAGTGGGAGGGGGGGGAAGGGGGAAGGGGAGGAGGGGGAGGGAGGGGGGAAGGGAAGAAAAGGGAAAGGAAGTGGGGAAGGAAGGGGAAAACGGGGGAAAGGAAAGGGGGTAGGGCGAGAGGAAGGGGGGGCAGGGATGAACGAAGGGGGGGGAAGGGAGGAGGGGGAAAAAAGGGAGGGAAAGGGGGGGGAGAAAGAGAGAAGAAGGAGGGGGGGAAAGGTGGTGGAACGTGGGGAGAGGGGGAAGAGAAAGAAGGGGCAGGGGAAGAGGTTGTTAAGGAGGGGGAGACGATTGAGAGGGGGGTGAAGAAGGAAGGGAGAAGGGAGGGGCGACAAAGAAAGAAAAGAAGAAAGGGAGGGACAAAAAGGGGGGGAGGGGAAGGAGACGAGGGAGGGAGGGGAATAAAAAACAAGATGGGAGTAGAGGGGTGAGGGAGAGAGATAGAAGGGGAAGGTAGAAGAGAAGGAAAAGGAGAAGGGTAAAGAAGATAGAAAAGAAGAAAAGAAGGAAGAAAGGAACAGACAAGAAGACAAGGTGGATGAAAAGGGAATTGGAAAAGAGGGAGGGGGGGAAAGAAATGGGGGAGGAGGGGGAAAAAACGAAGTAAAGGGGGAGGGGGGGAGGGGAAAGTTGTAATAAGGGAGGAGCCGACCTCGACCCCCAATGTACTGGAAACACCAACAGACACCAAGCCACTGTGCCCAGCAGATATAAACCAGGGAGGAAGGGGAAACAGACCAAGGAACCCAGAGGGGAAGGGGAAGGGGGGGGGAAAGGGGGGAGAGAGGGCGCTTGGGGTAAAGACTGGACTATATAACCAGCACATGTAATTGGCTCTTACCAGTATTAAAACATGTTGCAGTAATAGGGAAAACCTGAGGAGGATCTAGACAGCCAGAGGGTTATGATAAACCAGATTTGGAGCCCAATGTCCAGCGAGGTAGAAGGACAAGGTTATAGGCTGTATATGGAACCAAAAAGTTGCATATAAAAAACAGCAGTTTTAAACAAATTGAAAGGCAACTAAGCGCCCTGTTGCTATATAGAGCACTCACCTCGGCGTGTCTGTTCCTCACATATGGTTTTCCAGGGAGAGTGTGCATGCACCACTCACACTAAGGGCTTGCGAACAAGCCGCTTATGTGTGTTCCCCGACCCCGCCGTCAGTCGCGCAATTAGAACTTTCCCCTCCCCCCCCCTCCCCCTTTACTTTGTTTTTTTCCCCCTTTCCCCCCCCCCCCATTTCTTTCCCCCCTCCCTCTTTTCCAATTCCCTTTTCATCCACCTTGTCTTCTTGTCTGTTCCTTTCTTCCTTCTTTTCCATCTTCTTTACCCTTCTCCTTTTCCTTCTCTTCTACCTTCCCCTTCTATCTCTCTCCCTCACCCCTCTACTCCCATCTTGTTTTTTATTCCCCTCCCTCCCTCATCTCCTTCCCCTTCCCCCCCCTTTTTGTCCCTCCCTTTCTTCTTTTCTTTCTTTGTCGCCCCTCCCTTCTCCCTTCCTTCCTTCACCCCCCTCTCAATCGTCTCCCCCTCCTTAACAACCTCTTCCCCTGCCCCCTTCTTTCTCTTCCCCCTCTCCCCACGTTCCACCACCTTTCCCCCCCCTCCTTCTTCTCTCTTTTTCTCTCTTTCCCCCCCCCCTTTCCCTCCTTTTTTTCCCCCCTCCCCCCTCCCCCCCTTCGTTCATCCCTGCCCCCCCTTCCTCTCGCCCTACCCCCTTTCCTTTCCCCCGTTTTCCCCTTCCTTCCCCACTTCCTTTCCCTTTTCTTCCCTTCCCCCCTCCCTCCCCCTCCTCCCCTTCCCCCTTCCCCCCCCTCCCACTATCAGCACTGGGTGTCCCATGCTAAATTGGCTCAAATATAAATTATCTAACCCAATATTATTCTAATCATTATTATTAGATTGTATCAATCTGCACCATATACGTTTATTCCCCCTCATCCGCCGCGGGGGGTTTACTTGGGCAGTCGCTGCACCTCTGAACGTCTTCACGGTGAGCAGTCCACAGACCTTGACTTTTTGATTATATTGTTGATATTAAATACGGTCTATATTTGTATTAATACATTGCTAGTGTATTTATTATGTATATTATGTTTTGCACAGACCCTCCTGAAGAAGCGGTTTTTCTGCCGCGAAACCGGTTGAGGCTTGGCCTGCTCCACTTTAATAGATTGTATACGGCTGTTTTGTCACCGACTCATGCTGTCCTATACTGTGGGGTTTGGTCTTTGTTTTTAAATATTATTGTTTTCTTTCGTTGATACATACAAATAAATATATTTTTTTATGTAATATTCGTATGTTGCCGTATCAGTGCCTGAGAAAGTCCACAAAACCTTTAATCCTGAGTGACTATTAGGGGAAGATGGCCTTAGCAACCACTACCCTATGTCTGATGGATTCCCTCCTTAAACATTACTACGGATGAGGGCACAATATACTGTTAGTTTATTTTTTATAATTGAGGCTATACTCAATTCTTCACTGTCATGGATATGCAGTAGTGTTTGTCTGTCAGCTTACCTTCCTTCCCATGTGTTCATCTTAGAGGCCTGAACCCTTTCACCTGGCTTCCTTTATAATCTCCTCCCAGCCTGACTCCACCCCAGGCCCTATCACAGAACACTATATTAACCTGTGCACTGCAAGCCTGCTTTGCTGATCAACGTGTTTGTTAGGCATTGTGTGTTTGGGTTCCTGCCTGCCGTGTGCTACGTCTGTCTCTCTGTTACGTTATTGGCTTGTCCTCGACTATCCCTGTCTGCTCGTGACCCTTGACCTTCGGCTTGTCTTTCGTTATCCTTGTCTGCTTGTGGCCCTTGACTTTCAGCTTGTTATTCGTTACTCTTATATCTCATGCTGCTGCTTCCCCTCTTGTCCCCTTATCCTACGGGGTGTGAGCTAGGAGACTCTAGGGGCCGCGACCTGGACCCAGCCTGCAGCATAACATCCTCACCACTAGAGGCTCTGGAGAAGACCTGCTGGGTCTTAGACTCCGTGCCCTGGGGAATCTTGGCTCTAGCTTCCCATAGGATCCTGGTTGTGCTCCTCTGGTCCCGCTTTCCACAACCACCCAGTTTCCTATCCGCAGCAGTCAGCCATAGGGTTCACTACCTTGCGGTGCACTCCTGTCCCCCTACGGTGTGCATCTGTCACCTGGCCACAGGTGACCTGACATATACAAGTAACAGAGAGGGTGCAAACATTCAGACAAAACATTGTGTCGGTTCCCACTAAGGATCCGCCCTCTCTCTAACATGTTTCACCTTCCGAGGCTTGGGTGGTTGTTGGGCGGGAACCAGCAGAATGTTTTGTTAGCATCAAAAAAATTTGATTGAAGGAGGTGATAACATCGCTGTGCACCCTATTTGTCTCATGTGCCAGGGGGGCTCCCCAGGCCAGTAACTCAAGCCCACAGCTAAGGGGATTTCACATTCTGTACAGTTTCTTGACCCTGGCGGCTGATGTTTTTTTTTGGGGGGGAGCAAACCACCCCCCTGTGGGGCCAGCAGCGCCATTACCCCACCCGATGTCTGCCAGTTCGTCCGGCACTTACCCCATCAAGGTGGCAGGCTGCGGGCAGCGGCTCCGGTGTCCTCTGCTTCAGCACTGCGGACCCAATCTAGGTGGTGGGCTCTGGCATTCTCAACTCCAGCATGGCGGCTTTCACCATGCGTCTCCTCCTAGGCGCTAGGCATCCAATGGGATCGCCTGGTGTTTTGGCCAATCGTGAAACGGGTCTTACGACCCACGTCTCGATTGGTGGGGAGGAGATTTAGTGTGAAAATAGCGAATATTGATTCGCTGTTGTCACACAACTGGGTGGGATCGGGGCGCAGTACCCTGCGCCCGAAGCCCACTCTTTTTTTGAAGCCTATTAGAGCCTCTGGCTCTAATCACATGCTTCAAAAAAACACACCCCCTCATTGGAATCCATAGGCCGCCACTGCCCAGGAGGGTTGTCTACATTAGCTCTAGCTGAATGAGTTATCAAAGTGCTCAATCTGAAGTGTCAATCAGACAGGGTCAACTGGAAAGTAAACTTCTGATCTGCTGTCTTCCTTTAAAGTTTCCCTTTACAGTGGGCCTTAAATCAAAAAGTGAAAGTTTGATATGTTAGAAATGTTAATTTTACCTAAGCAATACCCTAACAAATCTATGTATTGAATTCCTCCTGAAAAATATCAGTGCACTTCCAAGTATGTGTGTGCCTAGACACTCCTGTGCCAATAGCTCTATAGCTGTACATCTGCCGCGTGAGATCTAAGGTACCATACCGCCTAACTTTTTGAGATGGGAATAAGGCCCAACTATTAGAAAAAGTAGGTAGGCATAGGACACACCCCCTGTCACACCCCCTTAAAGGAGAATATACAAAAATAATTATAAGGTAAACCCACAAGTGCTTTTTTTTAACTATCTATTCCTTTATATTGAAATGTACAAATGCAACAATTTAGAAACTGGATGAAAGGTTTAGCACTGGTAAACAGTTTTTAGTAGATAAATAGTGCATTGTATATACAGGTATATGCATCAGCCCAAAATGAGGGATATATGAGGAGGAATGAGGGACAGAGGGACTTTGTTCCAAATCAGGGACAGTCCCTCAAAATCAGGGACAGTTGGGAGCTATGAGGTACTGTTGCCTCTGAATGCTAGTACCAGGAAATCTGGAGTGAGATTTGATGATGTCACTACTGTGCTGCTCTTTATTCTCATTCGATGGAGGCTAATGCCGCGTACACACGATCGGAATTTCCGACAGCAAATGTTCGATGTGAGCTTTTGGTCGGATGTTCCGACCGTGTGTACGCTCCATCGGACATTTGCTGTCGGAATTTCCGACAACAAATGTTTGAGAGCTGGTTCTCTATTTTTCCGATGGCAAAAGTTCCTGTCGGAAATTCCAATCGTGTGTAGCCATTTCCGACACACAAAAGTGCTGTGCATGCTATGAACTAATTCGATGCATGCTCGGAATCATTGTACTTAATTTTTCTTGGCTCCTCGTAGTGTTGTACGTCTCCGCGTTCTTGACCATCGGAATTTCCGACCACATTTGTGTGACCGTATGTATGCAAGACAAGTTTGAGCCAACATCCATCGGAAAAAAAAAACATGGTTTTGTTGTCGGAAATTCCGATCGTGTGTACGTGGCATTAGACATGAGAAAGCAAAACTCTGCCTTTAGTCATTTGCCATCTACCTGCCTTTCTTGGGCAGTTTCCAAAATTTTATTTCTCAACTTCACTCTCTCATTCAACATTGACTATTTTTAGTCATTATACTAGTAAATAGATAGGAAAGTATATCATATTTACGTGTTTAAAACTTTTTTTTTTTAAATCTCTTTAGTTATTTCCTGGTTTCCAGGCCTAGGCCAAAATGATTTCATACATCCCAGGAGTCTTCAGGCGGGGAGGAGGGTTTTTCTAAGCTAAGCACACCCTCCTGTCTGCCTGTTTGAGCTAAGGGCAGATGGATTCCAGGAAGAAAATGCTACAATGTATAATCTGCCCCTACTCAAGATGTCCACAGCCAGAAACGCTAGGGATTTTTTTTTTCAAAGTGATTTCTCAGCAAAATAAAGCATGGAGACATGGATGGATGGGTGAGTTTGCATTAAATATGTGTTTTTGGTTTGTGGTGCTCAGTTGCAGTGAAGATCCGCTTTAAGAGATGTCCTTTCAACCAGCCATGATCTTCTAAAGTGTTTGAGCACAATTAACATTTCTAGATGTTTATAAGGCAGCAAACCTTTACTTTTTAAGTTCAGGTCAACTTGAAGACCATACCTTTATCATTAGTGATTTTATTTAATTATAGCCTAATTTACCTGTCAAAGGAACATGATCTATGAATGGAGCATAGGTAGATGATTGAAAGGTCCCCCGGATAAATGCATAGATTGTGTTTCTTTCATAGAAGCTATAGCACGTGTAGCACCCTCTACTATAGGTAGGTGCTAGAGTAGGATTTTTCTAGGGAAACTGTCAGTACAGGCAAATTTAGGCAGGCCTATGCTTCAGGCTAGGCCTGCTTGTTTTGATCTGGGGCTGGGAGTGGTTAGTGTAGCAGTGGGTGTGACCACCAGTGCTCTGGTTCTGAGGCGCCTCCCCTGCTTCCAGGGAGATTGTTCTGGAAGAGGGGCAGGGCTTAGTGCTGGAGTGGCAGACAGCTCATGTGAGGAGCCCTGACCAATCCCCACTTTGTATTGGCAGGGGGCAGGCCTCCCATATAAGCTGAGGTCACATGCTGCTGGTGAGGTTGTCGACCGAAAGAAGTGTAGGATGGAATACTAGGCAGTTGCTGTAGGGCGTCCCCATCTGGGGGGGCGCCGACCGCGGAGCGGGCCGGGGAGAGCTGTGAGGGAACCTCATCCTTACACGGTCATGGATGAGGTCCGATTCTGTACACGTCACAGATGAGGAATTCCTGGAGCAGAGTCAGTGTGTATACCACAGTGGAGTGCTGGGTGCGGAGGCATGCCAGGGAAACTGGGAGGGAACTTCATCCTTACACGGTCATGGATGAAGTCCTCATCTTTACACAGTAATTGGTGAGGGGTCCCGGAACAGAGGAGAGACTGTGGGGTGTAGTGTCAAGTCGCTGTGGCCTGAGGGCGCAGAATTTGCAGGTCGGACTGGCTGGGAGCAGTAGTCCATCTGTTACCACGTGCTATTAAACTGCTAGGCTGCCAGGGAGAGGTGCTGCAGACCTCTGGCCTAGTAACTGCACTCAAGTAACATCATTCAAGTAATACTACAACAGTAACTAAGTACAGCCAGTCAGCTGGGGTTATTCAGAGTGACCCCTTTTTGACATACTGAAGATGATGATCCAATAACCTAGCGGTTTTACAGTGAAAGATTTGTGCAGGAGGAGAAAAATCCTGGGAGTGATATTCTGCAGGAGTTAGTGCAGAGGAAGAGGAGCAATAGTCTGCATAGATATATGCAGGGGAAGAGACTGAGAATGTTAGAAGTACATCAGTTCTTCAGGGCTAAATCTACTAATCAATGTTCTCTAAATGTGATGGCAATTCAACAAGTTCTACGGTCATCCCATATCCCCCTTTACCCCAACAAAGTTTTATCCCCCAATAAACAAAAACAAAGCAACGCAAATGACTGCTCATTGTCTCAGAAGTGATAAATGGGGGGTCTGGCAGCAGGGTGATTCGGTGGATGTTTGTTACTAGTAGCAACCAAGCGCTACACACGGCTTCTATGAACGGAGCAGCTGGGCTGAAAAGGAAGGCATAGTCACGCATTCTTGATGAGTGCCTGTCACAGCCCCTTCGTTCTATTAACCCCAAGTACTGGAAGTTTACGATGATGGGGGTGGAGAAGGGGGCATCGGAGGTGAAAGGTTTCAGTGAAAGGAGGACACAGCAGCACAAGGTAAGGTGAAGGTAAGTAATGTTCTTTGTGCTGATTTTTTTTTTTTTTAACGGGTAACAAAAAATTGCGAAAAAAAAAATAATAATAATATAGCGTATACAATTGCGACACAAGTCATATTGTAATTGAATGTTATTAAAAATTAACTTTCCTTTTCAATCTGCAGCTCTGTAATTTTTTTGGTCAAGTGCAATGCAATATAAGTACCTGGAGGTGTCCTGTACACAGAATGTGTACAGAACACCCCCCCAGAAACATAATTTCCTACTTGTGTGATTAAATTTCAGATTTCCAGCAACCCCTGCAACAAATTTTTTATTTTTGTTTAGATACTCCCAAAAGGAAATCACGTCTAAAGGCATGCAGGCTCAGCAGCTTTCCTCATTAGTGCCCTGCAGGTGCACAGCTGATTGATAATTATGAAACCACTCCTATTGGATTCACTTGCCCACATGGACACAGACAAACACACAGGGATTTCTTCAGAATAACAAAAGGTAGGATTCTGCAGCAACGTTTGTTAAAATCCTTGCGATGTACATAGATCACCCAAAGGGGAATTACTCTTTAAAGTGGAGTTTCACCCAAAAGTGGAACCTCCACTTATTTGCTTCCTCCCCCCTCCAGTGCCACATTTGCCATTTGTCGGGGGGGACCTGTTTTTGACAGGTTGCCATCTCTACTTCCAAGAGACGGTGCGGCGGCGCCGTCCCTCGGAAGTTCGGCATGCGCAGTGCGCAGTTGGGAACTAGCTGTGAAGCCGAAAGGCTTCACTGCCGGTTTCCCTTAGTAAAGATGGCGGCGGCAGCACTCGACAGACGATCCGAAAATTGCCTGGGGTGCCAACAACGCAGGCTCCTAGGACAAGTGGGTGTCCATATATTAAAAGTCAGCAGCTACAGTATTTGTAGCTGCTGACTTTTATTTTTTTTTCCCCAGACGGAATTCCTCTTTAAGTAAACTAAAGCTGGCCATAGATGTGTCAAAATCTGGCAGGTCCCTGCTGAATTAGGCAAATCCATCTATCCATCAATCCATCAATCCATCAATCCATCTATGGCTATTCCTGTTCCTGAGAAGTCAATTTAACTATCCACTTCTCTTGAACGGGCTTGTTTGAAAACGTTTTTCCGATTAGTGCTGATCGGTGCATTCTGACGGCGCAAGAGTCTTGCTGTAAGTCTACAATAGTGCAGCGGGGAGGATTCACCTATCCACCTCAAATGTGTGGTTGGGGGGGTCGTTCAGTTTTTTCGGTCAGCCTGCTGGTTGATTAAAAAGAAACTGACCAGTGTATGCCCAGCTTTAGGCTTTAAAGTGTGATCAGCTCCTACAGGCATAGGTAATAAAGCAAAATTGAATCTCTTCCTCTCTATTTCAGTGTATCTAGGGGTATCAAGACTCTGAAGACCGTGCTGTGTAAAATAAAGTGGTTCTCCCAGCAAGACCGGCATAGATACAGTATTCTAATCATTCTCTCCTCTATTAAATCGGACTGCAATGCCCCCATCCTGTCAGAAGCTTCTGATGGAATGAAAGAGACTCTCAGTAAATTAGAGGAGGATTGCTTAAGGTCTCATGACCCTGTCAGCTCACTGTTTAATGAAATGTGGAATTACATGGGGAGAGCTTCTGTCACTTGAAAATAATTCAAATTATTGTATCCGCCACAAGATATGACCATAGAAAAATTAGGCAGTCATCTTTACCAGTTAAATTAGTGGACAAATTAGTAGTAGATGTTCTACACCAGCGTGAAGAGAAAAGTCATACTGTATTTAATGTGCTGCCCCACCTTTGTAATCAGGAATCAGAAAGTACTGGAGAATTTTAGATACTTTCTATTTGCTCATACATCCTTAGATATACATTTTTAAAATAACCTCAGGCTTTTATCAGTTTAAACCTGAATTTCAGGCAAACAGCGAAATCCAAAAATGATCTACATACACAATATTGTCAAAAGTATTGGGAAACCTGCCTTCACACGCACATGAACTTTAATGGCATCCCAGTCTTAAGCCTCGCACACACGACCGAAAATCTCGTCGTAAAAAAAACCTGTTGTTTTTCTCAACGAGATTCTTGTCAAGCTTTCCTTGCATACACACTGTTAATTCCAAATCTCGTCGCTGTAAATCGCGGTCACGTACAACACGTACGACGGCAGTATAAAGGGTAAGTTCGATTCCAATGGTGCCACCCCTTGGGCTGCTTTTGCTGATCTTGTGTTACCGCGTGTTAGTAAAAGTTTGGGGAGAGATGATTTGCGCTTTTTAGTCTTCGGGCTTTCAGTTAGTTTTAGCGTGACGAATGTGCTATCTCCATTAGGAACGCTAGTTTTACCAGAAGGAGCGCTCCCGACTTATACTTGATTCTGAGCATGCACAATTTTTTAAGACTCGGAAAAGCATACACAGGATCGCTTTTCTCGTCGGGAAACAGGCCGACGAGAATCTCAACGAGAAAATAGAGAGCAGGTTCTCTATTTTTCTCGTTGAGATTCCCGGCAGTTTTCTCTATGAGAAATTATACACACAAACGTTTTCCTTGGCAAGAAAGCTCTCCCAACAGTTTTCTTGTAGTTTCTTGACGAGAAAAACGGTCGTGTGTAAGAGGCTTAAGTCTGTAGGGTTCAATAGTGAGTTGGCCCACCCTTTGCAGCTATAAGCCCTGGTTCACATTGATGCGGGATTGAAATTGTGCGAGTTCAGCTGAAATCGCACGATTTTATTCCCGCATGTCAGTCTGACTATTTCAGACATCTGTGTGGTTCCCTGCACAGGTGTCTATTGAAATCATACCTGAAATCGCCAAAAGTAGTACAGAAACTACTTTTGGGAATCGGTGCAGCCCTGCAAAGTCTGCATTGCACCGATTCGGATGGTTCCATTGCAGGCGATAGCCGTCAAATCACATCAATGTGAACCAGGGCTAATGCCTTGTACACAATATCGGAATTTCCGAGGGAAAAAGTCAGATGGAATTTTTTCATCGGATATTCCGACCGTGTGTGTGCCCCATCAGACTTTTTCCGTCGGAAATTCCGACGGAGTTAGAAAGAGAACATGTTCGGAAGCATTGAACTTAATTTTTCTCGGCTCGTCGTAGTGTTGTACGTCACCGCGTTCTTGACGGTCGGAATTTGGTGTGACAGTGTGTATGCAAGACAGCTTGAACGGAATTCCGTCGGAAAAATCCATCAGAGTTTGTCCCAACGGAAATTCCGATCGTGTGTACGGGGCATTAGAGCTTCAACTCTTCTGGGAAGGCTGTCCACAAGGTTTAGGAGTGTGTCTATGGGAATGTTTGACCATTCTTCCAGAAGGGCATTTGTGAGGTCAAATTGCTTTGTGCACTGGTCCAAATCATTTGGTGGAGAGGGAATTATGGTGTGGGGCTGTTTTTCAGGGGTTGGGCTTGGCCCCTTAGTTTCAGTGGGAACAGTTTGGGGATGGCCCCTTCCTGTTCCAACATGACTGCACACCAGTGCACAAAGCAAGGTCCATAAAGACATGGATGAGCGAGTTTGGGTTGGAGGAACCTGACTGGCCTGCACAAAGTCCTGACCTCAACCCGATAGAACACCAATAGGATGAATAAGAGTGGAGACTGCGAGCCAGGCCTTCTCGTCCAACATCAGTGCTTGACCTCACAAATGCGCTTCTGGAAGAATGGTCAAACATTCCCATAGACACACTCCTAAACCTTGTGGACAGCCTTGCCAGAAGAGTTTAAGCTGTTATAGCTGCAAAGGGTGGGCCAACTCAATATTGAACCCTACGGACTAAGACTGGGATGTCAATAAAGTTCATCTGCATGTAAAGGCAGGTGTCCCAATACCTCTGACAATATAGTGTATATGAGGCAGGGTGCCTTTCTGAATACATAACAGCACCCTGCCTCAGTACTCCTTTAAAAAGCCCCCAGTCATAATGCAAGCACTGAAGATTTTCTTGGGAGGTGTTATGTAAATATCAATTTGACTTAAAGTGATTGTAAAGGAAAACATTGCAAAAAAAATAAAAATAAACATGTCATACTTACCTGCTCTGTGCAATGGTTTTGCACAGAGCAGTCCTGATCCTCCTCTTCTTTGTCCCCCGCAGGTGTTCTGGGCCCCTCTTCCTTGCTGAGTGCCCCCACAGCAAGTTGCTTGCCATGGGGGCACTTGTTCATTCTTGCTCCTGAGCTAACTCTCTGTGTCCATAAGACAGTGGTCATCAACCCTGTCCTCAGGGCCCACTAACAGGCCAGGTTTGCAGGATAACTGAAATACATCACAGGTGATATCATTTGCTGCTCAGTGATTCTCTGAGCCATTGGCTGAAGCCTCGTACACACGACCGATTTTAAATCGGTCGTGTGTACGCGGCTTTCAGGTTTCTCGTCAAGAAAACAGCCAAGAATCTTGACGAGAAAAGTAGAGAACCTGCTCTCTATTTTCTTGTCGGAATTCTCGATTTTCTCGTCGGGTTTCTCGTCGGCCTGTTTCTCGACGAGAAACCCGAGTGTGTGTACATTTACCTGTCGCAGTGAAAACCTGCGCATGCTCGAAATGACTTTGACGCATGCGCGGTAGCTTCCTAGGCATAGGTAGGGTGTAGCAAGATGGCGGCGACGACATCAAATGTGACGAGCGCAAGCTCGTCGTAGTCGATGACGTCACCGCGTTCGTGCCATTCAAAAGAACGGCGGTTCTTTTGAAAGGTACGTGTGTACACTCGGCTGGGACAAGTTTCTTGTCCAAGAATCTAGTCAGGAAAAACGACAAGTTTTTTCCTGACGAGAATCTTGGCCGTGTGTAAGAGGCCTCAGAGTGCTGATAGGGAGCTGATCGGCAGACCTTTTTTGGTCATGCCCCATAGACAGAAGACGGCTTCTGTCAGACCGGCTGCAGTACACAGGGGCCAAATGTCATTCAGCCCATGTGTACTAGGTTTTAGGCTGGAGTTCTTATGTTTTTGTAAGTACCAAAATCAGGCTGGTATTAGCATCTTGCAATTGCCTGTAGAGCAGAGCTCATACTAAGAAAGGGAGGGACAGGACATGGTGACAATCAGGCTGGCAATCAGTTATTCGGAATGTATTGACAAGAAACATGCTGATAGTAGAAGAGAGAAGAGTGATCTCATCAGTCTGCTGTTTCTCCTTCACTGTCCTGTCACCAGGGTGGGGTTGGAAAGAGGACACCACTTTATTCATTCTACAGTCTGAAAAAGTAACAGAGAAAGTGGTGTCATCTACTTGGCTGTGCTGTGTAGCAGAGTGGTGTAAATCTCAGGACTGGGTGGACAATCAATACAATTCCTTTGGCAGGTAAACTGGTTCAATTATATGTATTTAGTCTGTGTATTGAGATGTTTGCCTGGAATTCAATTTTAAAAGAAAACTCTGCACACACATGCTAAAAGCAGCAACTCAACTTTATAAAAAAAAAATCTTATGGCTGGATGCTATTTTCCAACCCACTGCTTGGAGCATTGCAAATCCAGTCTCATGAATTATTTCTAAATAATTAATATAAAATCTGTTCATCTCCCAAATGGCTGCACACAAAACCTACAGAAAATATATTTTTTATGTTGAACAAAAGGATGAGTTCTAAAATGCTTTTAGGGAGTACAAAGAAATGGAAGTCTGGAACCATCAGCCAGTTATGACATCGCTTTGGATAAAATGTCCTTCAATGTTAGACTTTAAAATATTAAAGGAAACCAGAAGTGAGAGAAATACAGAAACTGCCATTGCTGACCTCCTTCTGAAGATGCTAGTTTCTTGGCTGCTTTGTTGAGCCTGAGGTTTCAATTGTTGACCCAGAAGAAGCGTGAACACAAAATAAAAGTCAGAGTAGGGACAAAGCTCCCTATTTGCATGCTTGTTCTGGGCCAGTGACTGCGAAAGGACTGAATATGGCTTAGCATGACAGCCAGGCAACTATTAAGCCCTATACACACGATCGGATTTCCTATGGATTCTAATCCGATGGATTTTTCCATTGGATTTCCGATGAAGCTGACTTCTATCAGTCTTGCCTACACACCATCAGTCGAAAATCTGACCGTCCCAAGCGCCGTGACGTAAAACACTCAGACGAGCCGAGAAAAATGAAGTTCAATGCTTCTGAGCATGCGTCGACTTGATTCTGAGCATGCGTGAGTTCTTTCTCCAATGGAGTTCCACACAGACGATCGGAATTTGCTATAGTTTTTTTTTCCATCGGATAAATTTAAAACATGTTCTATTTTTTCTCACGGATGGAAAAAAGACCGATGGGGCCCATACACGATCGGTTTGTCCGATGAAAAAAGTCCATCGGACTATTTTCATCGGTAAAACCGATCGTGTGTACAGGGCTTGGTTGCAAACCCGAATTTGTAAATCAGAGTATAAAAATCAAAAATCCAGACAGTTAAATACACGGATTAAATACATATATGAGAGTTGTTTTACCTGCCTATGGTTTTGGATTTTTGCCTGTTCATGTCTAAGATTTCTGCCAGACAGTACAGTCAGCTTGGAGACCTAGTTTTTCTCTGATGCTATGTTATACAACTAGTATTGCCCCCTCCCTCAGCCTGTAATTGGGTAATGAAAGAGAGGCAGCAGACTGATAAGTTTGTCTGTCCACTCACTCTGTTTGTAGGCAGGTGTAGGTTGACCTCCCTACACAGGTGGCGTTGTCCACTATCACCATGCAGGAGTGTAGAGGGCAGGAGGAACTCATGCTCTTCTTAGGCCTCTTTATGTGTCTTCGCTACAGTGTGGTTGGAACGTTCTGGACAATATACTTCTTTGAAACCTCTGACCCTGTGTGTGTCGTGCCTTCCCTCTTGGGTGCCTACCACCTGGCCTCGCTCACTCCTACATTCTCTCTCCTCCAATTGAGCACAGCAACACACCTGATTGCTTCACAGCCTTTTGGCTAAGAATGGAGGGTGTGGGTCTTTACGTGTGGGTCTTTATGTCTACCCTGAAGTCTAGGGGAAGGGTTTGGGGCCATCAGGTTCCTTTCTCCCCTGTCTTGTAGGGTATCTCTTCAGGATAGCCCCTTACCTAGTACTTGTTGGCCAGCTTTGGCTGGCCATGAGGAGCGGGCCCACCAGGCTTCTTGGCTAGCTGGACCTGAGTGTGTCTTACCCCCATCAGGAGACTTGCGCCCCAGGGGGGTCATTTAAGGTGGGGCACTTGGACTAACACTAAGTGCACTTTCTTGGTTCACTTATATGTTCTCTGTTTTTGTACACTGCACCGTGGGTTTGTAAAAAAAAAAATACAGAACACACCTACATGGCTCCTTGTGCTAATTTGTCCCTCTTCACGTCTCAGTTCTGCTGTGCAGGGGATTGCAAGCAATTGATACTGTAGCACTACCCCCGTAGGAGCTGCTGGTTTAGATTTGGGTCAATGCACGTGACCCTACCATTCTTTGTCTAGGGGATGAGAGTCTATACACTTCAGGAGAAACTTCAATGTCCACACAAGTTGTAAATCCTTTTTCTTTGCTTTTATTTCACACCAACTTGCAGGGAAAAAGGACGGAGCATTAGGGGAAGTTCAGGCACGTGATGCAGGCCACTGAGGAACTTTAGGTTTCAAAATGACACTAAACAAAGTACACATACCACTTTCCATCGAGTGGAAGTTGCTCACCCGGATAGACCTCTCTCACCGGCCTAGCAGCCGGGGTGGATCACGGACCCAAAGTCTCTACCACAGACTTGATGAAAGTAGAACAGGTAGACAATCCTCTGCCACAGGATTTGGCGATGTGGACAAATTATAACTTGGTCCTCCGCCAAAGGACTTAGCAAGTGTTCAGCCGAGCAGTATCAGAGCATTTAAGCCGAACCGGCGATACTGCAGGGTAGCATTCGGCCAGGGTGCATCCTCCAATAGAGTCACCAGGCCTCCTCACAAGATATCAGCCTTCCGCTGGGTTCTCTCCAGGACGGGTCCTCCCCCGGTTCCTCCATTTAGTGGCTTCTTCCCTCAGGGCAGACAGCACAGGATCACCCCCGAGCCGTAGGCCCCAGACAGGACACCTGGGCCTACTTTGCAGGTGCACAGCCTCGGGCCAGCAGGCCCCGAGGTGGGAAAATGAGACAGGCCTTGGGCCAGGAGGGCCACGTGACAAAACAAGCCCAGAACAATGGCGTCCGCCCCTTAAGTACCCTTCCCCAGCATGCTCAGCGGGGAGACCACTCCCACTGAGCTGTTCCCGGGGAAAGATACCCAATCCGCTCTGGCTTGGTTGTGTTCCAACACTGGCCTGTGGTGGTAACGCCACCTACCGGCGAACAGCGGGAAATCCTTCCAACACAGCCACAGCCGAAACAGAGGCCAATTTAGCCTTCACAATCAGATCTGAGCCAGTAAGTGGCTCAGATACCCACTAGATTTAAATATAGCGCCTGATCATCAGGAGCAGGGCGCTACAATACCAATCATATTCAGGCACTTAAAGCGGTATTAAACCCAAAACAAAAACCTCCAAGACCAGAGGTTTCCTGTGATTTTATCGATGCTGAATGATCTTAATCTTTATGTAAGTTACCACTTTGATTAAATCTATGTTTTTGAAATACTGCACTATGGAGATCCTCTTTTTTCTTGTATAAGCATTATGGAGGAGAGTGGAAGAGATTAAGGAGGAGATTTATTAACACAGAGGGAGAACACTGTTTATTCCTATTACAACCGCCTATACCTCAGCCTGGTCATTAGACCTGTTGGGGTCTTTATTTGAGGTGAAAGGCTGAGACACACTTATAGTGGAAGCAAGTGTGACTACGCGTTAGGATTTGCTGCATTTCCTGCACTATATTTCTGCACTTCTATTTATTGCCATTTTTCACGATTTTTGGATTTGATATCTGCAACTGCACTCTTTTGCACATCACATATATTTTCATTGATTGGACTATTTTTATGGAACTGGAATTATTAATATTTATATGTAGTGGGTCTTTACTTTTTAGGGGTGTTATGTGCCTAAATGTAGGGGTTGGTCTGATCTGGTAGCCAGGCTTGGATCATTTTGAATGCTAGGTATTTGCTTCTGCCTATGTAATGCTGGCTGGTGTATGGTTCCCTGTGGTCTGTAGGTGGCGCTGCCATTTCACGTCAGGGTTGAGTCAGGGGTGGCATTGCTGGCCTTAGGGTGTCCTCTCTCGGCTGCGGTACGGTGGGCGTGGTCGGCATACTGTGCATGCCGGGAGAGGGTACATAAGAGGCCATCTTTAGTGAGGTTAAGGTGAGGACAGGAGGAGTTGGAGTGGGGAGGAGTGGAGGAGCCGGAGGGGTGTGCCCCTCGGGGGGTGCGATGGCTGGCCGAGAAGTCTTGGGCACCTTTGGCCCGAGGCTGCAACGTTCCAGGTAGGCCCAGTACCTTTAACTGGGTCTACAATTCGCCCATTGGAGTCCCAGGGTGCCCAGGTGAGGGTACCCACTCTGACCGTGAGGAAGTCAGGGGAGGATCAGTCCCACTGAGGAGATGAGCAATGGAAGATTGCTGTCTCAGGAGAGGCCTGGTGACCTGTCAGAGGGAAGGATTCCATGTTTGGGAGGACTAACCTGTAGAGTGCCCATTGGCATTATCCTGTTCTTAAAAATCTACAGAGGTTAGAGGATTTCCTGTGCCTGTCCCTGGAGGGGATAGGGTGGAAGAACAGTTTGAGCTCCTAGGACTGTGAGAGAGGACTATCCAGGTGAGCTGAACGCACTCGGGATCGAGTGGCGACGAGGTTACTGGTTGTGCCTGGATCTAATCCCTCACACTATTCCTTCTTTCATCTATCTGTCTCTATCTTCTACGCAGCAAATAGAAAATAAACTCTCTGTTGGAGTTAAAGTGTTTCTGGATATTGGCTTCTTTGGGGAAGAAATAGAGACTTGAGCCCATACTCTGGGGAAGAGAACCAGTGGAAGAAGGTAACTCGCTGCTGACCCAAAATCTGTGAACACTGCTTAACCTCTTCAAACAGGAGGGTACGGGCATATAGCACGGTGTGCCTTGACTTGCAAGTGAGCCAGGCGAGAAAAAGGTTTGTGTGCTACATATATTTACAGTATTTTTATTTTTATTGCGATTTGTTTGTTTTTTTCACATGCACTTGGTATTCGTCATCACTTAGAGCCGGTTCACACAGGGGCGTCCTGGAATCCGACTTCAAGTCGCCCCAAGTCGCACGGTTTAGAAAAGTAATGGAAGTGAATGGAGCCATCTTAATGCACACTACTGCAGTCGCTCCGACTTCAGAAAAGGTTCCTGTACGACTTCAATCCGACTTCTAGGCGACTTGTACCCATTGATTTCAATGGAAGTTGCCTCCAAGTCGGATCCCATGTCTTAACTGAAGCAACTTTCCAGGAAGTAAAAATAGTTTTCCAGGCAAACCCCTCCCTCCCCCAGAGCTGATTATTGTTTGATTGGCCACTGGAATGTCGCCTGTCCTGGAGGCAACTTGAAGTTGCCTTGTAAGTTGCCTGCAGTCGCGCTGTGATTCATGTTCAAGTCGTATCCAAGTTGCCTCCCAAAGTCGCGCTGGAAGTCGTGTTGCCCCTGTGTGAACCGGCTCTTATTTGCTTATACTTATTTATTGTTGCAAGTTAGCATCACATTTACTTTTACAACAAAATTTTTTGTATATTGCAGCTTACCAATTATTAGATGTGATGGCTGAATTGGTTTGTTTTAGGCTTTTTTTCCTCTGTTTTTGTACCTGGTCTGGCCAGTAACACACTTCCTGTATTAGAGTGCCTCCACTCCGGATGAAGGAGCACAGGGGGCACCTTTGGATAGCAACATTGTCAGTCTGGGGGGAGGGGAGTGATAGGTGGACTAATAGATTTAACTACACTAACAAATTGAAGCTGAACTCCAGCTCACACTTTTAGAATCAGCTAAAGCAACATTTATTTTTTCCTTTTGGGATAACGGTTTTGCATAAATGATCATTATAAGCACCCCTGCCAGTGTTTAAAGTGGTTGTAAACCCTTTACAACCACTTTATGCTACAGGTAAGCCTATACTAAGGCTTACCTGTAGCTACCCCGGATATCTCCTAAATCTGAACGGTTTATGAGATATCCCCTGTCCCCTGCATGTGCCAATGTCACCGACACATGCGCACTAAAGCAAACTGAAGCAATGGCACGTATGTGCCGTTCCTTCAGTCAGTGTGTCATTACCAGCGGCTCCCGGCCAATCACAGCGCTGGAGCCCGCGATACCCGGAAGTCACTCCAGGAGAGATGTCTCCGGCCGGAGGGGGGTACGAGGACCACTGCGGGGGCTTCCATGTAAGGTAAATAATTCATAATGAGCTAGTATGTTTTTTGTTTTGTTTTTTTGGGGTTTACGACCACTTTAATGGTTTTTCTCATCCTTGTAACTGATACATTCTGTTGGAGAGGTTTTTTTTTTAAATAGACTTACTGGCCAGATCACTAGGTGAAAATAGAAGAAAGAAAGCCTAAAAAATAAAAAATAAACAGCCATCATATCTAAGAATTGGTAAGCAGCAAAATAATACATAAATGTTTGATTTTGAATTTAGTACCACTTTAAAATCGTTGTTTGTAAAGCTAAACTCCAGTAATCCCATAACATAGTAATAATATTTATCCCCTTGTAAATGGTAAATGCTAGTTTCATCTAGGGGAGGTTTCAAGTAGAAGACAACTACTTGAAACCTCCCCTGGAGAGCACAGTGTCCATAGTGTGTGCATGTTTGGATATGTAAAGCTCTGAGTAAATTGGCAGTGTTATATAAAATACCTATAATAATATACCTTAATCCTTGTTCTGCTGACAAGTAATGTCTTTCCAGTTTGTGGACGGGCCCTTGATGTCTTACTGTACAAAACAGGACTTCCGGTTGGGCACAAATGTCTTGCTATTGTATGACTGAATATGGTTCACATTTTTGCCTTGTGTCTTTCCCATTCAAGGAAGTCACGAGGCACGTGACAAAGCATGTCAGGGGCAGAGCTAAGTGACGTCATCGTGTATTCCCGGAACCAAAAGTAAGGCAGCTTTCTCATACACGTGATACCGTAGTCCACTCTTAAGGGGGTAATAGAGAGATATTAATGAGACCATACCCAAATACAATGGATTAAAGTGATCTCTATTTGTGAGTGTTACCATTGATTTTTTTAATAAAGTTTTTAATATGCTGCCCAATGATGTTTTTTTTTATTCCTTTGAGCATTAATGTGAAGTGGGGAAGTGTCAGCTTACCTGGGAGCCTGATATTTTTTGAAGGCAGAAGATAAACTATTGGTACATTTGGTGAATGTCCAGAGGTGGTGAAAGCCTGAATAAAAGGACAAGGTGCCTTTTGACCTATTCATATTGTAGGACAATTTGTGTGGATTGTGGTGGAACACTGGTGGAGATCACTGGAATAAAATCACAGTCACAAGGAGGAGGATTAATGCACTTTATTGTTAGAACTGTTAAGCCATTGATTATATCACATAGACACAAGGCAGAGGATTAATGCACTTTATTCCTGAATTGTAAAGCCATTGATTATATTCATGGACTGGTGTGAACATATGTTGGTTGGAGTCTATCTATTAGAGGAGAGACATATATATCATGTTTTCTAATATGAGAATTGTATAATTAACTCAGGTTGCAACAACAAAGTGGGTAATTTTTGTTGTTTTACACTTACTTTTTTGTAATATTGATGTTTTTCTATTGGAACATAGTCCATCTTTAAAGTTGTTGTAAAGGCAGAAGGTTTTTTTATCGTAATGCATTCTATGCATTAAGATAAAAAAGCCTTCTGTGTGCAGCAGCACCCCTCAGCCACCCTAATACTTACATGAGGTCCATCTAGATCCAGCGATGTTGCACGAGAGACTTGGCTGTCTGGGACTCCCCTCCTTATTGGCTTAAACACACAGCGGGCACCATTGGCTTCCGTTGCTTTCAATCAAAGTCAGTGAGCCAATGAGAAGAGAAAGGGGGCTAGGCCAGGCCATGGCTCCGTGCCTGAATGAACACAGGGAGCTGCAGCTTGGCTCAGGTGCCCCCATAGCAAGCAGAGGAAGGGGCCAGGAGTGCCAAAGAGGGACCTGAGAAGAGGAGGATTTGGGCTGCTCTGTGCAAAACCACTACACAGGATAGAGGTGGGAGGGGCTGGCTCCGTGTATGGCTGCTTAAGCTGTGAGCCCCACTCCAGCCTCATACACCGATGTCCATTAAAGCCCGCACGGTGAACGGATTTTAACGAAAATTTCTAGGCAGACTCCTGAGGGGTCCGGGCACATTTCTGGCTATTTTTTATTACATTAGAAAGGACCCAAAAGCTGCAATTCGTCCCGGTAATCGCGGCCGAAAATCCAAGATGGCCGCCACAGCACAGCCTTCTGTGTCACGTACCATTCTCCTCACAGACCTCAGACAAAATATCTCCTCAGAGGGTCTGCCTATTTCCTCAGAACTTAAAGCAGGACTACTACAGACACCTAATACCCCCTCAGCCACTGGTGAACCTCTTATTTTTTTCACAAAGCCCGACAGTATCCATTCTTCCACAGGGCACATTATTGCCTCTCATCCCAGCCCTATTACCTCAGAAATTATTCCAAGAGACCAGGGATTTCAGATGGCAGACCTGTTCCAAAAATTTTCTGAACTCCTGGACAGGGGTTTAGCTCAAACTGCAGCCAAAATAACTAGTGATTTAAAACCTGACTTCCACAATCTAGGAACAAGAATAGACTCTATTGAATACAAATTGGAAGAAACAGTGGCTTCCACTAACCAAACTGCTAAAATTGTATCCTCGGTAAAAGAACAACTGGATTATGCTAATTCAAGAATCGATGACCTCGAGAACAGGTCACGCAGGTATAATCTCAGAATCGGGGCCACCTACCTGAATCTGTGCTGGATGTCACACTAGCAGTACAAGACCTGATTAAATCTCTTCTACCTAATATCCCCCAGCAGCGCCTTGAGCATGATAGGGCTCACAGAGCTTTGGGTCCTCCTAGAAAGGATGGAAAGCCAAGAGATATCATTGCGAAACCCCATTTCTTCTCAGTAAAAGAAGAGGTCATGAAACAAGCTAGAATAACCCCTCAAATACTATGTCAAGGACACCCAATTCAACTTTTTGCTGATTTATCTCCTTCTACAATCCAACGCAGAAGAGCACTTAAACCCCTGCTGCTGATCTTGTCTCAGAAAGACATTGCATACAGATGGGCCTTTCCCTTTGCGGTGAAATTCTCTGAAAATGGTAGACCTTACTCCTTTTCAAGCCTACAGGAAGGAGAGCGGATCCTTCTCCAACTCAAACTTATTTCTACTGAAGCTGACATGGACACCTCTACAACTGGTCCTGGTTCTACTAAAATACCTACTCCAACAAGCCCACAATCTCCCCTTTGGAACAAAGGAAAGAAAAAGAAGATTAAAGACAATAGCCCTACTTGACATTGCTCTTTTTCACCTCTTTTGTTACTACCTTTTTTTTCCTCGGATCTAAAATCTGAGCACAGATTTTTCTGTACCTCAGGTGTTAGGATAAATCCAACCTAAATTCAACCTGCTCTCTGGTTCAATTCTCATAGTTTTTCAGTTTTTTCTATAAAGCTCTATGTTCCTTCTTTTTTTTTTTTTTTTTATCTAGTAACATATTACTTACTAAAATTTTATGATAATTCTACTACTGTAAAGTATTTTCTAGGTTATAGAGCTTTACATAAGCCTACTCTCGTTTTACCGTGCAAAAATTATTTTATTTTTTATCCGATTTTTTTCTATGCGTGCCCTGTATGGGGGTGGTCCATGTGTGTACCCACCTATCGTCTGGAAATCTTTGGGTCTTCAGGGCATAGGTTGCCTGACCGTCTTAGTCCAGACTCTTTTTTTGATCTGGTTAAAAGGATTCGAGAGGAGTCTCCTCTCTCGGGTCCTAACCTTACATGTTAGGAGACTTCTTTTCTATATTCCATCTCTTTTCTTACTTTTTTCTATGTTATGTTATTTTCTTTTTTCTTTTCCCTTGTGTGTCTAACCCAATTGTCTCTTGCCAGCTCTCGGATCAATGATGACCGTTAAGCACCTCAATCTCCACTCTGAAGTACACCTGATCAAGCCTCAGTACCAAGGTCCTCTAAGGGTGAGTGGGGTCAGTAATAGCGGATATGCCCCCCCTGAATCTCATGGCTAGCAAACAACAGACGCACCTTAAAATAGCCTCTCACAATGTGCAAGGCTTGAATTCTCCTGTCAAAACGAGAAATTTTTTAGATTACTATAATTCCTATAAAATAGATATTCTTTTGCTCCAGGAAATGCACTTCCCCATACGATACAGTCCTAATTATATTCACCCTCATTTTCCCCAATTCCACCTTGCTAGTGCGGAAAATAAAACTAAGGGAGTAGCCATTCTATTTTCCAAATCCTGCAAATTCGAGAAGTCTTTCGACTATGTTGATCCAGATGGAAGAATTCTGTTATTACAAGGTTCAATTGATGGTCAACTATACACCCTAGTCTCATATTATGCCCCTAATAGAGGCCAAGCCCCATTCTTCAAAAATATGATGAACACACTGAGCCCTATGTTAGTAGGAACGGTCATTTTGGGGGGAGACTTGAATGTAGCTTTTGACCAGGCTCTGGATAAGTCCAAACCCTCCAAAGACCAATTGACCCACCCGACCAATGAAAGCCGCAAAATCGCTAAAATTCTTTCGAATCACAATTTAGTAGACGTTTGGAGGGAATTAAACACTTCCAAATGGGACTTCACACATTATTCACACCCCCACAACACATACGCAAGAATAGACCACATCCTTACCCCTTCACACCTCATTCCGCTCATACTAAATGCTCACATCAAGGATACGGCCCTATCAGATCATTTGTTGGTAATTATTTCCCTAAACTCCAGTTCTCTTAGAAGCTCGAAAGGGTTTTGGAAACTTAATGAAACTTAATGAATCAATCTGATCTTGTCTCAGAAAGACATTGCATACAGATGGGCCTTTCCCTTTGCGGTGAAATTCTCTGAAAATGGTAGACCTTACTCCTTTTCAAGCCTACAGGAAGGAGAGCGGATCCTTCTCCAACTCAAACTTATTTCTACTGAAGCTGACATGGACACCTCTACAACTGGTCCTGGTTCTACTAAAATACATACTCCAACAAGCCCACAATCTCCCCTTTGGAACAAAGGAAAGAAAAAGAAGATTAAAGACAATAGCCCTACTTGACATTGCTCTTTTTCACCTCTTTTGTTACTACCTTTTTTTTCCTCGGATCTAAAATCTGAGCACAGATTTTTCTGTACCTCAGGTGTTAGGATAAATCCAACCTAAATTCAACCTGCTCTCTGGTTCAATTCTCATAGTTTTTCAGTTTTTTCTATAAAGCTCTATGTTCCTTCTTTTTTTTTTTTTTTTATCTAGTAACATATAACTTACTAAAATTTTATGATAATTCTACTACTGTAAAGTATTTTCTAGGTTATAGAGCTTTACATAAGCCTACTCTCGTTTTACCGTGCAAAAATTATTTTATTTTTTATCCGATTTTTTTCTATGCGTGCCCTGTATGGGGGTGGTCCATGTGTGTACCCACCTATCGTCTGGAAATCTTTGGGTCTTCAGGGCATAGGTTGCCTGACCGTCTTAGTCCAGACTCTTTTTTTGATCTGGTTAAAAGGATTCGAGAGGAGTCTCCTCTCTCGGGTCCTAACCTTACATGTTAGGAGACTTCTTTTCTATATTCCATCTCTTTTCTTACTTTTTTCTATGTTATGTTATTTTCTTTTTTCTTTTCCCTTGTGTGTCTAACCCAATTGTCTCTTGCCAGCTCTCGGATCAATGATGACCGTTAAGCACCTCAATCTCCACTCTGAAGTACACCTGATCAAGCCTCAGTACCAAGGTCCTCTAAGGGTGAGTGGGGTCAGTAATAGCGGATATGCCCCCCCTGAATCTCATGGCTAGCAAACAACAAACGCACCTTAAAATAGCCTCTCACAATGTGCAAGGCTTGAATTCTCCTGTCAAAACGAGAAATTTTTTAGATTACTATAATTCCTATAAAATAGATATTCTTTTGCTCCAGGAAATGCACTTCCCCATACGATACAGTCCTAATTATATTCACCCTCATTTTCCCCAATTCCACCTTGCTAGTGCGGAAAATAAAACTAAGGGAGTAGCCATTCTATTTTCCAAATCCTGCAAATTCGAGAAGTCTTTCGACTATGTTGATCCAGATGGAAGAATTCTGTTATTACAAGGTTCAATTGATGGTCAACTATACACCCTAGTCTCATATTATGCCCCTAATAGAGGCCAAGCCCCATTCTTCAAAAATATGATGAACACACTGAGCCCTATGTTAGTAGGAACGGTCATTTTGGGGGGAGACTCGAATGTAGCTTTTGACCAGGCTCTGGATAAGTCCAAACCCTCCAAAGACCAATTGACCCACCCGACCAATGAAAGCCGCAAAATCGCTAAAATTCTTTCGAATCACAATTTAGTAGACGTTTGGAGGGAATTAAACACTTCCAAATGGGACTTCACACATTATTCACACCCCCACAACACATACGCAAGAATAGACCACATCCTTACCCCTTCACACCTCATTCCGCTCATACTAAATGCTCACATCAAGGATACGGCCCTATCAGATCATTTGTTGGTAATTATTTCCCTAAACTCCAGTTCTCTTAGAAGCTCGAAAGGGTTTTGGAAACTTAATGAATCAATCCTTACAAATCCAACCACAAATGAGATAATAAATAAAGCCTTACATGAATATTTTTCCCTCAACGACATGGAGGATATCTCCTCTGAGACGCTTTGGGCAGCTCATAAAGCCTTCATCCGGGGAAAAATCATTCAAATCTCTACCCAAACTAAACGCAACCGCAAAGCTCAAATAGAACGTTTGGAAGAAGAGTACATAACCCTTAGAAATCGTCACAAACAAGATCCCTCTAAGTTCCCCATATCACTCATAGACAAGGCCAAACTTGAATTAAATTTAGCCCTTACAACGCAAGCGAAAAAAGTGATTAGATGGAGTTGCAACAAATTTTACACAAATGCAAACAAAATAGGGCCATTACTTGCTACAAAACTCTCTCCTAGAGTTAGAATTCATTCTATACCTAAAATCCGAATAGCTGGTCAACCGCTTACTACACACCCTGTCAAATTTCTAGAAGCTTTTCAAGAGTTTTATTCTAAATTGTATGACACTCACTCGAAGCCTGACAAAGATTTTCTATCTAGGTATTTAGATGATCTTCCCATTCCTTCCATAACCCCCTCACACAAAAAGTTTACTTGAGACTCCCTTCACAATAGAGGAGGTTATGGGGGTTATTAAACACCTCAAAAATGGATCAGCCCCTGGCCCTGATGGTTTATCCATACCCTATTATAAGACTTTCACCAACACCTTAGCCCCCTATCTAACCAAATTTTTTAATGACAAAACAAATGGCTTACCATTAGACACACATCTTAATACGGCATTTATTACAGTTATACCCAAACCAGACAAAAATCCTGAAGACATCAGTAATTATCGCCCTATTTCCCTAATAAACCACAATATTAAAATTATGACAAAGATCATGGCCAATCGATTAGCATCTTTTATTAAAAATTATATACACAAAGACCAGGTGGGCTTCATCCCAGGAAGACAGGGCCCAGACCAAATCAGATGAGCAATAGATATTGTATCTATTCGGCAATCCAACTGGGAGGGAGGAGAAAAACAACAAGGGTTACTACTGTCACTGGATCTGCAAAAGGCCTTTGACTCAGTGTCATGGCCATACCTGTTTTCCCTAATAGATCGATGGGGCTTTGGAGTTCTCTTTAAGGGCCTCTTACATTCCCTTTATTCTCACCCTCAGGCTCTCATCCGTTTACAGGGTCATTATTCCAACCCAATCAATATAGCACGAGGCACTAGACAGGGATGCCCGCTTTCCCCTCTCATATTTGCAATTGCCATTGAAACATTAGCCATAGCCATCAGACAAAATCCCAATATTAAAGGGGTATCCTGTGGTAATCAAATTCACAAATGTGGCCTATTTGCAGATGACATCTTATTGTTCGTGACGTCTCCGCTGATATCCCTCTCAACGTATGCCAGGTTATGAAGGCCTTCTCTGAGGTCTCGGGCCTTAGAGTAAATTACTCAAAATCACAAGCTCTAAATGTTTTGCTTCCCTTGTCTAGTGTCTTGTTGCTTAAACAATCCTTTGGATTTGAATGGACAGACACCTCAATCAAATATCTGGGCATTACCTTAACAGCCCGCGTTGAGACACTTTTTTTACATAATTATCCACCTTTATTCAAAAAATTTGAGAATGATCTAGCATCTTGGTCCAAAAACGAATTATCTTGGTTAGGTAGAATTCTATAAAAATGACTCTGCTCCCTAGAAAATTATCAAATTTATCTGGGGTGCTTCAGGTTACCGCATCCCCAAAAACATATTACTTCGTCACAGAAAACAGGGAGGTTTAGGTCTACATGACCTACATAAATACTACTTAGCAGCTAGACTAGCCCAGACTTTTTTGATTTATTCTGCAACAGAAAAACCAGACTGGATCAATATTGAAAAAGAGGCTACACCAACACTATCCTTAGAATACCTTTTATGGTGCCCCCCAAAAAAGACCCCCCATAATGTCCCCGACTCTATCTCAATCGTTTGCACTATGGGATTCCCTAAGAAACCTCCCAAACCTTATATCCTCTGAAAGACCTCTCTCTCATTTATTCAATAACCCTGACTTCCCCCCTGGTCTAAATGTAGAGGCATTTAAATGGTGGATTGATAAAGGATTGTAACGTATAGGACAATGTTTTAATCCTGGAGGGCCTATATCCCTTAGTTACTGCATCAAACATCTGAAACTTCCAGATTCTGAAAAACCGCGGTTTAATCAAATTTTCACATTTTTAAACCAAATCTGGAAGGAAAAACTCCTTCCTCCCCAATTTATGAAGTATGAGTTATGGTGCAGCCAGGCCATTTCACAAAGGGGAGGCATATCTATGGTATATTCATGCCTCACTCACCCTACATCAAAATCTTCCTATAAGGAGGCTTGGGAAAAAAACGCCCAGGTTTGTTGGAATTTGGATACCTGGCACTTAGCCTTCTCTAAATCTTTTAAAGGGATTCTTAATGTCTCTTTAATGGAGGCAAATATTAAAGTTAGAACCAGATGGTATCTAACTCCTTCCAGACTGGCATCTATATATCCAGCATCAGATCCAACGTGTTTCAGAGTTTGCCAACTTTACGGCTCTATGCCTCATATTTGGTGGGAGTGCCCCAGAGTTCGCCCCTTCTGGAGAAAAATATTTTTATTAATTTTTAAGGTAACAGGTTTTCAGGTCCCTAGGTCCCTACCAGTAGCCATTTTGAACGCTCATATTCCTCACATACCAAAGGTTACACAAAAATTGATACACTTTATCTTTACAGGCGCCAAAATCACAATTGCCAAATCATGGAAAAAAACAAAACCTTTCCTGTCAGATGCCAAAACCAAAATATCTTGGATACTAACTCAGGAAAAATTGGCTAGCATCTTATCTAATACCATTCCCAAATTCGAAAAAATATGAGAACCTTGGGCCAAATATATGGGGATTTTGATTGGTGAAGATGCTGTTTTACCTTCTATTCAACATTAAGTTGGACACATACCCATCTCTTTCCCTCCGTCCTCTTTTTTACCCGCTGTCTTTATTTTCCTCTTATTTTCTTCCTTCTAAAAGGGATTTATGGAAACTCTTTTTCTGGGAATTCTAGTTTCCCATTACAAGTTATGTCTCTTTTATTTAGATTTAATGGGATACTATCAAATGTTTTGTTCGGCCTTGTTTAGTCCATCCCGATCTGTTGGCCCTGATAATCTTCTCGGGGCCTAATGCCCCATACACACGATCGTTTTTCATGCCGTTAAAAATGGCATTAAAAAAAATGGCCATTAAAAATGATCGTGTGTAGGCTCCAGAGCATTTTTAACGACGTGAAAAACGGGCATTAAAAATTTCGAACATGCTCTCTTTTTTCACGTCGTTTTTCATGTCGTTTTTTTTAACGACGTGAAAAACGATAGTGTGTATGCTTTAACGACGTGAAAAAAAATGCGCATGCTCAGAATCAAGTATGAGACAGGAGCGCTCGTTCTGGTAAAACTAGCGTTCGTAATGGAGATAGCACATTCGTCACGCAGTCACGGACTGAAAAGCACGAGACTGAAAAGAGCGAATCGTCGCTCAACAAACTTTACTAACATGAAGGGTGGCGCCATTCGAACGGAACTTCCCCTTTATAGTGCCGTCGTACGTGTTGTACGTCACTGCGCTTTGCTTGATCGTTTTTTAAAATGATCGTGTGTACGCAAGACAGGCTTGAGAGGAAACATGAAAAAAAACGACGTGAAAAACGGCAAGAAAAAAAATGGCAAGAAAAACGATCGTGTGTATGGGGCATAAGAGTCAGAAGGAGGTCTCTATGCCTGGAGCAGTTAGTTCCCGATAAGGGGCTTCAGGTTACCAAGGAGAGAGGGTTTCCCTTCTCCCTTCCATTATATTATAAGGATGAAGAGATCTCCCCCTGACAAACGTTTGATTGCTTACATGAATCTATCCTTTTTTCTAGGATGTTTTTATTATTTTATCCATTTATTGACTAATGATTTTGTTTATTCCTAAACATAATCTTTTTTCTTTATTTTTATTTATTTTTATATAACATGATGTAATGTTCTGTATTATTTATCTTCTTATGAAAATAAAATATTTTGAAAGTAAAAAAACACTACACAGGCACATAGCGGAGGACACAAAAAAAAAAATCCCAAGAAATTCTTTAAGTAAATAAATAGTAAGAAAAGGAGGTCAGATCATATTGGTCCCATAAAGAATGATGACGGCAATCTGGTTACTAAGGATTGAATTTATTCTTCTCCTCGAACTTCACGAGGGAATCGGGGGGCTTCAGTAACCAAAACTGCAATGTTTATTCTCATGACATGTCACAGGAAGCCCCCTCATGGCTAACAGAGGACAGAATTAGAAATAGACTTGAAAAACTCAACATTAATAAGTCACCGGGACCAGATGGCTTGCACTCGAGGGTCCTTAAAGCAGAGCTCCACCCTAAAGTGGAACTTCCGCTCATCGGATTCCTCCCCCCCTCCGGTGCCACAATTGGCACCTTTCAGGGGGGAGGGGGTGCAGATACCTGTCTAAGACAGGTATTTGCACCCACTTCCGGGCATAGACTCTGCGGGGACCTGCGGGCAGTAAGTCAGTTCCCGTCTCCCTCCCCTTTGTGTTCTGGGAAACACACGGCTCCCAGAACACAGCAGGGAACAGTGAGGACTGCACAGCGCGACTCACGCATGCGCAGTAGGGAACCGGGCAGTGAAGCCGCAACGCTTCACTTCCTGATACCCTCACCGATGATGGCGGTGGGGGCAGCCGAGAGACGAGCGATTGCTCGTTTTCTGCTGCCGATGTCGCTGGACTCCAGGACAGGTAAGTGTCCATTTATTAAAAGTCAGCGGCTGCAGTATTTGTAGCTGCTGGCTTTTAATAAAAAAAAATTACGGCGGAGCTCCGCTTTAAGGAACTCAGTCAAGTATTTGCCAGACCATTGTTCCTAATTTTTACGAACAATCTACTGACTGGAATGGTACCAGCTGATTGGAGAAAAGCCAATGTAACAAAATTATTTAAAAAAGGGCCAAGATACATCCCTGGGAATTACAGACCAGTTAGCCTAACATCAATTGTATGCAAGCTCATGGAGGGGATGATAAGGGACTATATACAAGATTTTAGTAATGACAACGGTATCATTAGCAGTAATCAGTATGGATTCAGTATGGATTCATGAATAATTGTTCTTGCCAAACCAATCTTTTAACTTTCTATGAGGAGGTGAGCTGCCATCTAGATAAAGGAAGGCCCGTAGACGTGGTGTATCTGAATTTTGCAAAAGCATTTGATACATTTACTGTACAATGTAAGGTCCATTGGCATGGACCATAGGGTGAATACATGGATTGAAAACTGGCTCCAGGGGTTCAGAGGGCAGTAAAAATGGGGAGTACTCGGAATGGTCCGGGTGGAAAGTGGGGTCCCCCAGGATTCTGTGCTGGGACCAATCCTATTTCATTTATTCATAAACGACCTGGAGGATGGCATAAACAGCTCAATCTCTGTATTTACAGATGATACTAAGCTAAGCAGGGCAATAACTCCTCTGCAGGAGGTGGGAACATTGCAAGAAGATCTGAACAAATTAATGGGGTGGGCAACTACATGGCAAATGAGGTTTATTGTAGAAAAATTTAAAATAATGCATTTGGGTGGCAAAAATATAAATGCAATCTACTCACTAGGGGGAGAACCTCTGGGGGAATCTAGGATGGAAAAGGACCTGGGGGTCCTAGTGGATGACATGCTCAGCAATGACATGAGATGCTAAGCGGCTGCAAGCAAAGCAAACTGAATATTGGCATGCAGTCTCTACAAGACTCTGTTACGGCCACACAAAACGAATAAAGGGACTGGAGGATATTAGTTATGAGGAAAGGTTACGAGCACTGAACTTGTTCTCTCTGGAAAGGAGACACTTGAGAGGGGATATGATTTCAATGTACAAATACCGTTCTGGTGACCCCACAATAGGGATAAAGCTTTTCCGTGAAAGGGAATTTAATAAGACACTAAATTTCACTAATTTCACTAAAATTAGAAGAAAAGCGGCTTGACCTTAAACCGCGTAGAGGGTTCTTTACTGTAAGAGCGGTTAGAATGTGGAATTCTCTTCCACAGGCAGTGGTTTCAGTGGGGAGCATCGATTAATTTCAGAAAACTATTATATAGGCACCTGAACGACCACAACATACAAGGATATACAAGGTAATACTGACATAAAATCACACACATAGGTTGTACTTGATGGACTTGTGTCTTTTTTCAACCTTGCCTACTATGTTACTATCTAACTATGTAACAGAGCAGGTAAGTATAACATGTTTGTTATTTTTAACGGGAAAAAAACGGGACTTTAGTATCACTTTAAATAATCTATTATGCCCTGTACACACGATCGGAGTATCTGATGGTCTAAAAACCGATGGAATTTTTCATCGGAATTTCATTCAAGACTAAATTCCGACTGGCCAAAACGAGGTGATGTAAAATACTCAGACGAGCCGAGAAAAAATTCAATGCTTCCGAGCATGCGTTTTTTTTTTCCATCGGACAAATTTAAAACAGGTTCTATTTCTAAACACCGATGGAAAAAAAGTCAGATGGGGCCCACACACGATCGGAATTTCCAATGAAACAAGTCCATCTGACTTTTTTCATCGGAAATTCCGATTGTGTGTATGAGGCATTAGTGTTTAGTATATGTTTTATTATTTAAAAACATATACAGGCTCTTAAAAATATATATATATATATATATATTTTTTTTCTGTCTGTGGTGGGACTGTTGGTCTTCTAATAAAAAATATATCAAAGGAAACATGTTGCATGAAATCTTTTCTCAGATTTGCAGGTTTGTTAACGCCCCTCTGTGATTCACCTCTGCCAAAGCTTCCTTTCTCGGCCCTGGAAATAGCCAAATCAGTAATGGAAGGTTTAGCAGCAGGCACAATCAGGCAAGTGCCCCTACTAAGTACTTCAACTGACCAGCAAACCTAGAGAAGCCGGTGGGCAGTAGTTACAGGCTGTACGATGATTACAAAGTATATAAGTGGGCCCAAAATAATTGAACAGTGGAAAATAATAATGTAATTCTAGCAAATGTCTATCTGTTTATTAGATTATTTTTAAGTATAGAAGCTCTTTATAAGAACTTTCACTCAACCATATAATAGAGGAGGATGGAGGGGGACAGCACAACCACTCTGGTGTAGTAAGTTCCCACAAGGTTTAATAACAAAAAAAAGTAAAAAATTAATACTCACAAAAATATATAAGATTATGTAAAAAAGTCTATGGATGAGGGTGAGCCTGTGGTGGAGGCACAGTCCTAAAAAGGGTGTAGCTGGATGGATGGATGGATGGATGGATGGATGGATGGGTGAATGATGAGCTGCTGCAGGCACAAAGTCCAGATCTGTTGACTGTTTTTAGAGAAATGGCTCTGACAGCCCAGCAAGCATGTGTGCCATGGCTTCCTCGTTCCCAGTGCCAATGGCCAATGGATGGTGATATCCACTTGGTTAACAGGGTCACAGAACGCATTTCAAGGAACCTTCCTCTTCCTCGGGATTGCTTGTGAGACAACTTGAGCTTGTGTGCCTTTTCTTGAGAAAGCCATTTTAGTCTGGTGAGTGTGGATCTGATCTTTGTGGTGAGAAGGATCACTGTGGATTGTTCTGGGGTGGTGAACAGGAGGACATTTATCACAGGCTTTTGTTGCAAGGTGCATGATATTTGTTCATACAAAGAAGCAATAAAAGATTGAGAAGGACGCTTTGTTTTTGCTCACATCCTATTTTATAAACACTGGGTGGATTTGCACCGGAGTTTCTTCTTTCAAGCACTCTACGGGTGATGGGACTTGCTACACACTGGATTTTTTGATATTATTTACAAGAAGTTTTTGGAGGATTTCTTTGTTCACAGTTCTGTGCTATACACTTTTACCATATACCGCCACCATTATTTTCAGGAATTTTTTGGAGATTTTCACTATTTTTAGTTTTGTGCTATACACCTTCATTTTATTGTTATATGTTTTTTCTTTGTTATTATATGCACAGGTTGATCACTTAGAGTGATACACGTTTTGGTATACATTATTAATTGTCCACTGTTGGTTACACACCTTTCAGGTGTACAGGTGTGATTCATTCAGTTTATGTACATATTATTTATGTTACACATTGGCTGTCAACACGCTACTGCATCTGGTTGGTTTACATTATATTCATTTATTTGGTTAGTATTAGGTAGTTTTCTTTTCCAGATCCTTCCCTTCACTACCTTCACTAGTTATAATCACAGCGCAGCCACCATCACCCTTTTTTCATATATATATACACACTGTATTCAGTTTAGCTAGATCCGTTCCTGTTATTCTCTTCCTAATATACTGACAGGAAGGCAGGTGATTGTGGTAGCTGCAGTATTTTCAGTTAGTTTACTGTGTCCTTTGCACGGTGTGCACCTAAAGCTACCTGAAAACAATTGCTGGTGTTCTCATACTAATACCACAGGCAGGGAGCTGCAGTATTTTTAGTTAGTATACTGTGTCCTTTGAACAGTGTGCACCTAAAGCTACCTGAATACAATTGCTGGTGTTCTCATATTAATACCACAGGCAGGGAGCTGCAGCATTTTCAGCTAGTGTACTGTGCCCTTTGCACAGTGTGCACATAAAGCTACCTGAATACAATTGCTGGTGTTCTCATACTAATACCACAGGCAGGGAGCTGCAGTATTTTCAGTTAGTGTACTGTGTCCTTTGCACAGTGTGCACCTAAAGCTACCTGAATACAATTGCTGGTGTTCTCATACTAATACCACAGGCAGGGAGCTGCAGTATTTTCAGTTAGTGTACTGTGTCCTTTGCACAGTGTGCACCTAAAGCTACCTTAAGACAATTGCTGGTGTTCTCATAAAAATACCACAGGCAGGGAGCTGCAGTATTTTCAGTTAGTGTACTGTGTCCTTTGCACAGTGTGCACCTAAAGCTACCTGAATATAATTGCTGGTGTTCTCATACTAATACCACAGGCAGGGAGCTGCAGTATTTTCAGTTAGTGTACTGTGTCCTTTGCACAGTGTGCACCTAAAGCTACCTGAATACAATTGCTGGTGTTTTCATACTAATACCACAGGCAGTGAGCTGTAGTATTTTCAGTTAGTGTACTGTGTCCTTTGCACAGTGTGTACCTAAAGCTACCTGAAGACAATTGATGGTGTTCTCATACTAATACCACAGGCAGGGAGCTGCAGTATTTTAAGTTAGTGTACTCTGTCCTTTGCACAGTGTGCACCTAAAGCTACCTGAAGACAATTGCTGGTGTTCTCATACTAATAATACTACAGGCAGGCAGTTGATTCTGCTAGCTGCAGTATAATCAGTATATATATATATATATATATATATATATATATATATATATATACATCCCAGCTTTGTGCAGCTACCTCTCACTGCGGGCCATTAGTATGTTTGAAAGGACAACAAGAAGAGGCGGACAGTCACAAGCCAATAAAAGAGGGCAAGCAGGCTCTGTGTCTAGAGGCAACAGTGCTGGTCGTGGACACAGTGCATCCTCATCAGCACGTGGCCGTGTGACACGTTTGTCTTTTTTTTTTGGCAGCTGGCCGTGTGGAGCCGCGACATGCCGAAGACTTGGTAGAGTGGATGACTAAGCTGTCCCCATCCTCCTTATCCTCTCTCACCCAGGCTCAGGGTACTTTGTCTGGCAAAGCAGCTGCCAAAGGGGCCTCTTCCCTCGGCTCAATGGCATCAGTCACTCCTTCCCTAGCCCCACCATGTCCTCCTGAGGAGTCCCCCAAACTGTTTGACCACAGTGTTGGGTACATGCTGCAGGAGGATGCGCAGCGTTTTGAAGGCTCCGATGATGGTACCCAGCTAGAGGAAGGCAGTTACGTGAGCCCAGAGAGAGGGGGTTCCCAAAAAGGACAGGAATCTGGTAGTCATGTTCCCCCAGCTGCAGCATACTGCCAGTTTGGCTACAGTGATGAGGAGGGAGGGGATGATGAGGTCACGGACTCTACATGGGTGACTGATAGGAGAGAGGAGGAGGAGGCACATCTCCAATGAGGCAGGATGCCCTCCAGGGGCCAGCTTGAGGGCAGCACACCGACTGCATCACACCGCGGAGCTCCGCATGTGCAGGGCGCTGCTGTCTCTGCACGTTATTCCAAAAGTTCTTTGGTGTGGGCCTTTTTTGAGACAAGTGCATCAGATCGCACCGCTGCTATTTGCAACATATGTCTCAAGCGTATCTTGCGTGGCCAAGACATCACCCGCTTGGGCACCACATGCTTGACCAGACATATGTCGACCTGCCATGCAGTTCGTTGGCAAGCATACCTAAAAGACCCACACCAAAGAACAAAGCGGACCTCTCCTTGCTCCTCATCAGCTGGGATCTCCAACCCCACTATACCTTCAGTCCTCTCTGAAACCTGCACTGAGAGGAATGAAGGTGTAGAATTAAGTGTGTCACAGCCAAGTACTTGCGGGCAATCTGCTATTGGTACACCAACGCCAGATTGTACCAGGCAAATTTCCCTGCCCCAGCTGCTGCACCGCCGAAAGAACTTCGCTCCCAGCCATCCACATGCCCAGCGGTTGTATGCTAGCTTGGCTAAATTGCTAGCACTTCAACTGCTGCCTTTTCAGTTGGTAGACTCTGCCCCCTTCCGTGAGTTTGTGGAATGTGCGGTTCCTCAGTGGCAAGTTCCCAAACGCCACTTTTTCTCACGGAAGGCGATTACGGCTCTCTACCGGCATGTGGAAGGCAATGTCTTGGCCTGGACAGGGAGGTCAGTGGTAAGGTGCATATTACCGATGACTCATGGTCCGGCGCATTGGGTGACTCTGCTGGGAGCTGGGAAGGATGCAGGACAAGGTGCAGTAGTGTTGGAGGTTGTTCCGCCACCACGCCTCCAAAATGCTACTACTGGTGATTCTGACAAACCTCTCTCCTCCACCCCCTCCTCTTCTTCTTCCTCCATGGCCTCTGTGCTTTGTCCTCGGAACCAGCGGTGCCCCGTAGGCGTTCAAGGGGCTACACAAGTACGCAGGCAAAAATATGCCATGTGGTGCTTAAGTTGGTGTGCTTGGGGGACAGGAGCCACACTGGGGCAGAAATTCTGTCAGCTCTGCAGGGGCAGGCTCAGAGGTGGTTGACGCCACGCCAGCTTAAGCCAGGAAAGGTGGTTTGCGACAATGGCACCAACCTCCTCTCCGCCCTCCGCCCTCCCATGTGCTCTGTTTGGCTCACGTCCTTAACTTGGTGCTGCAGCGGTACTTGGGCAGGTACCCGGGCTTACAGGAGGTCCTGAGGCAGGCCAGGAAACTCTGTGTGCATTTCCGCATGTCATATAATGCCAGTGCTCGGCTGGCTGACCTCCAAAAGGAATTTCAACCTGCCCAAGAACCGCCTAATCTGTGACATGCCTACCAGGTGGAACTCAATGTTGGCCATGCTGCAGCGGCTGCATACACAGCAGAGGGCCATCAATGAGTATCTGTGCCAATATGGCACCAGGACAGGGTCAGGGGAGCTTGTTTTTTTTTGCCACGCAGTGGGTCATGATCAGGGATGCATACACTGTCCTGTCACCATTTGAGGAAGCCACGAGGATGGTGAGCAGTGACAGTGCATGCATCAGTGACACTGTCCCTCTTGTCCACCTGTTGGAGCACACGCTGCATGGAATAATGGACAGGGCACTTGAGGCAGAACAGAGGGAGGAAGAGGAGGACTTCCTTACCTCTAAAGGCCCCCTTTATCCAGACAGTGTTCCTGCTGGCCCGCCTATCACACAGGAAGAGGACGAGGAGGAGGAGGAGGATTGTGTTAGCATGGAGATGGAGCCTAGCACTCAGCATCAGCAGCAGTCTTCAAGGGATCAATTAAAGTCCCAAGAAACCCATGGACTTGTACGTGGCTGGGAGGAGGTGGCTGTGGATCATGTCGTTCTGAGTGACCCAGAGGACTCCGGACCGAATGCCTCAGCAAACCTACGCTGCATGGCCTCCCTGATCCTGCAAAGCCTGAGGAAGGATCCTCATATTCGTGTGATCAAGGAGAGGGATCATTACTGGCTGGCAACCCTCTTTGATCCACGTTACAAGGGTAAGGTTGCGGACCTTATCTTGCCATCGCAGAGGGAGCAGAGGATGAAACATCTTCAGGAGGCCTTGCAGAAAGGTCTATGCAACGCGTTCCCAGAGACTGGGAGGTTACAAAATCCTGGTCCTGGACAATGTGTTGCTGAGGCTTCGGTCAGTCAAAGAAGGAGCGGTGGAGAAGGTGGCCGTCTGACCGATGCGTTCAGACAATTTTTTAGTTCGCAGCCCCAAGGTATGATTGGTTCCAGCAACCATCACCAGTGTCTGGTTTACATGGTGCAGGAATACCTAGGGGCAAGATCAGATTTGGACACCTTTCCCACCGAAAATCCTCTGGGTTACTGGGTCTTGAGGATGGATCACTGGCCAGAGCTTGCACAGTATGCAATTGAGCTACTGGTCTGTCCTGCATCCAGCGTGCTGGAGGCGTTGTTACCGATCACAGGGTGTGCCTGTCCACCGAATTGGTCGATCGGCTGACCTTCATAAAAATGAATCACTCTTGGATCACCAGCTACCAAGCACCTGATGCTGATGTAACCAAATAATTTTTTTATGAATGGGAGATCCCTTCAAGACTACCTATGCTGATGCTGAGTGACTATCCTGTTATGCTGAGTGACTATCCTCTTCCTCCTCAATGTTCATGCTGATAGCTTGTAAGAAATTTTTTGGTTCTGGGCACCGGCACCAGTGGCTAAGGCCCAATTTTTCAGCCCCTGTTTAACAGAGGCGTGTAATTAAAATATTTGATGCAATACTTTGCAGCAGGGCTCATTCCTGCGCTCCAACTATAGTATCTGTGAGGGGTTGCACCTTGTGGCACCAGTGCCTAAGGCCCAATTTTTTCTGCCCCAGTTTAACAGGGGTGTGTAATTACAATTTTTGATGCAATAATTTGCAGCAGGGCTCAGTCATGCACTCCAACTAGAGTTTCTGTGAGGGGTTGCAGGTTTGTGGCACCAGCTCCTGTGCCTAAGGCTCAATTTTTCTGCCCCTGTTCAACAGGGGCATGTAATTACAATTCTTGATCTAATATTTCACTGCAGAGCCCGTTCCTGCGCCCACCAAGAGTAACTGTGAGGCCTTACAGTGTTGTGGCAACACTAACACCTAAGGCCTAAATTTCTGCAGAGTATATAGGGCAGGCCCCTACTTTCAAACATCCTACTTACAAATGACTCCTACTTGCAAACGGAGGGAGACAACAGGAAGTGAGAGGAAATCTACCCCTAGGAAGGGAAATTCTCTCCTGTGAGAGTTAATATGGGAAAAACGTGTCTCCTCTCCACTTATGCTTTATCACCAATCCTTGTTTCACTAAAAACCCCAAATTTTCAAAAACCAATTGTCATTGGGACAGAAAGTGAGGTGAAATCTTCTGAAGAGGTGCACAGACAACAAAACAAATGTTACAGGGGTGATAACCCTTCCCTATGTTTTCCAAAAAGCTTAAAAATAGATTTTTTGGCTGGAGCTACACTTTAAAAATGTACTAGTTCTAAATTATAAACAGATTCTACTTAAGAACAAACCTACAGTCCCTGTCTTGTTTGCACCGCCTGTATACTGCTGTACAGAGTATATAGAGCCTGAGGGCCCCACGCCTTTCCTTTTTTTAATTTGGGTGCGGGGTTCCTCTTAATATCCATACAAGACCCAAATGGGGGGGGGGGGTACCCATGCCAATTTTCTCAATGATTTTCATCCATATTGCCGGGACCACGCATTACATTAAAGCAGCAAGCAGTTTTAAATGACTTTTTTTCCTTTAGAAATGTCATTTTGTGCAGGGACAGTTCTAAACACGGGAAACACATGCCACTTCTCAGGCATACTATAGACACCCCCCAGGTATGATATTTAAAGGAATATTTAACTTTTTTTTTTTCACTTTAAGCATCAGTAAAATCACTGCTCCTGAAAAAATGGCAGTTTTTAAAACTTCTTTTTGCATTGATACATGTCCCCTGGGGCAGGACCCGGGTCCCCAAACCCCTTTTAGGATAATAACTTGCATATTAACCTTTAAAGTTAGCACTTTTGATTCCGAACGCTCGAGTCCCATAGACTTTAACGGGGGTCGGTCCGTTTGCAGGTTCTGGTGCGAACCGAACCGGGGGGTGTTCAGCTCATCCCTACCTCTGACCACTGGCAGTGGCATCCAGGGCACTGTGGGTTACAGGCAATTCCTTAGACCACCATCCGGCACTGTGCAGCATTACAGGCCTCCTCTGACCACTGGCAGTGGCATCCAGGGCACTGTGGGCTTCAGGCCATTCCTCAGACCACAATCCAGCACTGTGCAGCATTACAGGCCTCCTCTGACTACTGGCAGTGGCATTCAGGGTACTGTGCATTACAGGGCATCTCTCAGACCACCATCCAGCACTGTGCAGTAGGCTTGTGCAATTCGTCCGAATTTAGCAACTTTCGGACATTCGGAAGCATTCGAATTTCCGAACAAAGCAATTACGAATAAAACCGAATCCGAAATAAATTATACCGCAAAATAGCGAATGCCCGAATGTCTTCGGCATAATTCGTTATGAAAAAAGTTACGAATGTACGAATCCATACGAAGCACAATAACACTCACTTTGCTCTTTGCTTCTCCCTCACTGTGCTGAACTCCCTCTCAAAATGGTGTACAGGGGCGGAGGCTATAGCCGCATGTAAAAAACGAAAGTAAAATACGAGATTTCTAATTCATTCGAAGCACAATAACACTCTGCTCTGCTCTCTGCTTCTCTCTCACCGTGCTGAACCCTCTCAAAATGGTGTACAGGGGCGGAGGCTATAGCCGCATGTAAAAAACGAAAGTAAAATACGAGATTTCGAATCGTTACAAATAACCGCTATGTATTTAGAAAAGTACAAATCCATTCAAAGCACATTAGGCATAATAGGCAGCGTCGTTGTGAGAGAGACACGGAAAATTACGAATCAACGAACCCAAAAAAAGTTACGAAAGTAGGAGTTGTGTCCAGAATCAACGAAAAACAACGTGCCCTACCGAAAGTACGAATTATAAATCAACTAAAAATTCAACTAAAAATGACGCTTGCGAAAATACGAATTAATCCGAACACGAAAAATCCCGTCTAGCAAAATTACGAATGATTACGAATCAACAGGACCGAAAAGAAACAAACCGAAACTAAACAAATTTTTCCGTTGTGCACAAGTCTACTGTGCAGCATTACAGGCCTCCTCTGGATACTTAAGAGGCAGACGCCATTATTGGGGGTTCGTTTTTCGCCTCATGGCCCTCCGGGTGCGAGGTGTGCTGTTGGTGGTTCTGGTCTCGGGGACACGTTGGCCCGAGGCTGCGTCACAAAGTTTACTGCATAAGAAAATAAAGCCTGATTGTTGAAGGTTTTACTTCTGTGTGGACAGTGCATTTACTACAGACTTTCCTACCCGGACAATGAAGCTGAAGAGGTAACGTGCAAAACCCAAAACTAACCAGCAGCTCCTACGGGGGTAGTGCTACACGTGGGGGCTCGTCTGGGATATTTTCCATTGCCTCTGACAATCGGATCTCGATGAAAAGGGTAGCTACCGAGTACGGCTTGTAGTTCCCCCTACGTACTTAAAGAACTAATGTTAGAAATTTAAGCTCGCCGCGAGCAATGGTACGGGGAGGCCATCTGGGACTATCTGAAAGTGCCCAAGCCGTTCAGGAACTTTGAGCGCTCGTTTACCCTGGGCAGATCGGTTCAAGGGTTGCCGCTTGGACTGGGGTTATGGCCGGCACATCCACGCTGATCGGGTTGTTCTCCGCTGTCCAGGAAGGGATGATGTGACATATTTTATCACCACTCTGGACAAGCAGGGGAAATCTGTGACCCTGCCGGATCCTAGTTTCTACTTGTGACATTTTGAATGAGTAACTTGACTTTGCTGTTTTTGCCTCTTATTCTTCTACAAGTGGAGAACGCTCTGGATCAAGGTGACTTTGTTCTCCGCCCTAAAACATTTGTTGCTTTGTAAAAGAAGATAAAAGACAGAGAACGGTTTCTTTTATCTCTAAGGAAAGTTTTTTTTTTCCTCTAACTGAACTTTGGGGTTTAGTCAGATAGAATAAGGTTGCTGAGTACACTGTGTTAAACAATGGTTCTTTTGTATGCATATGTTTCAGCCCCTGCTTAAAAAGGACATTATTATGCCTCTGACACTAAGTGACAGTGGTTTGCTGAATTAAAGAAAGACTTTTATGTTAACACAGCAGTAAAAAAATAAAAAAAACTTAAAGAAGGATAGTTTCGTCTCTGCTTCTGTATCTGTATATGTATATTCTGATACTTTAGAATTAATTGTTTGCTATGTATATTCTTTTGTGTTTTCTCTTAGGTACCGGATCTGTTGTCGAGACCATCGGAGAATGGGGTGGGATTAGACAGATAGTGATGGGTGGTAGTGTACATATATAATGTGTAATTTATAATGTCTTATTATGCCATTCCTGTTGCTATACTTTGTTTCTTTTCCTATTTTCTTTTCCCTCCCCAGTTTTTTTTGGTTCAGGTACTAAAACCTCAGGCTTGAGGCTTCCCCTTTTTCTCAGCCACTGGGGACAGTGTCTTTTTGTGGAGGGGGGGTGTATGTAGCGCCCTCCCCAAAAGGTTGGGACGCTATCTAAAATTTAGAGGGATGTCTGAGCCAGTAGTTGGGCTCAGACTGTTGGATTATATTGAGATTTGATTCTGTTCTAGCTGTGGTTCGCCCAATGGTAGTTTCCCTATTTGCCTAAAGGTGGCATTACCACCTGAGGCACCTGTTGGAACACAGGCAAACCATGGTGCATTGAGTGACCCTTCTCAGCAACGGTATAGTGGGAGTGGTTGACCCGTTGTGCCTGCTGGGAGGGGATACTTAACTTCTTGGAGCCCGGGCCATTGTCAAATGATGGCCACAAGGTGGCTTTTCAGGTCCGGGAGGCCACTGGGGGCGCGCGAGCGGCGGCGCGCACATGCACGGCGCATCACTGAGGCGCCGATGCACGTGCCTGGTGGCCGCGATGTCCGCCAGGTACCCGCGATCGCCCGTTACACAGCCAAGGACATGGATCTCTGTATGTAAACACAGAAATCCACGTCCTGTCATGGAGAGGAGACCGATGTTGTGCCCTGCCGCAAGCTCCGTGACCGCTGGACCCACGGACTCGATGTCTGCCGGTGTCCTGCAATCGTGTCACAGAGCTAAAGAACGGGGAGATGTCAGTGTAAACACAACATCTCCCTGTTCTTCCTAGTGACATGTCACTGATCGTCTGTTCCCTGTCATCGGGAACAGCGATCAGTGATGTGTCACGGCAAGCCACGCCCTCTAACAGTTAGAAGCACTCCCTAGGTCACATTTAACCCCTTCAGCGCCCCTACAGGTTAACCCCTTCACTGCCAGTGTCATTTTTACAGTAATCAGTGCATTTTTATAGCACTGATCGCTGTAAAAATTACAATGGTCCCAAAATGGTGTCAAAAGTGTCCGATGTGTCCGCCATAATGTCGCAGTCACGATAAAAATCACAGATCGCCGCCATTACTAGTAAAAAATTTTTTTTATAAAAATGCCATAAAACTATCCCCTATTTTGTAGACGCTATAACTTTTGCGCAAACCAATCAATAAACGCTTATTGCGATTTTTTTACCAAAAATTTGTAGAAGAAAATACGTTTCAGCCTAAACTGAGGAAAAATTATGTTTTTTTACATATTTTTTGGGGATATTTATTATAGCAAAAAGTAAAAAATATTGAATTTTTTTCAAAATTGTCGCTCTACTTTTGTTTATAGCGCAAAAAATCAAAACCGCAGAAGTGATAAAATACCACCAAAAGAAAGCGCTATTTCTGGGAAAAAAAGGACGTCAATTTTGTTTGGGAGCCACGTCGCACGACTGCGTAATTGTCAGTTAAAGCGTTGCAGTGCCGAATCGCAAAAAGTGGTCTGGTCTTTGGCCAGCCAAATGGTCCAGGGCTGAAGCGGTTTTAAAATACAAAATTGACTCTAATGCCCCATACACACGATCGTTTTTCATGCCGTTAAAAATGCCATTTTTTAAAATGGCCATTAAAACCGATCGTGTGTATGCTCCAGAGCATTTTTAACGATGTGAAAAACGGCCATTAAAAATTTCGAACATGCTCTATTTTTTCACGTCGTTTTTCATGTCGTTTTTTTTAACGACATGAAAAACGATAGTGTGTATGCTTTAACGACGTGAAAAAAAACGCGCATGCTCAGAATCAAGTATGAGATGGGAGCGCTCGTTCTGGTAAAACTAGCGTTGGAAATGGAGATGGCACATTCGTCGCGGTGGAATTAATAGCATCGTTTTAATGCTGCGCATTCCGTTCTTCTTTTGATAATGCTTAAATAATTACCTTCTTTTGCTAATGACATTTGAGAGTTATGCCAAACTAGGTTCTTAAGTAATTCCTAATTGATCTAATGATTGTAAAATATTATTTTGAAGCCACATCTCCCTCATAAATTCATAACTAAATGTAACGATCACAATAATTATATATATATATTTTTTTTTTTAGTTTTTATTTTAGTAATTAAGTTAGCTTTATTATTTTTGATGGGCTTCTTTGATATATGTAGGCTTTTTTTTTTATTTTTTTGGTGATTTTGCTTAAATTATTGGTGTGTAAAGTTACCACACCAACCTTCAAAATTTGTCTCATTTTGCCTCAAGGAGGTTTGTGTCCCTTGTTAATAACAATAATATTATTTGAAATGTCCCTGCCTACTCCCTAGCAAAGTCTCTTTTGAAATACAAATCACATAGTCAAGTATTTGAAGCCAAAAAAAAGAATCCTTTATTTAGATACATTACAAATTAAAGGTGAAGGCAGCACTGGAGAGCCTGCTTGCATTTGTGCATCCTTTGGACCCCACAACAACCATCCAAGATGTCAAAACCAAACTATTTAATAATAAAAAAAAAAGGAGCCGAATCTTGGCTTGAACTCCCAGAGGTCAGGAACAGCAGCAGATAAGTCATATATGTCCCCAGTCTGTGGTACTACAGCAGGCATTATTTTTTCCTCTTCCTTGTAGCCTTCTCTCCAGCCTTCTCTGCAGCCTTCCCTGCAGCCTTCCCTGCAGCCTTTGTTGGTTGCTTCCTCGGAGGCTGGGGATCAGGAGGAGAGGAGGTGGCAGGAGGAGTAGTAGGAGGAGGAGGAGGAGGTGGAGGAGTAGGGACAACCTCAGCGATGTCGGTGAACTTGGTCAGTTCACCGAGCAACCCCTTGTTAATCACCTTCAGCAAAAGGTTCTCACTATAGAGCTTTTGCCGCAAGTCCATTTGGCCTAACTTATGGGCCAGGACTGCGTCAAAGGCCTCCTCAGCAGAGGGTGCCTCTCTGAGGGCAACAGTAGCCTCTTTTAGAAAGGCTCTTGTTTCCTCCTCCACCTGCCTAGCTCTCCTTGGCCCTCGTTGTTTCATTATCAGGGGAGGCATCTGGGTTCTTGTGCTGGGCCCAGCCTCCTCCTGTGTGCTACTGGGTCCTGCCTCCTCCTGGTCCCCAACATCACCCTCTTCCTGGCTCAGCTCTGGCTGTAAAAAAAGAAAGGGACATTCTTTATTTTTTGCCACCATCAATCACACACATTGTTCATCTCCAGACATTTTTGAATTGAATGTCAAAAGGTATTAATTTTGCATAGATTCCGCCTCCTGATATTGTTGCCTTGTCTCCATCAAATTTGACCACTACTGTATCTTGCTCTTTAAATCCTCTTTTTTTTTGAACATTAAAAACCTAACAATACTAACAACAATTTTAAATCATCACTTTTGTAACATATATAAATGGAGATATCAATACTTTACCTGGCTCCATATATCTAAATCTGCCTCCTCAAGGACCTCATCTTGATCCTCAGGGGAAGCCAGAGCAGGGTTGCTAGGAAGGCTGGAGGGCTGGCTGCAAGGAAGGCTGGAGGGCTGGCTGCAAGGAAGGCTGGAGGGATGGCTACAAGGAAGGCTGGATTGACCTCTGGGGGGAAGGGTGGACAGAGATTCCCGCACTTCCAGCTGGTCATCCAGGAAAGATAACTTGCTGTAGTACCACAGACTGGGTTTATAAACCTTATCTGCTGCAGCACCTGACCTCTGGGACTTCAGGACCATATTCCTCTGGGTCCTGTATGTCCCCCTGATGGTAGCAATTTTGGTTTTCACATCTTGGAGAGTTGTTGTGGGTATCTGTGTTTGCACAAATGCAAGCAGGCTCTCCAGTGCTGCTGTCCTGGCCACTTTATTTTTATTTCCACCACTTTTTGTCTGCCAAAGGATAGGGAGGTCTTTCCATTTATCAATGAACTCCCCCATAAAGTCTGGGTTTTTGAAACTATTCATTCTCTCTGTAAAATCAAGCAACAAGAAAATACATATGTTTCAGGCAACATTCATCAAATCAGCATTTTTGACAGATTTTCAAGCCCAAAATCTCCTCCTCTGATGAAACCCAAATCCTTAAAAACTTATGTACCTTGGTCAACACGTTCGTTGCTAACTCCCTCTCCCGCCAAATGAACATATTTTCGACACATGGATCTTCACTTGATATACACTGCGCATGCGTGAAACTCTGCACGCTTTCCCCGCCCCCGACGTTCGAGATTGTACTTTCCCCTCCCCTTCTCGCTCGTCGTAATGCTTAACAACATGGCGGAGACACAGGTGGCTGAGATTACCTCTACAGAGGAGGAAATTCCAGAGGAGCCCAAATCCCGATCCAGGAGATATAAGGCATCCAACATGTCATTCGAGGAAATGGTGGAGATGGTGGCCATTTTGAGGAGGGAGGATTATGATGCCAAGCATGGGCCGTGTAAAAGACCTAATCTTGTCAAGACAAAAATTATGGGCAAAGTGGTCAAAACTCTTCACCAATAATTCGGGGTGTGCAGAATGAAGGAACAGCTCAGAAAACGATGGTCTGATCTGAAGTTGCGGGAGCCCGACCAATACAAAAGAATCAAGAAAGTTATAGGAAAAAGTAAGTACTTTTTCTTCATTTTCCCTGCTAAAGATTATTACTTGTATTAAGTCGTGTATATTTAGACTTTGATATAGTACAGTGAAAGATAACAACTTTCAATGTTCGTCCGCACACTAAACGGACGTAGTAAACCTCTTTCTCTGTCCAGTTCCTAAAACGATGTTTTTGGATCATCCAGTGTGAACACACAATTGTTTTTTTTTGTTTTGGGGAGCAAATTTGGTAAACAATTTGCTTTATATTTAGAATCCAAATGACATTTTTTTGGGGGAAAAAGGGTAGGCATTGTAATGTTAAGGGAGAGAATGCTCAGCAGCTGCTTAAACATCTGAACGCAGTAGTACAAGTGTGGGACAAAACCCCAAAATTTTTAGGGTGTCACACACAGGTGATCCTGTGTATATACATTGGGGTGTTACAATGTGTCAAACTTTGTTTCAAAAAGTATTTGCTCTGGTTTTGACAATGTATCCAATCATGTGTTCCGGTTGTCACTGAGGGTACATTTAAATATGGATCACACTTCCAAATAATATTTAGAAATCTCTTTTTCTTGTTTTTTTGTGGCCCAAAAATTATTAGTTACTAATGAAACTCTACCTTTTATTGCAATCTCCATAGGGCTTCAAAAAGCTACGTCAAATGAGCCTATAAATCCAGCACCTTCAACAATACCCCCAGAACCACATGATGAAGAGGAACATGAAGTTGTGGAAGTGGAAAGTGGCACCACAAGAGGTCAGTGTCAAACCAGACAGATGCAGGTTAATAGATGTAGGCCTACATATTCTATACTACATGATTTGTTTTTGTTTAGGTGCAGTTCTGGCCGGAGACCCCGAAAAGTTTACACATCACAGTGCCCAGATCCTGATACAATACCTCATGGTCTGCTGTCGTGACCTTGAAAAAATAAAGGGAGACTTGATAGAGATCAGGCAAAATACCAATCGGGTTGAGGAAAAGCTACAAAAAATAATGTCTGTGCTTAGGCGTGTATAATGTTTGAACACAAAAGAACGTTGAACTTGCTGTGTTTTGGCAGGGTTGTTTTTGTTTTAAGCTTGATAATGAATAGTACATGTTTACATTTTCACGTTTTTTTATTTGTTAATTTTTTTAGGCATGGCTGTTCATGCGTTTTAACCCCAAAAATATTTTAATAACATCTACACTTCAAAGGAAGTTTCCTCAAAAATAATTAAAAAAGGTATTTTCTTAACCAGAATTTGTGGCTTCATTATGTAAATGTTGTGCAAAGTGAACTAAACAATGTTTTGTGTTTACACTGACAATGAAGGCTAATTAAGAATGCAAAATACACATGGCAATACAAGTGCATTAGGTAAACCGACGAGAAACCTAAAAGTATATTAAATGAAAACACCTAAACAATATTTTCTCAAAAAAAGGTTTTATTTTTAAAAATAATTAGGTTAAAATTCATCAGGCATATCAATGGCCCCCCTACCCACAATATAATCGACATATTGTTAACGGACCTCACGTCTGGTTTGGGGGGCCAAGCCTGGACGGCCAGCTTCCAGGGCCACAAGATTTTCCGCTTCAAATAATGAGGCCTCAGGCCCAGTCAAAGTCAGATAATTGCTTGAATGCACCCTGAGATAATTATGGAGCACACAACAAGCCATTACAACATGGTTCCATTTGTAAGGGGCAAGGTGGATGGAGGTGAGGAACAGGCGGAATCGGCTGGCCATGATGCCAAAGGCATTTTCCACCACCCTTCTTGCTCTGGCCAGCCGATAGTTGAACACCCTCCTCTCAGGGGTGAGGGTGCGTTGCGGGAATGGCCTCATCAAATGGGGACCCAGGCCAAACGCCTCATCCGCCACAAAGACAAATGGGAGTCCCCCCACATTCTGCTCTGCTGGTGGCAAGGCCAGCTGATCCAAAAGGAGCCGTTCCCCAGACTCCGTCTGTGCAAAGACTCCTCCATCAGACATCCTGCCATTCTTGCCAACGTCCACATAGAGGAATTTGTAGGTGGCCGACACCACTGCCATCATGACGATGCTGTGGAACCCCTTATAGTTATAATAAAAGGATCCCGAATGGGGTGGTGGGACATGTTTGCCGTCGATGGCCCCTCCACAGTTCGGAAAGTTCCATCGTTGGGCAAACTCAGATGCCGCATTCTGCCATTCATGTGGCGTAGAAGGGAACTGTGGAATTAAATAAAAAAAAATATATACTTTGAGACAGAAACATTGAAAGCAGATTTAAGAAAACCATTCATGGCCAACATTGGGAGAAACCGAAAAATTAAAACATTATTAGTAAGCAACAACAAACCAAAAACAAACCCAAAAAAAAAATGGGGGGGGGGGTTGAAGATGAGTTGGGGAGATCACAAATGTAGGCTGTAGCACTCTGTATGAATTATTGAAAAATGTTACATTCCGTCCCATTCGCTGCTCTACGCTCTTCACACGATATCCCCCTAAAGGAACATTATAGCTATATGCAACACTTTCTCCAAAAATTTATAAAATCCCAACCTACTCCCTATGCTATGACCCCTTTTGAAAGTTTATGTAGATCGCGTCCTCAATCCTCGGGCATGATATCGCTCATATATACGGCTATTATAAGCTCCAGGAAACCACCACTGAGACCTTATCATTGCCAATGAGAGGCTGAACTTGGGAAACAACTAGAGCCGAATGACTGGCGGAGAATGACCTCGGCACTAACCAAATGCTCGAAGAATGTCCTCTTCTTGGAAAATGCCTACAAGGTCTTTTATAGGTGGTACTACACCCCGGCCAGATTAGCGAGCTTTATCCCGTCTTACTCCCCTCTATGCTTTCGAGGGTGCTCACAGGAGGGCACAATGGCGCACATCTGGTGGTCCTGCCCCAGGGTACGCAGACTGTGGATCAGAGTATATGCGTTACTTCGTAATCTTTTCGACGCCACTATAAAGAGGGACCCTTTTGAGGCCCTACTGTGCAAACCCATTGAGGTACTTCTGTGTCCTGAACGTCTATTGGCCGCACACATCTTTACTGCAACTAAACTGACCATAGCACGTGCTTGGAAAACCCCGGCCCTCAGCTTTGAAAAAGTTAAAAACAGTGTGAACGACATTATGGTGAATGAGAAACTTACTGCCGTGTTGACAGACACCCACGCTAAGTTCCTCCAGATATGGCAACCCTGGGTGACTCATATCCGCCCTTCGCGATTTGATACAACGCTCCTCTCCCTGTGACAAGCCTCTGTTCCCCCCCACCCCGGGGCCCCCCCTCCCTTTTCCCTTCCCCTCTCATTTCCCTTCTTTCTCTGGTTCCTCTCTATATTTCAACCTCCTCTCCTTCTCTACACTAAGGGCTCACATCACCCCTTTCTTCTCCTTTATCTTCTGAATTTCTTCCTGAACTCTTCCCTCCTGGCGCTCTTTCTCAACTTTCTTCTTATTCTACCTTTGGCTCTCCCCAGGATACGGGGCAGACCCTGCTGGGACTGGTTACCTGACAGGACACATTCCCCTTTCCCTTCTTAAGATTTTACTTTATTTTTGTTTTTATTTGCTTTTGTTATTTTCATCGGGGAACAACACTATTCCCCTAGATGCTTGTCCAGTTTAATGCGCTCACATGATATTGTTTGTTATATTGCTATTTTGCCTCATGTTTCAAAATCGATCTAGAGCGACAATATCTATTTCAGTTAGCTTCAGGGCCACATCATTACACCAAGATTCAGGACTCATTGGTCTCTCCTGAATACCCTGCTACCCATACTCTTGGTATAATCCAGTAGGTCTTATAGTTTTTAGCATGGAATCCGGGAGCATCCCCATGCAATATACTGTTGTAATAATTGCACATTTTCATTGTGTCCAGTTCCATTTTTTTTTTTTACTTTTGTATTCTTTTTATTGATGTGAATCTTTAATAAAAACCTTTGTACAAGAAAAATGTTACATTCCTAGGCAATCTTTAGGGGGCGTTTAGGGTAAAGCTCTACGATGGAGCATAGATTAAAATACATGGAAATGACTAGGCAAGGTGGGTATGGCCCCAGGATAGCATGCTGGAGAGGTTAGGTAAGGCAAATTTAAATGTAGGCCTAATAAAAACATTCCCAAAAATAACCATGTGGAGAAAGGGGACATTCCCTGCAGCTAAGAATCATGGGAATTAGGGACTGCTAATAAACCCCCAAAAAAAAATTAAACAAAGAAATACATACAATGTGATGTTTGAAATAAGAACACTTACCTTAATATAGTCCTCCTGCAAAACTTGAAGGATGGCAGAACACGTCTCTGGTATAATGATACCCAGAGCCTGGGGGGATATGCCTGTGGAGAACTTTAGGTCCTGCAGGCTTCTCCCAGTCGCCAGGTATCGCAACATGGCAATGAGCCTCTGCTCAGCACTGATGGCTTCACGCATAACGGTGTCCTGCCTGGTAATGTAGGGGGACACCAAAGCCAACAGATGCTGAAATACGGGGTCAGACATCCTGAGAAAATTCCTGTAGTCCTCAGGATTATTCTTCCTGATCTCCCGCAACAAAGGCATATGACAGAACTGGTGCCGCTGGAGCAACCAATTCTTGGTCCATGAACTCCTCCTCACCCTGTTCATGGCCTGGAGTCGGGATACAGCATGAACCCCTGCACCAACTACAGCACGAACTCTACGACAAGTACGTAGCCGCAACATGGCTAGATAATGGTCGGCAGCTCAGAACGAACTAGAAGAACGAACGGAAGAACAGCAAGGCCTATGAAGAACAAGCTGAAAAACAGGAACGAGCAGACAAGAACGCACTGAATAAACAGATACGAACTGACTACAAGCACTGCAAGACAGATACGAACCCACAGGCACAAACTGAACTCCACAAAACGATCTTCAAAGCACGAAGACTGAAAAGCGCGAATCGTCTCTCACCAAACTTTTACTAACACGCGGTAACACGAAATTAGCAAAAGCGTCCCAAAGGGTGGCGTCATTAGAACGGAACTTCCCATTTATAGTGCCGTCGTACGTGGTATACGTCACTGCGCTTTGCTTGAACGTTTATTAAAATGATCGTGTGTATGCAAGACAGGCTTGAGAGGAAACATGAAAAAAAACGACGTGAAAAACGTCGGTAAAAAAAATGGCATGAAAAACTATTGTGTGTACGCGGCATAAGGAACAACAGCCCACTGATGCCAGTGAGAAGGCCATAGCAAAATAGATTGTGTGTACCGGATTACCAGTCAGACTGATCTGCTGCTCTATGTTTCCTGTTTGGGAAGATGCTCTGCCTGGGTCTTCTGTGGCATTTTGAAAGAAACCGAAAGACTGGCTGCTTTGATGTTGATGGTGCTTCTTCCACTTCCTGTGATTTATCAATATTCTACTCTTCTTACACATCATCTTCAGAGTCACACAGATCCTCATCTTGTAAGTGGGGCAATGTGGATTTTCTTACTGCACAGGCATACTCCTCTGCCTTCTCAAGCAGTTCCTGAATATTCTCATCTGTCCCATCAACAAGGGTTTTCACAGACAGCAGAATTGACAAAAAAACAAGCAGCTGCTGCAAGCACTGGCAAAAACATTTCATCAGTTATTTGGATCTAAGAATAAAGCAAAACGCTGGTTCACATTCTCTTTCATTTTCTGTGCAATTGTGGCACAGTCTTGGTAACTAGTGTTCTGTTTAAAGTCGACTAAAATTATTTTAGTTGACTAAAATGTACTGGAGAAAACACTCGCAGAAGACTAAAATGGGACTAAAACTAAAATGCCATTTTAGTCCTAAGACTAAGACTAAAACTAAATTGAAATTTGCTGCCAAAATTAACACTGGACAGCACTAAATATTTTGTTGTTTCCTCTCCAAAATTTGTTCATTTTGGGGGTGTTTCTATTGTTCTGGTGCTCCAGGACCTCCAAAAACGTGATAGGTAGTAGTCAGGAGATTAGATGCATAATGAGTGTGGCCAATGACGGGACCGCGGTACGTGTGACATAAGCGCTGCAGGCTCCAGAAGGTGGGAATTACAATGCCGCCGCGTCAAATCATTGTGAGATCCCCGCGCGGGCGGGCGGCTCTACTCCTCTGGCTGTCTGAGTGCTGTGACACATGATGGGAGCTCCGCACACTGCACACTACGGCTGAGGCTGAGCTGAACTGCAGGACATATGAAGACTTTCTCCTGGTCAGGTAGGTGACAGTCAGTGTCTGTTACATAGTTACATAGTTAGTCAGGTCGAAAAAAGACACAAGTCCATCCAGTTCAACCATAAAAAATAATAATAATAATAATAATATCATACAATCCCATATACCTAATTCTATACCCACAGTTGATCCAGAGGAAGGCGAAAAACCCCAGTAGAGCACAATCCAATTTGCTACAGCAGGGGAAAAATTCCTTCCTGATCCCCCGAGACGCAATCGGATATTCTCTGGATCAACTTTACCTATAAATGTTAGTACCCAGTTATAATATGTACATTTAGGAAAGAATCCAGGCCTTTATTAAAGCAATCTACTGAGCTGGCCAGAACCACCCCTGCAGGGAGTCTATTCCACATTTTCACGGCTCCTACTGTGAAGAAACCTTTCCGTATTTGGAGGTGAAATCTCTTTTCCTCTAGACGTAAAGAGTGCCCCCTTGTCCTTTGTGTTGACCGTAAAGTGAATAACTCAACACCAAGTTCACTATATGGACCCCTTATATATTTGTACATGTTGGTCATATCCCCCCTTGATCTCCTCTTCTCAAGAGTGAATAAATTCAGTTCCTCTAATCTTTCCTCATAGCTGAGCTCCTCCATGCCTCTTATCAGTTTGGTTGCCCTTCTCTGCACTTTCTCCAGTTCCCCAATATCCTTTTTGAGAACTGGGGCCCAAAACTTAACTGCATATTCCAGTCGAGGTCATACAAATTATTTGTACAGGGGCTGTATGTCAGGTAGGTGAGGTCAGTGTCTGTATGTCAGGTAGGTGAGGTCAGTGTATGTCAGGTAGGTCAGTCTATGTATGTCAGGTAGGTCTATGTATGTCAGGTAGGTCAGTGTATGTATGTTAGGTAGGTGAGGTCAGTGTGTGTCAGATAGGTCTATGTATGTCAGGTAGGTCAGTGTAGGTATGTCGGGTAGGTGAGGTCAGTGTATGTATGTCAGGTAGGTCAGTGTAATGGTCAGTGTGTCAGGTAGGTGAGTTTAGTGGTCATCATTGATGGGCACTGGTAAGCCAGGCAGCAAGTGAGCTTACCACCGCCCAGCCCAAAACCCCCACGCCACGACCACCCCCCGGTGCTGGCCTCGGACTTCGGGCTGAAGCCCCTGGTCTTTTTGCCACCTAGCAACAGCCCTGGCCTATCTATGTAGTTAGGTTGTGAAAAGATCTCACATATGTGGTATCACCACACTCAGAAATACTAGTAGAATGTGTTTTGGGGTGTAAATCTAAGTATGTCTATGCTGTGCGTAAAAAAAAAAAAAAATTTTTCATTCTGTATTTTCCCCAAAATTTAGGCAAAGAAAGAAGTTTTCAAAAGATTCACCATACCTTGGGGTGTTTGCTTTCCAAAATGTGGTTATTTTGTGGGTGTTTCCACTGTCCTGGTGGTCCAGGACCTTCAAAAATGTAATAGGTAGTCAGGAAGTTCCAAAAACTTTTGACAAAAAAATTAAATTTTCAAAAGATTTACTACGCCATTCAGAAAATACCTTGGGGTGTTTGCTTTCCAAAATGTGTTCATTTTATGGGTGTTTCTCCTGTCCTGGCACTCCAGGGACTCAAAGATAGTCAGAAAATTAGATGTAAAATATATGCTCCTTGAAAAGCCAAAGATGCTCTTTGGAATTTTTGGGCCAATGCATCTAGGCTGTGAAAAAGTCTCAGAAATGTGGTATTTCAGGAGGCATAAAAAAATGTGTAAATGTGTTTTCGGGTATAATTCTTAGTATGACTTTGTGGTTAGTGAGAAATAATCAGTTAAAATTACAACTTTGTGAAAAAAACACACATTTTATTTTATTTCTTAATTTTCCAAAAAATTGTGACAAAAAAAAATACAACTTCAAAAAAAATTCACCATGCCTCTTACTAAATACCCTGGACTATCTAATTTCCAAAAAGGGGTTCTATTGTGGGGTACTTGTACTGTCCTAGCATTTTAGGGCCTCATAAAATTAGATAGCAGTCAGTACATCAAGATTAATCAATTTTCAAATATATGCAGTATATACAATAGTTTGTAGACTGTATCGTTTTCACACAGACTAAATAATATGAAGTTATTTGAGTTATGTTTTCCAAAGAAATGCAGCAGAATACCTTTTGGTCTAAATTTATGAAGAGAGTAGTGATGAGCCGAACACCCCCGGGTTCGGTTCGCACCAGAACCCGCGAACGGACCGAAAGTTCGAACGAACATTAGAACCCTATTAAATACAATGGATGCGAACGTTCGAATTCTAAAGTGCTAATTATAACAACTATTATGCATGTTATTGTCCTAAAAAGGGTTTGGGAACCCGGGTTCTGCACCAGAGGACATGTATCAATGCAAAAAGAAGTTTTAAAAACGGTCGTTTTTCGGGAGCAGTCATTTTAATGATGCATAAAGTGAAAAAAAAAAGTCAAATATTCCTTTAAATATCGTACCTGGGGGGTGTCTAAAGTATGCCTGTGAAGTGCCACGTGTTTCCCGTGTTTAGAACTGTCCCTGCACAAAATAACATTTCTAAAGGGAAAAAAGTCATTTAAAACTGCTTGCGGCTTTAATGCAATGTCTGGTCCCGGTAATATGGATGAAAATCTTTAGGAAAAATGGCATAGCTACCCCATCAACACCCCCCCCCTACCCCAGCCCATTACCAGCCCCTTTGGGTCTTGTATGGATATTAAGGGGAACCCCGCACATAAAATAAAAAAGGCCCTATATACTCTGAACAGCCGTATACAGGCGGTGCATACAAGACAGGGACTGTAGGTTTGTTCTTATGTAGAATGTGTTTGTAATTTTGAACAGGTACATTGTTGAAGTGTAGCTCCAGCCCAAAAATCTATTTTTAAACTTTTTGGGAAACATAGGTAAGGGTTATCACCCCTGTAACATTTGTTTTGCTGTCTGTGCCCCTGTTCAGAACATTTCACCTCACTTTCCGTCCCAATGACAACTGTTTTTGAAATGTGGTGTTTTTCTTGAAACAAGGATTGCTGATAAAGCATCAGTACAGATGAGACCCCTTTCTCCCATATTTATTCTTACAGGAGAGAATTTTCCTTTCTAGGGGTAGATTTCCTCTCACTTCCTGTTGTCTTCTTTCGTTTGCAAGTAGGAGTCGTTTGTAAGTTGGATGTTTGAAAGTAGGGACCTGCCGTATATACTCTGCAGAAATAGGCCCCTTAGTTGTTGGTGTTGGCACAACACTGTAAGCACTCAGTTACTCTTGGTTGGTGCTGGAACGCCCTGCTGTCAACTATTATATCAGGAATTTTAATTACATATAATTGTTGAACAGTGGTAGTAAAAATTGGGGCTTTGATGGTGGTGCTGGTGCCACAACACTGTAAGCCCTGACAGTTACTCTTGGTGGGTGCAGCAATGGGCCCTGCTGTGAATTATTAGATCAAGAATTGTAATTACATGCCCCTTTTGAACAGGGGCTGAAAAATTGGGCCTTTCGTGGTGGTGGTGGTGGTGGCGTTGCCACAAGACTGTAAGCCCTCAGAGTTACTCTTGGTGGGTGCAGCAATGGACCCTGCTGTGAATTATTAGATCAAGAATTGTAATTGCATGCCCCTGTTGAACAGGGGCTGAAAAATTGGGCCTTAGGCACTGGTGGCACAACACTACAACCCCTCACAGATACTGTACTTGGAGCACAGCAATGAGCCCTGTTGCAAAGTATTGCTTCAAAAATTGTAATGACACGCCCCTGTTAAACAGGGGCTGAAAAATTGGGCCTTAGGCACTGGTGCCACAACACTCCAACCCCTCACAGATACTGTACTTGGAGCACAGCAATGAGCCCTATGGCAAATTATTGCTAAAAAAAATTGTAATTACACGCCCCTGTAAAACAGGGGCTGAAAAATTGGGCCTTAGCCACTGGTGGCGGCACCCATAAACAAAAATGATCTTCCAAGCTATCATCATCAATCGTATCATTGAGGACTCGGAGGAGGAGGATAGCCAGTCAACATAACAGCACAGGCACTCAGCATCAGCATCAGTCTTGAAGGGATGTGACATGTTAAAATCAATTAGTCTGTTATATCAGCATCAGGTGTGTGGTAGCTGGTGGTGATCCAAGACTGGTTCATCTTGATGAAAGTCAGTCGATCAACCGAGTCGGTGGACAGGCGCACCCTGTGATCCGTGACAAATCCTCCAGCAGCACTGAATGTGCGTTCCGAAAGAACGCTGGATGCAGGACAGGCCAGTAGCTCAATTGCATACTGTGCAAGCTCTGGCCAGTGATCCATCCTCAAGACCCAGTAAGCCAGAGGATTTTCGGTGGGGAAGGTGTCCAAGTCTGACCTTGCCCCTAGATATTCCTGCACCATGTTTATCAGACGCTGGCGATGGTTGCTGGAACCGATCATATTTTGGGGCTGCGGACTAAAGAATTGTCTGAACGCATCGGTCAGACGGCCACCTTCCCCACCGCTCCTTCTTTGACTGGCCGAAGCCTCAGCAACTCGTTGTCCAGGACCAGGAGTTTGTAACCTCCCAGTCTCTGGGAACGCGTTGCACAGACCTTTCTGCAAGGCCTCCCGGAGTTGTCTCATCCTCTGCTCCCTCTGCGACGGTAACATAAGGTCCGCAACCTTACCCTTGTACCGTGGATCAAGGAGAGTGGCCAGCCAGTAATGGTCCCTCTCCTTGATCCGAAGAATACGAGGATCCTTCCGCAGACTTTGCAGGATCAGGGAGGCCATGCAGCGTAGGTTTGCTGAGGCATTCGCTCCGGAGTCCTCTGGGTCACTAAGGACGACATGATCCGCAGCCACCTCCTCCCAGCCACGTACAAGTCCACTGGTTTCTTGGGACTGTAAATCATCCCTAAAAGACTGCTGCTGATGATGCTGAGTGCCAGCCTCCACCTCCATGCTGACACAATCCTCCTCCTCCTCCTCCTCCTCCTCCTCCTCCTCTTCCTGTGCGATGGGTGGGACAGAAGGAACACTGTCTGGGTAAAGGGGGCCTTGAGAGGCAAGGAAGTCCTCCTCTTCCTGCCTCTGTTCTGCCTCAAGTGCCCTGTCCATTATTCCACGCAGCGTGTGCTCCAACAGGTGGACAAGAGGTACAGTGTCACTGATGCATGCACTGTCACTGCTCACCATCCTCGTGGCCTCCTCAAATGGTGCCAGGACAGTGCATGCATCCCTGATCATGCCCCACTGGCGTGGAGAAAAAAAACCAAGCTCCCCTGACCCTGTCCTGGTGCCGTAGTCGCACAGGTACTCATTGATGGCCCTCTGCTGCGTGTGCAGCCGCTGCAGCATGGCCAACGTTGAGTTCCACCTGGTGGGCATGTCACATATAAGGCGGTTCTTGGGCAGGTTCAACTCCTTTTGCAGCTCAGCCAGGCGAGCACTGGCATTATAAGATCTGCGGAAATGCACACAGACTTTCCTGGCCTGCCTCAGGACATCCTGTAAGCCCGGGTACCTGCCCAAGAACCGCTGCACCACCAGGTTAAGGACGTGAGCCACACAGGGCACATGGGTCAGTTGTCCCTGTCGGAGGGCGGAGAGGAGGTTGGTGCCATTGTCGCAATCCACCATTCCTGGCTTAAGCTGGCGTGGCATCAACCACCTCTCGGCCTGGCCCTGCAGAGCAGACAGGACCTCTGCCCCAGTGTGGCTTCTGTCCCCCAAACACACCAGCGCAAGCACGGCATGGCATCTTTTTGCCTGCGTACTTGCGTAGCCCCGTGAACGGCTACGGAGCACCGCTGGTTCATAGGACAAACCACAGGAAGAGGCCATGGAGGAAGAAGAAGAGGAGGGGGTGGAGGAGAGAGGTGTGTCACAACCAGTAGTAGCATTTTGGAGGCGTGGCGGTGGGACAACCTCCAACACTACTGCACCTTGTCCTGCATCCTTCCCAGCTGCCAAAAGAGTGACCCAATGGGCCGTGAAAGAAAGGTAACGTCCCTGTCCATGCCTGCTGGACCATGAGTCAGCGGTAATATGCACCTTACCGCTGACCGCCCTGTCCAGCGAGGCCAAGACATTGCCTTCCACATGCCGGTAGAGAGCCGGAATAGCCTTCCGTGAGAAAAAGTGGCGTTTGGGAACCTGCCACTGAGGAACCGCACATTGCACAAACCCACGGAAGGGGGCCGAGTCTACCAACTGAAAAGGCAGCAGTTGAAGCGCTAGCAATTTAGCCAAGCTAGCATTCAACCGCTGGGCATGTGGATGGCTGGGAGTGAACTTCTTTCGACGGTCCAGCAGCTGGGGCAGGAAAATTTGCCTGCTAGAATCGGACGTCGGTGTACTGCTAGCAGAGTGGCCGCAAGTACTTGGCTGTGACACACCTAATTCTACACCTTCATTCCTCTCAGTGCATGTTTCAGAGAGGACTGAAGTTATAGTGGGGTTGGAGATCCCAGCTGATGCGGTGCAAGGAGAGGTCCGCTTTGTTCTTTGGTGTGGGTCTTTGAGGTAGGCTTGCCAACGAGCTGCATGGCAGGTCAACATATGTCTGGTCAGGCATGTGGTACCCAAGCGGCTGATGTTTTGGCCACGCGATATACGCTTGAGACATATGTTGCAAACAGCAGCTGTGCGATCTGATGCACTAGCCTCAAAAAAGGCCCACACCAAAGAACTTTTTGAATGACGGGCAGAGGCAGCGCCCTGCACAGGCGGAGCTCTGCGGTGTGATTCCGTCGGTGTACTGCCCTTACGCTGGCCACCAAAGGGCATCCTGCCTCGTTGGAGATGTGCCTCCTCCTCATCCTCCTCCTCCTCCTCTCTCCTATTAGGCACCCACGTGGAGTCAGTGACCTCATCATCACCTCCCTCCTCATCACTGGAGCCAATCTGGCAGTATGCTGCAGCTGCTGGAACATGACTGCCAGATTGGTGTCCTTCTTGAGCATCCCCTCTGTCTGCTCTCACGCTACTGCCTTCCTCTAGCTGGGTTTCATCATCAGACCCTTCGAAACGCTGGGCATCCTCCTGGAGCATGTACCCAACACTGTGCTGAAACAGTTCGGGGGACTCCTCAGGAGGAGGACATGGTGGGTCTAGGGAAGGAGTGACTGATGATGAGTCTGACATTGATACCAGGGAAGAGGACGCTTTGGCAGCTGCTTTTCCAGTACCCTGAGCCTGGGTGAGAGAGGATGAGGAGGAGGAGGAGGGCTTGGTCATCCACTCTACCAAGTCTTCGGCATGATGTGGCTCAACATGTCCAGCTGCCGAAAAGAAGGACAAGCGTGTCCCATGGCCATGTGCTGATGACAATGCACCGCGTCCACGACCAGCACTGTTGCCCCCAGACACAGAGCCTGCTTGCCCTCTTTTATTGCCTCCTGACTGTCTGCCTCTCCTTGTTTGCCTTCCAGACATTCTAATAGATGGCCTGCAGGGAGATGGGAAAAAAGCAATAAGGGCTACCTTCAGGTGTCCTTCTCTGTCCCTTGAAACAAGGACTTGCACAGTGAAAGAAACTGACACTCTCCCTACCTACAGTTTTCTGTCCCTAGAAAAAATGTTTTTTTTAAGCACAATTTAGCACAAGGAGAATTCACTCACTGTCCTTCCAGGTCCCTGGAAACAAGGACTTTGACAGTGAAAGAAACTGACACTCTCCCTACCTACAGTTTTCTGTCCCTAGAAAAAATGTTTTTTTTAAGCACAATTTAGCACAAGGAGAATTCACTCACTGTCCTTCCAGGTCCCTGGAAACAAGGACTTTGACAGTGAAAGAAACTGACACTCTCCCTACCTACAGTTTTCTGTCCCTAGAAAAAATGTTTTTTTTAAGCACAATTTAGCACAAGGAGAATTCACTCACTGTCCTTCCAGGTCCCTGGAAACAAGGACTTTGACAGTGAAAGAAACTGACACTCTCCCTACCTACAGTTTTCTGTCCCTAGAAAAAATGTTTTTTTTAAGCACAATTTAGCACAAGGAGAATTCACTCACTGTCCTTCCAGGTCCCTGGAAACAAGGACTTTGACAGTGAAAGAAACTGACACTCTCCCTACCTACAGTTTTCTGTCCCTAGAAAAAATGTTTTTTTTAAGCACAATTTAGCACAAGGAGAATTCACTCACTGTCCTTCCAGGTCCCTGGAAACAAGGACTTTGACAGTGAAAGAAACTGACACTCTCCCTACCTACAGTTTTCTGTCCCTAGAAAAAATGTTTTTTTTAAGCACAATTTAGCACAAGGAGAATTCACTCACTGTCCTTCCAGGTCCCTGGAAACAAGGACTTTGACAGTGAAAGAAACTGACACTCTCCCTACCTACAGTTTTCTGTCCCTAGAAAAAATGTTTTTTTTAAGCACAATTTAGCACAAGGAGAATTCACTCACTGTCCTTCCAGGTCCCTGGAAACAAGGACTTTCACAGTGAAAGAAACTGACACTCTCCCTACCTACAGTTTTCTGTCCCTAGAAAAAATGTTTTTTTTAAGCACAATTTAGCACAAGGAGAATTCACTCACTGTCCTTCCAGGTCCCTGGAAACAAGGACTTTGACAGTGAAAGAAACTGACACTCTCCCTACCTACAGTTTTCTGTCCCTAGAAAAAATGTTTTTTTTAAGCACAATTTAGCACAAGGAGAATTCACTCACTGTCCTTCCAGGTCCCTGGAAACAAGGACTTTCACAGTGAAAGAAACTGACACTCTCCCTACCTACAGTTTTCTGTCCCTAGAAAAAATGTTTTTTTTAAGCACAATTTAGCACAAGGAGAATTCACTCACTGTCCTTCCAGGTCCCTGGAAACAAGGACTTTGACAGTGAAAGAAACTGACACTCTCCCTACCTACAGTTTTCTGTCCCTAGAAAAAATGTTTTTTTTAAGCACAATTTAGCACAAGGAGAATTCACTCACTGTCCTTCCAGGTCCCTGGAAACAAGGACTTTGACAGTGAAAGAAACTGACACTCTCCCTACCTACAGTTTTCTGTCCCTAGAAAAAATGTTTTTTTTAAGCACAATTTAGCACAAGGAGAATTCACTCACTGTCCTTCCAGGTCCCTGGAAACAAGGACTTTGACAGTGAAAGAAACTGACACTCTCCCTACCTACAGTTTTCTGTCCCTAGAAAAAATGTTTTTTTTAAGCACAATTTAGCACAAGGAGAATTCACTCACTGTCCTTCCAGGTCCCTGGAAACAAGGACTTTCACAGTGAAAGAAACTGACACTCTCCCTACCTACAGTTTTCTGTCCCTAGAAAAAATGTTTTTTTAAGCACAATTTAGCACAAGGAGAATTCACTCACTGTCCTTCCAGGTCCCTGGAAACAAGGACTTTCACAGTGAAAGAAACTGACACTCTCCCTACCTACAGTTTTCTGTCCCTAGAAAAAATGTTTTTTTTAAGCACAATTTAGCACAAGGAGAATTCACTCACTGTCCTTCCAGGTCCCTGGAAACAAGGACTTTGACAGTGAAAGAAACTGACACTCTCCCTACCTACAGTTTTCTGTCCCTAGAAAAAATGTTTTTTTTAAGCACAATTTAGCACAAGGAGAATTCACTCACTGTCCTTCCAGGTCCCTGGAAACAAGGACTTTCACAGTGAAAGAAACTGACACTCTCCCTACCTACAGTTTTCTGTCCCTAGAAAAAATGTTTTTTTTAAGCACAATTTAGCACAAGGAGAATTCACTCACTGTCCTTCCAGGTCCCTGGAAACAAGGACTTTCACAGTGAAAGAAACTGACACTCTCCCTACCTACAGTTTTCTGTCCCTAGAAAAAATGTTTTTTTTAAGCACAATTTAGCACAAGGAGAATTCACTCACTGTCCTTCCAGGTCCCTGGAAACAAGGACTTTGACAGTGAAAGAAACTGACACTCTTCCTACCTACAGTTTTCTGTCCCTAGAAAAAATGTTTTTTTTAAGCACAATTTAGCACAAGGAGAATTCACTCACTGTCCTTCCAGGTCCCTGGAAACAAGGACTTTGACAGTGAAAGAAACTGACACTCTCCCTACCTACAGTTTTCTGTCCCTAGAAAAAATGTTTTTTTAAGCACAATTTAGCACAAGGAGAATTCACTCACTGTCCTTCCAGGTCCCTGGAAACAAGGACTTTGACAGTGAAAGAAACTGACACTCTCCCTACCTACAGTTTTCTGTCCCTAGAAAAAATGTTTTTTTTAAGCACAATTTAGCACAAGGAGAATTCACTCACTGTCCTTCCAGGTCCCTGGAAACAAGGACTTTGACAGTGAAAGAAACTGACACTCTCCCTACCTACAGTTTTCTGTCCCTAGAAAAAATGTTTTTTTTAAGCACAATTTAGCACAAGGAGAATTCACTCACTGTCCTTCCAGGTCCCTGGAAACAAGGACTTTCACAGTGAAAGAAACTGACACTCTCCCTACCTACAGTTTTCTGTCCCTAGAAAAAATGTTTTTTTTTAAGCACAATTTAGCACAAGGAGAATTCACTCACTGTCCTTCCAGGTCCCTGGAAACAAGGACTTTCACAGTGAAAGAAACTGACACTCTCCCTACCTACAGTTTTCTGTCCCTAGAAAAAATGTTTTTTTTAAGCACAATTTAGCACAAGGAGAATTCACTCACTGTCCTTCCAGGTCCCTGGAAACAAGGACTTTGACAGTGAAAGAAACTGACACTCTCCCTACCTACAGTTTTCTGTCCCTAGAAAAAATGTTTTTTTTAAGCACAATTTAGCACAAGGAGAATTCACTCACTGTCCTTCCAGGTCCCTGGAAACAAGGACTTTGACAGTGAAAGAAACTGACACTCTCCCTACCTACAGTTTTCTGTCCCTAGAAAAAATGTTTTTTTTAAGCACAATTTAGCACAAGGAGAATTCACTCACTGTCCTTCCAGGTCCCTGGAAACAAGGACTTTGACAGTGAAAGAAACTGACACTCTCCCTACCTACAGTTTTCTGTCCCTAGAAAAAATGTTTTTTTTAAGCACAATTTAGCACAAGGAGAATTCACTCACTGTCCTTCCAGGTCCCTGGAAACAAGGACTTTGACAGTGAAAGAAACTGACACTCTCCCTACCTACAGTTTTCTGTCCCTAGAAAAAATGTTTTTTTTAAGCACAATTTAGCACAAGGAGAATTCACTCACTGTCCTTCCAGGTCCCTGGAAACAAGGACTTTCACAGTGAAAGAAACTGACACTCTCCCTACCTACAGTTTTCTGTCCCTAGAAAAAATGATTTTTTTAAGCACAATTTAGCACAAGGAGAATTCACTCACTGTCCTTCCAGGTCCCTGGAAACAAGGACTTTCACAGTGAAAGAAACTGACACTCTCCCTACCTACAGTTTTCTGTCCCTAGAAAAAATGTTTTTTTTAAGCACAATTTAGCACAAGGAGAATTCACTCACTGTCCTTCCAGGTCCCTGGAAACAAGGACTTTGACAGTGAAAGAAACTGACACTCTCCCTACCTACAGTTTTCTGTCCCTAGAAAAAATGTTTTTTTTTTTAAGCACAATTTAGCACAAGGAGAATTCACTCACTGTCCTTCCAGGTCCCTGGAAACAAGGACTTTCACAGTGAAAGAAACTGACACTCTCCCTACTACAGTTTTCTGTCCCTAGAAAAAATGTTTTTTTAAGCACAATTTAGCACAAGGAGAATTCACTCACTGTCCTTCCAGGTCCCTGGAAACAAGGACTTTGACAGTGAAAGAAACTGACACTCTCCCTACCTACAGTTTTCTGTCCCTAGAAAAAATGTTTTTTTTAAGCACAATTTAGCACAAGGAGAATTCACTCACTGTCCTTCCAGGTCCCTGGAAACAAGGACTTTCACAGTGAAAGAAACTGACACTCTCCCTACCTACAGTTTTCTGTCCCTAGAAAAAATGTTTTTTTTAAGCACAATTTAGCACAAGGAGAATTCACTCACTGTCCTTCCAGGTCCCTGGAAACAAGGACTTTCACAGTGAAAGAAACTGACACTCTCCCTACCTACAGTTTTCTGTCCCTAGAAAAAATGTTTTTTTTAAGCACAATTTAGCACAAGGAGAATTCACTCACTGTCCTTCCAGGTCCCTGGAAACAAGGACTTTGACAGTGAAAGAAACTGACACTCTCCCTACCTACAGTTTTCTGTCCCTAGAAAAAATGTTTTTTTTAAGCACAATTTAGCACAAGGAGAATTCACTCACTGTCCTTCCAGGTCCCTGGAAACAAGGACTTTCACAGTGAAAGAAACTGACACTCTCCCTACCTACAGTTTTCTGTCCCTAGAAAAAATGTTTTTTTTAAGCACAATTTAGCACAAGGAGAATTCACTCACTGTCCTTCCAGGTCCCTGGAAACAAGGACTTTCACAGTGAAAGAAACTGACACTCTCCCTACCTACAGTTTTCTGTCCCTAGAAAAAATGTTTTTTTTAAGCACAATTTAGCACAAGGAGAATTCACTCACTGTCCTTCCAGGTCCCTGGAAACAAGGACTTTGACAGTGAAAGAAACTGACACTCTCCCTACCTACAGTTTTCTGTCCCTAGAAAAAATGTTTTTTTTAAGCACAATATAGCACAAGCACAAAACACACTGACACTCTCCCTACCTATCCTTCTCTTTCCCTAAACTAAAGGAATCCAGGTTAAGCAAGAAAGAAATAAATGTCACTGTCCCTGCCTATGCTTGTCTTTCCCTGCTCCGGAACACACTACACTAGGCCGCCGTGCTGGCGGCCTTTTATAGTGTGGGGCGTGTACTAAACACCCTCAGCAATAATTGGCCACAGGCATCCTGCCTGTGGCCAATCATTGCTCTCCTCGCTGCCGGCGCTGTGATTGGCCAAGCATGCGGGGTCACAGTGCATGCTTGGCCAATCACAGCGCCTGGATGACACTGCGATGGCGTAGTGCATTGTGGGCCGTTCGCGTCACTCGAATTTGGCGCGAACGGCCCAAATCGTTCGATCTTCGTCGAACGATCGAACAGCCGATGTTCGAGTCGAACGTATGTTCGACTCGAACACGAAGCTCATCCCTAGAAGAGAGATCGAAGAAGAAAAAAAAAATTATATAGCAAAAAATAAAACACCCAGTGGTGATTAACCACTTCAGCCCCAGAGGATTTGGCTGCCAAATGACCGGGCCATTTTTTGCGATTCGGCACTGCGTCGCTTTAACTGACAATTGCGCGGTCGTGCAATGTGGCTCCCAAACAAAAGTGACATCCTTTTTTTCCTACAAATAGAGCTTTCTTTTGGTGGTATTTGATCACCTCTGCAGTTTTATTTTTTGCGCTATAAATAAAAATAGAGCGACAATTTTTTTTTTGCTATAATAAATATCCCCCAAAAAATCTATAAAAAAAAAAAAAATTCCTCAGTTTATGCCGATACATATTCTTCTACATATTTTTGGTAAAAAAAAATCACAATAAGCATTTATTGATTGGTTTGCGCAAAAGTTATAGCATCTACAAAACAGGGGATAGTTTTATGGCATTTTTATTAATATTTGTTTTACTAGTAATGGCGGCGATCAGCTATTTTTATCGTGATTGCGACATTATGGCAGACACATCTGACACCTTTGACGCTATTTTGGTACCATTCACATTTATACAGCGATCAGTGCTATAAAAATGCACTGATTACTGTATAAATGTGACTGGCAGGGAAGGGGTTAACCACTAGGGGGCAAGGAAGGGGTTAAGTGTGTCCTAGGGAGTAATTCTAACTGTGTGGGTGCTGGGCTTACTGTGACACGACACTGATCACTGCTCCAGATTACAGGGAGCAGACGATCAGTGCCCTGTCACTAGGCAGAACAGGGAGATGCCTTGTTTACACAGGCATCCCCCCGTTCTGCAGCTCCGTGACACAATCGCGGGACACCGGCAGACATCGAGTCCGCGGGTCCCGCAGGCACGGTCACGGAGCTTGCGGCAGGTGCAAAATTCAAAGTGACGTACAGTATATATACGTTACTTTGCGTAGTCGTGCCATTCTGCCGACGTATGTGTACAGGCGGCAGTCGGCAAGTGGTTAAATACCACCAAAAGATAGCTTTATCTATCTCAAAGCAATGATATTACTGGTAAATTAATTTGGGTGCAGTGTTGCATGGTTGAGTATTTGTCATTCACTGAAAACTGAAAAATGGCCTGGACTGGATGGGAGTAAAATAGTGCAGACTTGAGGTGGTTACATGTTTAATTTGTAAAAAACTAAAAACTAAAATAAAAATTTGAAAGAAATAATAGATAACATGTCTAAATATCATTTTCTACACTTTTATTCTTTAAACAAAAAAAAGTGTAAAATAAAACTGAGCACAACTGGTTCTTGTTACTCTTTTAACAAGCTCAGTAATTTACTATTCTAGACCAAATAATGCATTTGTAATTGCCGTTCTGTAGTCTACTTCCATCACAATGCTCCACCAGCGTATTCTTTTGATGTTTTATACTGTGTAGGCTTTTAGAACCCATTTTGAAACAACACAAAACAGTCGGTTGAGGTTTCTATAACTAATTTGATTTTATGTATTTCAGAAGTGGATTATCCTTTAAACCCCTAGACTTCTTAAGTCTATGCTTAAGGGATGTGACATTCTGCAGTCACCAGACTGCTATCTCCGAAGATGATTATTTTATGTGCCACAGTACTGAAAACAAAGAATGCAGATGTAAAAATCCTAAAGTCACCGCACTGTTTCTGTTGCCATGGCAATTACCAATCTATCAGAGTTTAAATAAGGAAACCTAAGCAAAATGCTAGACGGTCAGTGTAGCATCATATAGTATTTTGAGATGAACATATTAATTAAAGACACCTTTTTATTGTAAGCTGTGTATTTAAAGTGTAAAATAAAGGGTAAAGTGTAAAGGCGAAGGGTTAAACCCTCTGTCAGGATTTTACGTTAATCTGTGTCCCTATTTTTTCCTGGATTTCGCTATCACATTAAAGGGGTTGTAAAGGTTTGTTTTTTATTTTCTAAATAGGTTCCTTTAAGCTAGTGCATTGTTGGTTCACTTACCTTTTCCTTAGATTTCCCTTTTAAATATTTTTTTTTCTTTGTTTTCTTTGTCTGAATTTCTCACTTCCTGTTCCTCCTCAGTAAGCTGTTCAGTAAGCTGTTCTGGCTGACTCCACACCACTCGGATGATGGTGTGAAGTTTACTGAGGAGAAACAGGAAGTGAGAAATTCAGACAAAGAAAAAAAACATTTAGAAGGTAAATCAAAGGAAAAGGTAAGTGAACCAACAATGCACTAGCTTAAAGGAACCTATTTAGAAAATAAAAAACGAACCTTTACAACCCCTTTAAGGTCCCTTTCATACTGAGGCGCTTTGCAGGCGCTATTGTGCTAAAAATAGTGCCTGCAAAGCGCCCTGAAAGAGCCGCTACTTTGTATCCAGTGAGAAAGCCCAAGGGCTTTCACACTGGAGCGTTGCGCTTGCAGTAGGGTAAAAACCTCCTGCAAGCCGCATCTTTGAGGCGCGATAGGAGCGGTAAAAATACCGCTCCTATAGCTCCCCTGCCCATTGAAATCAATGGGGTAGCGCCTCCAATACGCCCGCAAAACGCTGCAAAGGGGCGTTATTGCAGGCGTTTTTAACCCTTTTTCGGCCGCAAGCGGGGGTTAAAATCACCCCGCTAGTGCCCGCAAATCGCGATAAAAACAACGGTATAGCAGCGCTAAAAATAGAACCGCTATACCGCCAGCGCATTCAGCGCTTCAGTGTGAAAGTAGCCTTAAGCTCAGTTCACACTGAAACTGCCTGCGGATCGCACAGGAATGCTGTGCGTCCCTGTTCTCCATTTGAAGGCCGAATCAGTTCCTGAATTCAGCCTTGAAACAGAGCCAAAGACGCACAGTTGTCCATCATTCACATATCTCCGCAGCCGCCCCGGAGATATGTGAACCGGCTCCCTAGAAAACCGGTCACATTCTCCTGCTATGCCAATTGGATGCAGGGAAACCCGCATCCAATTAGCATAGGTGTGAAACCAGCCTCAAGTGGTTGTACACCCCATGACTAGGGTATAAAATATGCTTTGATTTTCTATACTGCTTGACCACCACTTCACCTCTAGCCTAAGGAGTAAGACACCTTTCACACTGGGGCGGTGGGAGCTATTTTTAACGGCACTTTACCGTCAATTTTGCGGCAATATTCGGCCGCTGGCGGGGCACTTTTTACCCCCCCCCGCTAGCAGCCGAAAAAGGGTTACAACCACCCGCAAACACCGCTGCAGCAGCACATTGCCGGCGGCTTAGCCGCGGTGCCCATTCATTTCAATGGGGAGGAGCGGTATACACACCGCTCTTTCACCGCTCCAAAGATGCTACTAGCAGGACTTTTTTTTTTTTACCATCCTGCTAGCGCACCTCGGGGCTTTCACATTGGAGAGACAGCAGCGGCTCATTCAGGGCGCTTTGCAGGCGCTATTTTTAGCGTTATAGCGCCTGCAAAGCGCCTCAGTGTGAAAGGGGTCTAAGGGAGTGCTCCTAATCTCAGCTCGTTACCTGTATAGAAGACACCTGGGAGCCAGACATATTGCTGATTGATAGGGGATCAAATACTTATTTAATTAATTAAAGTGCAAATCAATTTATAACTTTTTTTAAATATGTTTTTTGGGATATTTTTGTTATTATTCTGTCTCTCACTGTTAAAATAAACCTACCATTAAAATTATAGACAAATCATTTCTTTGTCAGTGGCCAAATGTACAAAATCAACAGGGGATCAATTACTTTTTTCCCTCACTGTACATATAAGGAACTAGAGCACATGCAAGGTGAGGAGCAGAGGTAATTACACAAAGTCTGAGCTTTGCTGTACAGGGACTGGACAAGGCTAATACCAAGTTAAATATAGATTCCACAGACGATCGGAAATTCCGACAACAAAATCGTGGATTTTTTTCCGACTGATGTTGGCTCAAATTTGTCTTGGAAACACACGGTCGCACAAATGTTGTCGGAAATTCCGAACGCCAAGAACGCAGTGACGTGCAAGACGTACAACGGCACTATTAAGGGGAAGTTCAATACCAGTCGTGTTAGTAGAAGTTTGGTGAGAGACGATTCGCGCTTTTCAGCCTCGTGCTTTTCAGTCCGTTACAGTGTGACGAATGTGCTATCTCCATTACGAACGCTAGTTTTACCAGACCGAGCGCTTCTATCTCGTACTTGATTCAGAGCATGCATGGAATTTTGTGCGTTGGAATTGTTCACACACGATCGGAATTTACGAGAACAGATTTTGTTGTCGGAAAATTTGAGAACCAGCTCTCAAATTTTTGTTGTCGGAAATTCCGACAGCAAATGTCCGATGGAGCCTACACACGGTCGGAATTTCCGACAACAAGCTCCCATCGAACATTTGTTGGAAATTCCGACCGTGTGTATGCAGCATTACACTGCTTGTATTAGCAAAAAAAACAGCCTTATGTATTATGATGTGCAATCATTTACTTATTTTATATCTGCCTGGAGTTCTGCTTTTGTTTGTGCATACTGAATATGAGCACTTACTTTGTAATGCTGCTCAGGAATATATTCTTAGTTTTAAATTACTGTATAATCATTGTTTTATTAATAATATGTTCTGCTTTCCAAATTACAAAACACTGAGCACTCTACTTGAGTGGAAACAAATATGTTTAATGTTTTGTGTGTTTGTATTTTTATAATTATTAATCAGCCATTGAAATGTTTTTTAACATGGATGAAATTTTAGGAATAATTCTATTCTTGGGTCCAAGTATGGTAATATTTTTCTTCTGGCCTAAACGAAACATTGACCACTGGCCAATATCTTCAAAATGTTAACATATATAATGAAAATCAACTATATAATAGTATTCTTGGTGGTGTTTGTAACATTTTGCAAAAATTCACAAGTTCAAGATACAGCTCACTGATCCCAGTCCAATACAGCCATGGGTGCTGGTTGTCTCCGGATCTGTCACCTCCCCACTTGCATAAATTTGAAAAAACTTAAAGCTACACAAGTACATCCAGTTCAAAACAACTTTTTAGTCCAACAGCATGACCACCTGTATGAAATATTTTGTCTCTTGCTGGGGCTTAATTTTAGAGCAAGAGGCATTGGGGAGAATAAAGGTATACAGGCAGTCCCCAGGTTACAAGCAAAATAGGTTCTGTAGGTTTGTACTTAAGTTGAATTTGTATGTAAATTGGAACAGGTACATATTTTAACCACATGCCAACCAGCCGCCGTCATTGTACCGCAGGTCGGCACGATCCCGCGAACCGCCGTAGGTGTACATCGGTCCCTTTAAGCGGCATAGCAGGCGCTGCATCGGAGGGCTGCCGATGCTCGTGACCGGCGGTCGCGAGAGACAGAACAAGGACGTGTGTGTGTAAACACACACATCCCTGTTTTGTTCAGTGAGGAAAGACAGATTGTGAGTTCCTAATAGCTAGGAACCATGATCTGTCATTTCCTCTATGTCAGTCCCAAAGGCAAAGGCAGGCATCCCAAAACTTTTGTCAATATAGTATATATATATGTATATATATATATATATATATATATATATATATATATATATATATACATATATACAGTCATGCTCGAAATTGTTGGCACCCCAGAAATTTTTCCAGAAAATCAAGTATTTCTCACAGAAAAGTATTGCAGTAACACATGTTTTGCTATACACATGTTTATTCCCTTTGTGTGTATTGGGACTAGGGATGAGCTTCGTGTTCGAGTCGAACATACGTTCGACTCGAACATCGGCTGTTCGATCGTTCGACGAAGATCGAACGATTTGGGCCGTTCGCGCCAAATTCGAGTGACGCGAACGGCCCACAATGCACTACGCCATCGCAGTGTCATCCAGGCGCTGTGATTGGCCAAGCATGCACTGTGACCCCGCATGCTTGGCCAATCACAGCGCCGGCAGCGAGGAGAGCAATGATTGGCCACAGGCAGGATGCCTGTGGCCAATTATTGCTGAGGGTGTTTAGTACACGCCCCACACTATAAAAGGCCGCCAGCACGGCGGCCTAGTGTAGTGTGTTCCGGAGCAGGGAAAGACAAGCATAGGCAGGGACAGTGACATTTATTTCTTTCTTGCTTAACCTGGATTCCTTTAGTTTAGGGAAAGAGAAGGATAGGTAGGGAGAGTGTCAGTGTGTTTTACTGTGCAAGTCCTTGTTTCTAGGGACAAAGAAGGAAAGTGAGGGGATTTCTCCTTGTGCTATAGTGTGCTTTAAAAAAACATTTTTTCTAGGGACAGAAAACTGTAGGTAGGGAGAGTGTCAGTTTCTTTCACTGTGCCAGTCCTTGTTTCTAGGGACAAAGAAGGAAAGTGAGGGGATTTCTCCTTGTGCTATAGTGTGCTTTAAAAAAACATTTTTTCTAGGGACAGAAAACTGTAGGTAGGGAGAGTGTCAGTTTCTTTCACTGTGCCAGTCCTTGTTTCTAGGGACAAAGAAGGAAAGTGAGGGGAATTCTCCTTGTGCTATAGTGTGCTTTAAAAAAACATTTTTTCTAGGGACAGAAAACTGTAGGTAGGGAGAGTGTCAGTTTCTTTCACTGTGCCAGTCCTTGTTTCTAGGGACAAAGAAGGAAAGTGAGGGGATTTCTCCTTGTGCTATAGTGTGCTTTAAAAAAACATTTTTTCTAGGGACAGAAAACTGTAGGTAGGGAGAGTGTCAGTTTCTTTCACTGTGCCAGTCCTTGTTTCTAGGGACAAAGAAGGAAAGTGAGGGGAATTCTCCTTGTGCTATAGTGTGCTTTAAAAAAACATTTTTTCTAGGGACAGAAAACTGTAGGTAGGGAGAGTGTCAGTTTCTTTCACTGTGCCAGTCCTTGTTTCTAGGGACAAAGAAGGAAAGTGAGGGGATTTCTCCTTGTGCTATAGTGTGCTTTAAAAAAACATTTTTTCTAGGGACAGAAAACTGTAGGTAGGGAGAGTGTCAGTTTCTTTCACTGTGCCAGTCCTTGTTTCTAGGGACAAAGAAGGAAAGTGAGGGGATTTCTCCTTGTGCTATAGTGTGCTTTAAAAAAACATTTTTTCTAGGGACAGAAAACTGTAGGTAGGGAGAGTGTCAGTTTCTTTCACTGTGCCAGTCCTTGTTTCTAGGGACAAAGAAGGAAAGTGAGGGGATTTCTCCTTGTGCTATAGTGTGCTTTAAAAAAACATTTTTTCTAGGGACAGAAAACTGTAGGTAGGGAGAGTGTCAGTTTCTTTCACTGTGCCAGTCCTTGTTTCTAGGGACAAAGAAGTAAAGTGAGGGGAATTCTCCTTGTGCTATAGTGTGCTTTAAGAAAACATTTTTTCTAGGGACAGAAAACTGTAGGTAGGGAGAGTGTCAGTTTCTTTCACTGTGCCAGTCCTTGTTTCTAGGGACAAAGAAGGAAAGTGAGGGGATTTCTCCTTGTGCTATAGTGTGCTTTAAAAAAACATTTTTTCTAGGGACAGAAAACTGTAGGTAGGGAGAGTGTCAGTTTCTTTCACTGTGCCAGTCCTTGTTTCTAGGGACAAAGAAGGAAAGTGAGGGGATTTCTCCTTGTGCTATAGTGTGCTTTAAAAAAACATTTTTTCTAGGGACAGAAAACTGTAGGTAGGGAGAGTGTCAGTTTCTTTCACTGTGCCAGTCCTTGTTTCTAGGGACAAAGAAGGAAAGTGAGGGGAATTCTCCTTGTGCTATAGTGTGCTTTAAAAAAACATTTTTTCTAGGGACAGAAAACTGTAGGTAGGGAGAGTGTCAGTTTCTTTCACTGTGCCAGTCCTTGTTTCTAGGGACAAAGAAGGAAAGTGAGGGGATTTCTCCTTGTGCTATAGTGTGCTTTAAAAAAACATTTTTTCTATGGACAGAAAACTGTAGGTAGGGAGAGTGTCAGTTTCTTTCACTGTGCCAGTCCTTGTTTCTAGGGACAAAGAAGGAAAGTGAGGGGATTTCTCCTTGTGCTATAGTGTGCTTTAAAAAAACATTTTTTCTAGGGACAGAAAACTGTAGGTAGGGAGAGTGTCAGTTTCTTTCACTGTGCCAGTCCTTGTTTCTAGGGACAAAGAAGGAAAGTGAGGGGAATTCTCCTTGTGCTATAGTGTGCTTTAAAAAAACATTTTTTCTAGGGACAGAAAACTGTAGGTAGGGAGAGTGTCAGTTTCTTTCACTGTGCCAGTCCTTGTTTCTAGGGACAAAGAAGGAAAGTGAGGGGATTTCTCCTTGTGCTATAGTGTGCTTTAAAAAAACATTTTTTCTATGGACAGAAAACTGTAGGTAGGGAGAGTGTCAGTTTCTTTCACTGTGCCAGTCCTTGTTTCTAGGGACAAAGAAGGAAAGTGAGGGGATTTCTCCTTGTGCTATAGTGTGCTTTAAAAAAACATTTTTTCTAGGGACAGAAAACTGTAGGTAGGGAGAGTGTCAGTTTCTTTCACTGTGCCAGTCCTTGTTTCTAGGGACAAAGAAGGAAAGTGAGGGGATTTCTCCTTGTGCTATAGTGTGCTTTAAAAAAACATTTTTTCTAGGGACAGAAAACTGTAGGTAGGGAGAGTGTCAGTTTCTTTCACTGTGCCAGTCCTTGTTTCTAGGGACAAAGAAGGAAAGTGAGGGGATTTCTCCTTGTGCTATAGTGTGCTTTAAAAAAACATTTTTTCTAGGGACAGAAAACTGTAGGTAGGGAGAGTGTCAGTTTCTTTCACTGTGCCAGTCCTTGTTTCTAGGGACAAAGAAGTAAAGTGAGGGGAATTCTCCTTGTGCTATAGTGTGCTTTAAAAAAACATTTTTTCTAGGGACAGAAAACTGTAGGTAGGGAGAGTGTCAGTTTCTTTCACTGTGCCAGTCCTTGTTTCTAGGGACAAAGAAGGAAAGTGAGGGGATTTCTCCTTGTGCTATAGTGTGCTTTAAAAAAACATTTTTTCTAGGGACAGAAAACTGTAGGTAGTAAGAGTGTCAGTTTCTTTCACTGTGCCAGTCCTTGTTTCTAGGGACAAAGAAGGAAAGTGAGGGGATTTCTCCTTGTGCTATAGTGTGCTTTAAAAAAACATTTTTTCTAGGGACAGAAAACTGTAGGTAGGGAGAGTGTCAGTTTCTTTCACTGTGCCAGTCCTTGTTTCTAGGGACAAAGAAGGAAAGTGAGGGGATTTCTCCTTGTGCTATAGTGTGCTTTAAAAAAACATTTTTTCTAGGGACAGAAAACTGTAGGTAGGGAGAGTGTCAGTTTCTTTCACTGTGCCAGTCCTTGTTTCTAGGGACAAAGAAGTAAAGTGAGGGGAATTCTCCTTGTGCTATAGTGTGCTTTAAAAAAACATTTTTTCTAGGGACAGAAAACTGTAGGTAGGGAGAGTGTCAGTTTCTTTCACTGTGCCAGTCCTTGTTTCTAGGGACAAAGAAGGAAAGTGAGGGGATTTCTCCTTGTGCTATAGTGTGCTTTAAAAAAACATTTTTTCTAGGGACAGAAAACTGTAGGTAGTAAGAGTGTCAGTTTCTTTCACTGTGCCAGTCCTTGTTTCTAGGGACAAAGAAGGAAAGTGAGGGGATTTCTCCTTGTGCTATAGTGTGCTTTAAAAAAACATTTTTTCTAGGGACAGAAAACTGTAGGTAGGGAGAGTGTCAGTTTCTTTCACTGTGCCAGTCCTTGTTTCTAGGGACAAAGAAGGAAAGTGAGGGGAATTCTCCTTGTGCTATAGTGTGCCAAAGCATTCCTCATCAACCATCTTTGAAATCCTTGTTTTTTGGACAGTCAGGGAAATTGTCGTTGTGCTATTCTGTGCAAAAGCAATAATCCTCAACCATATTTAGAAATCCTTAAGTAAAGGGACAGAGAAGGACACCTGAAGGTAGCCCTTATTTCTTTTTTCCCATCTCCCTGCAGGCCATCTATTAGAATGTCTGGAAGGCAAACAAGGAGAGGCAGACAGTCAGGAGGCAATAAAAGAGGGCAAGCAGGCTCTGTGTCTGGGGGCAACAGTGCTGGTCGTGGACGCGGTGCATTGTCATCAGCACATGGCCATGGGACACGCTTGTCCTTCTTTTCGGCAGCTGGACATGTTGAGCCACATCATGCCGAAGACTTGGTAGAGTGGATGACCAAGCCCTCCTCCTCCTCCTCATCCTCTCTCACCCAGGCTCAGGGTACTGGCAAAGCAGCTGCCAAAGCGTCCTCTTCCCTGGTATCAATGTCAGACTCATCATCAGTCACTCCTTCCCTAGACCCACCATGTCCTCCTCCTGAGGAGTCCCCCGAACTGTTTGAGCACAGTGTTGGGTACATGCTCCAGGAGGATGCCCAGCGTTTCGAAGGGTCTGATGATGAAACCCAGCTACAGGAAGGCAGTAGCGTGAGAGCAGACAGAGGGGATGCTCAAGAAGGACACCAATCTGGCAGTCATGTTCCAGCAGCTGCAGCATACTGCCAGATTGGCTCCAGTGATGAGGAGGGAGGGGATGATGAGGTCACTGACTCCACGTGGGTGCCTAATAGGAGAGAGGAGGAGGAGGAGGAAGAGGAGGAGGCACATCTCCAACGAGGCAGGATGCCCTTTGGTGGCCAGCGTAAGGGCAGTACACCGACGGAATCACACCGCAGAGCTCCGCCTGTGCAGGGCGCTGCCTCTGCCCGTCATTCAAAAAGTTCCTTGGTGTGGGCCTTTTTTGAGGCTAGTGCATCAGATCGCACAGCTGCTGTTTGCAACATATGTCTCAAGCGTATATCGCGTGGCCAAAACATCAGCCGCTTGGGTACCACATGCCTGACCAGACATATGTTGACCTGCCATGCAGCTCGTTGGCAAGCCTACCTCAAAGACCCACACCAAAGAACAAAGCGGACCTCTCCTTGCACCGCATCAGCTGGGATCTCCAACCCCACTATAACTTCAGTCCTCTCTGAAACATGCACTGAGAGGAATGAAGGTGTAGAATTAGGTGTGTCACAGCCAAGTACTTGCGGCCACTCTGCTAGCAGTACACCGACGTCCGATTCTAGCAGGCAAATTTCCCTGCCCCAGCTGCTGGACCGTCAAAAGAAGTTCACTCCCAGCCATCCACATGCCCAGCGGTTGAATGCTAGCTTGGCTAAATTGCTAGCGCTTCAACTGCTGCCTTTTCAGTTGGTAGACTCGGCCCCCTTCCGTGAGTTTGTGCAATGTGCGGTTCCTCAGTGGCAGGTTCCCAAACGCCACTTTTTCTCACGGAAGGCTATTCCGGCTCTCTACCGGCATGTGGAAGGCAATGTCTTGGCCTCACTGGACAGGGCAGTCAGCGGTAAGGTGCATATTACCGCTGACTCATGGTCCAGCAGGCATGGACAGGGACGTTACCTTTCTTTCACGGCCCATTGGGTCACTCTTTTAGCAGCTGGGAAGGATGCAGGACAAGGTGCAGTAGTGTTGGAGGTTGTTCCACCGCCACGCCTCCAAAATGCTACTACTGGTTGTGACACACCTCTCTCCTCCACCCCCTCCTCTTCTTCTTCCTCCATGGCCTCTTCCTGTGGTTTGTCCTATGAACCAGCGGTGCTCCGTAGCCGTTCACGGGGCTACGCAAGTACGCAGGCAAAAAGATGCCATGCCGTGCTTGCGCTGGTGTGTTTGGGGGACAGAAGCCACACTGGGGCAGAGGTCCTGTCTGCTCTGCAGGGCCAGGCCGAGAGGTGGTTGACGCCACGCCAGCTTAAGCCAGGAATGGTGGTTTGCGACAATGGCACCAACCTCCTCTCCGCCCTCCGACAGGGACAACTGACCCATGTGCCCTGTGTGGCTCACGTCCTTAACCTGGTGGTGCAGCGGTTCTTGGGCAGGTACCCGGGCTTACAGGATGTCCTGAGGCAGGCCAGGAAAGTCTGTGTGCATTTCCGCAGATCTTATAATGCCAGTGCTCGCCTGGCTGAGCTGCAAAAGGAGTTGAACCTGCCCAAGAACCGCCTTATATGTGACATGCCCACCAGGTGGAACTCAACGTTGGCCATGCTGCAGCGGCTGCACACGCAGCAGAGGGCCATCAATGAGTACCTGTGCGACTACGGCACCAGGACAGGGTCAGGGGAGCTTGGTTTTTTTTCTCCACGCCAGTGGGGCATGATCAGGGATGCATGCACTGTCCTGGCACCATTTGAGGAGGCCACGAGGATGGTGAGCAGTGACAGTGCATGCATCAGTGACACTGTACCTCTTGTCCACCTGTTGGAGCACACGCTGCGTGGAATAATTTACAGGGCACTTGAGGCAGAACAGAGGCAGGAAGAGGAGGACTTCCTTGCCTCTCAAGGCCCCCTTTACCCAGACAGTGTTCCTTCTGTCCCACCCATCGCACAGGAAGAGGAAGAGGAGGAGGAGGAGGAGGAGGATTGTGTCAGCATGGAGGTGGAGGCTGGCACTCAGCATCATCAGCAGCAGTCTTTTAGGGATGATTTACAGTCCCAAGAAACCAGTGGACTTGTACGTGGCTGGGAGGAGGTGGCTGCGGATCATGTCGTCCTTAGTGACCCAGAGGACTCCGGAGCGAATGCCTCAGCAAACCTACGCTGCATGGCCTCCCTGATCCTGCAAAGTCTGCGGAAGGATCCTCGTATTCTTCGGATCAAGGAGAGGGACCATTACTGGCTGGCCACTCTCCTTGATCCACGGTACAAGGGTAAGGTTGCGGACCTTATGTTACCTTCGCAGAGGGAGCAGAGGATGAGACAACTCCGGGAGGCCTTGCAGAAAGGTCTGTGCAACGCGTTCCCAGAGACTGGGAGGTTACAAACTCCTGGTCCTGGACAACGAGTTGCTGAGGCTTCGGCCAGTCAAAGAAGGAGCGGTGGGGAAGGTGGCCGTCTGACCGATGCGTTCAGACAATTCTTTAGTCCGCAGCCCCAAAGTATGATCGGTTCCAGCAACCATCGCCAGCGTCTGATAAACATGGTGCAGGAATATCTAGGGGCAAGGTCAGACTTGGACACCTTCCCCACCGAAAATCCTCTGGCTTACTGGGTCTTGAGGATGGATCACTGGCCAGAGCTTGCACAGTATGCAATTGAGCTACTGGCCTGTCCTGCATCCAGCGTTCTTTCGGAACGCACATTCAGTGCTGCTGGAGGATTTGTCACGGATCACAGGGTGCGCCTGTCCACCGACTCGGTTGATCGACTGACTTTCATCAAGATGAACCAGTCTTGGATCACCACCAGCTACCACACACCTGATGCTGATATAACAGACTAATTGATTTTAACATGTCACATCCCTTCAAGACTGATGCTGATGCTGAGTGCCTGTGCTGTTATGTTGACTGGCTATCCTCCTCCTCCGAGTCCTCAATGATACGATTGATGATGATAGCTTGGAAGATCATTTTTGTTTATGGGTGCCGCCACCAGTGGCTAAGGCCCAATTTTTCAGCCCCTGTTTTACAGGGGCGTGTAATTACATTTTTTTTAGCAATAATTTGCCATAGGGCTCATTGCTGTGCTCCAAGTACAGTATCTGTGAGGGGTTGGAGTGTTGTGGCACCAGTGCCTAAGGCCCAATTTTTCAGCCCCTGTTTAACAGGGGCGTGTCATTACAATTTTTGAAGCAATACTTTGCAACAGGGCTCATTGCTGTGCTCCAAGTAACGTATCTGTGAGGGGTTGTAGTGTTGTGCCACCAGTGCCTAAGGCCCAATTTTTCAGCCCCTGTTCAACAGGGGCATGCAATTACAATTCTTGATCTAATAATTCACAGCAGGGCCCATTGCTGCACCCACCAAGAGTAACTCTGAGGGCTTACAGTGTTGTGGCAACGCCACCACCACCACCACCACCACGAAAGGCCCAATTTTTCAGCCCCTGTTCAAAAGGGGCATGTAATTACAATTCTTGATCTAATAATTCACAGCAGGGCCCATTCCTGCACCCACCAAGAGTAACTCTGAGGGCTTACAGTGTTGTGGCAACACCACCACCACCACCACCACGAAAGGCCCAATTTTTCAGCCCCTGTTCAAAAGGGGCATGTAATTACAATTCTTGATCTAATAATTCACAGCAGGGCCCATTCCTGCACCCACCAAGAGTAACTCTGAGGGATTACAGTGTTGTGGCAACACCACCACCACCACCACGAAAGGCCCAATTTTTCAGCCCCTGTTCAACAGGGGCATGCAATTACAATTCTTGATCTAATAATTCACAGCAGGGCCCATTGCTGCACCCACCAAGAGTAACTGTCAGGGCTTACAGTGTTGTGGCACCAGCACCACCATCAAAGGCCCAATTTTTACTACCACTGTTCAACAATTATATGTAATTAAAATTCCTGATATAATAGTTGACAGCAGGGCGTTCCAGCACCAACCAAGAGTAACTGTGAGTGCTTACAGTGTTGTGCCAACACCAACAACTAAGGGGCCTATTTCTGCAGAGTATATACGGCAGGTCCCTACTTTCAAACATCCAACTTACAAACGACTCCTACTTGCAAACGCAAGAAGACAACAGGAAGTGAGAGGAAATCTACCCCTAGGAAGGAAAATTCTCTCCTGTAAGAATAAATATGGGAGAAAGGTGTCTCCTCTGTACTGATGCTTTATCAGCAATCCTTGTTTCAAGAAAAACACCACATTTCAAAAACAGTTGACATTGGGACGGAAAGTGAGGTGAAATGTTCTGAACAGGGGCACAGACAGCAAAACAAATGTTACAGGGGTGATAACCCTTACCTATGTTTTCCAAAAAGTTTAAAAATAGATTTTTGGGCTGGAGCTACACTTCAACAATGTACCTGTTCAAAATTACAAACAGATTCTACATAAGAACAAACCTACAGTCCCTGTCTTGTATGCACCGCCTGTATACGGCTGTTCAGAGTATATAGGGCCTTTTTTATTTTATGTGCGGGGTTCCCCTTAATATCCATACAAGACCCAAAGGGGCTGGTAATGGGCTGGGGTAGGGGGGGGGGGGTCATGGGGTAGCTATGCCATTTTTCTTAAAGATTTTCATCCATATTACCGGGACCAGACATTACATTAAAGCCGCAAGCAGTTTTAAATGGCTTTTTTTTCCTTTAGAAGTGTCATTTTGTGCAGGGACAGTTCTAAACACGGGAAACACGTGGCACTTCACAGGCATACTTTAGACACCCCCCAGGTACGATATTTAAAGGAATATTTGACTTTTTTTTTTTCACTTTATGCATCATTAAAATGACTGCTCCCGAAAAACGACCGTTTTTAAAACTTCTTTTTGCATTGATACATGTCCCCTGGTGCAGAACCCGGGTTCCCAAACCCTTTTTAGGACAATAACATGCATAATAGTTGTTATAATTAGCACTTTAGAATCCGAACGTTCGCATCCATTGTATTTAATAGGGTTCTAATGTTCGTACGAACTTTCGGTCCGTTCGCGGGTTCTGGTGCGAACCGAACCCGGGGGTGTTCGGCTCATCACTAATTGGGACAAATCAAAAAAAGGGAGGAAAAAAAGCAAATTGGAGATAATGTCACACAAAACTTAAAAAATGGGCTGCTCAAAATTCTTGGCACCCTTTAAAAATTGTGGATAAATAAGATTGTTTCAAGCATGTGATGCTCCTTTAAACTCACCTGGGGCAAGTAACAGGTGTGGGCAATATAAAAAAAACACCTGAAAGCAGATAAAAAGGAGAGAAGTTCACTTAGTCTTTGCATTGTGTGTCTGTGTGTGCCACACTAAGCATGGACAACAGAAAGAGAAAAAGAGAACTGTCTGAGGACTTGAGAACCAAAATTGTGAAAAAATATCAACAATCTCAAGGTTACAAGTCCATCTCCAGAGATCTAGATTTGCCTTTGTCCACAGTGCGCAACATTATCAAGAAGTTTTCAACCCATGGCACTGTAGCTAATCTCTCTGGGCGTGGACGGAAGAGAAAAAATTGATGAAAGGTTGCAACGCAGGATAGTCCGGATGGTGGATAAGCAGCCCCAAACAAGTTCCAAAGAAGTTCAAGCGGTCCAGCAGGCTCAGGGAACATCAGTGTCAGCGCCAACTATCCGTCGACATTTAAATGAAATGAAAGGCTATGGCAGGAGACCCAGGAGGACCCCACTACTGACACAGAGACATAAAAAAGCAAGACTACAGTTTGCCAAAATGTACATGAGTAAGCCAAAATCCTTCTGGGAAAAAGTCTTGTGGACAGATGAGACCAAGATAGAGCTTTTTGGTAAAGCACATTATTCTACTGTTTACCAAAAACAGAATGAGGCCTACAAAGAAAAGAACATAGTACCTACAGTGAAATATGGTGGAGGTTCATTGAAGTTTTGGGGTTGTTTTGCTGACTCTGGCACTGGGTGCCTTGAATGTGTGCAAGGCATCATGAAATCTGAGGATTAATAAAGGATTTTGGGTCGCACTGTAGAGCCCAGTGTCAGAAAGCTGGGTTTGCGTCCGAGATCTTGGGTCTTCCAGCAGGAAAATCACCCCAAACATATGTCAAAAAGCACCCAGAAATGGATGGCAGCAAAGCGATGGAGAGCTCTAAAGTGGCCAGCAATGAGTCCAGATCTAAATCCCATTGAACACCTGTGGAGAGATCTTAAAATTGCTGTTGGGAAAAGACGCCCTTCCAATAAGAGAGACCTGGAGCAGTTTGCAAAGGAAGAGTGGTCCAAAATTCCGGGTGAGAGGTGTAAGAAGCTTATTGATGGTTATAGGAAGCGACTGATTTCAGTTATTTTCCAAAGGGTGTGCAACCAAATATTAAGTTAAGGGTGCCAAGAATTTTGAGCAGCCCATTTTTGAAGTTTTGTGTGACATTATGTCCAATTTGTTTTTTTTCCTCCCTTTTTTTGATTTGTTCCAATACACACAAAGGGAATTAACATGTGTATAGCAAAACATGTGTTACTGCAATACTTTTCTGTGAGAAATACTTGATTTTCTGGAAAAATTTCTTGGGTGCCAACAATTTCGAGTATGACTGTATATATATATATATATATATATTAGGGTTGTCCCGATACCACTTTTTTAGGACCGAGTACAAGTACCGATACTTTTTTTATGTACTCGCCGATACCGATTACCGATACTTTTTTTTAATGCCATGTGACAGTTTGACTGATGGGCACTGATAGATGGCACTGATAGATGGCACTTATGGCACTGACAGGTGGCTGGCACTGACAGGTGGCTGGTACTGTTAGATGGCACTGACAGGTGGCTGGCACTGACAGGCGGCACTTATGGGCAATGATGGCACTGACAGGCAGCACTTATGTGCACTGATGGCACTGACAGGTGGCTGGCACTGTTAGATGGCACCGACAGGTGGCTGGCACTGTTAGATGGCACTGACAGGTGGCTGGCACTGACAGGCGGCACTTATGGGCACTGACAGGCGGCACTTATGGACACTGACAGGCGGCACTTATGGGCACTGACAGGCGGCTGGCACTGATAGGCAGCACTTATGGGCACTGACAGGCGGCAGTTATGGGCAATGATGGCACTGACAGGCAGCACTTATGTGCACTGATGGCACTGACAGGTGGCTGGCACTGTTAGATGGCACTGACAGGTGGCTGGCACTGACAGGTGGCACTTATGGGCACTGACAGGCGACACATATGGGCACTGACAGGCGGCTGGCACTGATAGGCAGCACTTATGGGCACTGACAGGCGGCAGTTATGGGCACTGATGGCACTGACAGGTGTCTGGTACTGACAGGTGGATGGCACTGAAATGCAGAAATAAATGACATGACTAAATGATACACCCTGCACTTGGCATCAGCAGACATCTTGTTACACCCAGCCCAAATAGTTCGGGCTGGGTGTAACAAGATGTCAGCTGCTGGCTTACTGTGGCCAGGGTGTGCCAAGATGGGCGTCGGGATTTCCAAGCTGACCGGTGACCGAATGTGACAGTCCGGTCACCGATCCTGATGCGGCTGCACTCTGACAGCTTACCTAGCTATTTCTCTAGTGCAGGTGAGGACTCTCCGGCCCGCTGACTTCGCCCGCTCCGCCCACTGACGCCGCCCGCCCTCTCCGCCTCTGACGCCGCCCGGCCTCTCCGCCTCTGACGCCGCCTCTGACACTGCCCGCCCTCTCCACCTCTGACGCTGCCTCTGACACCGCTCGCCCTCTCCAACTCTGACGCTGCCTCTGACACCGCTCGCCCTCTCCAACTCTGACACCGCCTCTGACACCGCCCGCCCTCTTTGCCTCTGACACCGCCCATCCTCTCCGCCCACTGAGTGCGCCCACCGATCAAGTATCGGGTCAGGCATCGGGAGCATTTGTGCGAGTACAAGTACTTGCACAAATGCTCGGTATCGGTCCCGATACCGATACTAGTATCGGTATCGGGGCAACCCTAATATATATATATATATATACACATATGTGTCTGAATCTATAGAAAACCTCTATTCTACACCATGATTAAAAGCAGTGTTTAATCTTTATAATAAATATTTATAAAATGGTTAAAGCCATTTAACCACTTAAGGACCGCTCCACGTACATATACAGCGGCAGGGCGGCCCTTAAGTGCAAAATCGCGTACCTGTACGTGAATTCTCTTCTCAGCTCTGGGGCATGCGCACACGCCTCCAGAGCCCCGCTCCCGCTGTGATTGGACACAGCGGGAGCAAATCAGCGGGTCTGGCGGCCGCAATGGCCCTGGCCACCCGCGATCATTTGCTGTAAACAAGGCAGACCGTCGTTCTGTCACAGAGGAAGAGAGAGATCTTGTGTTCCTGCTAATCAGGAACCAAAATCTCTCTCTTCCTCCAGTCAGTCCATACCCCACACAGTTAGAAAGCACTCCCTAGGAGCACACTTAACCCTTTGATCGCCCCTGATGTTATCCCCTTCCCTGCCAGTGTCATTTTTACAGTGACAGTGCATTTATTTTAGCACTGATCACTGTATTGGTTTCACTGGTTCCCAAAAAGTATCACTTAGTGTCAGATTTGTCACAGTCAAAAATCGCTAATCGCCACCATTACTAGTAAAAACACACCAAAAAAAAGTCCATAAACCTATCCCAAAGTTTGTAGACGCTATAACTTTTGTGCAAACCAATCAATATACGCTTTTTGTTTTTTTTTGGTTTTTTTTACCAAAAATATGTAGCAGAATACAAATTGGCCTAAACCGATGAAGAAATTTGATTTTTTTATATTTTTCTATTGGATGTGTTTCATGGCAGAAATAAAAAAATATTGTTGTTTTTTTTCAAAATTGACAGTCTTTTTTTGTTTATAGTGCAAAAAATGAAAACTGCAGAGGTGATCAAATACCACCAAAAGAAAGCTCTATTTGTGGGAAAAAAGGACATAAATTTTAGCTGGGTACGGCATTGCGCGACCGCGCAATTGTCAGTTAAAGCAACGCAGTGCCGTATCACAAAAAATGGCCTGGTCAGGAAGAGGGTAAAATCTTCCAGAGCTGAAGTAGTTAAATACAGTCTCATCAACATGTTCCAAACACTGGATGATGATGATTATTCCATATATCTCTATTCACTATAACTTGCTGTTATAGAAAACTAAAGTAACAGAGGGCCTGTGGGGGAGTGGGGAGAGAAAATGTGGAGAGTGAAGGGGACATAGAATAAGACAGGAAGGTGAAGATAGGGAAATAAAAGAATAAAAAAGAAAGAGGAGGAAAAAACAGGAAGAAAAAAAACAAAGAGGGGAGGTGCGGGGGAGAATAAAGAAAAGAAAAAAGTAAAAAGGGAAGGTGAAAGGGAGAGGGAAAGGGAAAATGGCTTTAAAAAAACACCTAGAAGGGAGAGGAAGAAAAAGACTGTCTATGGGAAAGAAGAGCGAGGATATAGTATAAATGTGAAAAGACAGGCATAGAAGGAAGTCAAGGAAAATAGAAAAGAGAGGGGAAAGGGCACACTAGGCCAAACATATTTCCTAAAAAAACTATATTCATGATTATACAAAACATTTAAACCATGAGGTACTAGTGTATCCAAACTGAAAATCCAGAAGACCTCTTTTGTATTTAATATGGCTATTTTTTCTCAACCCCTTACCAGCGTATCCATTATTTCCACAGCTTGTACTTCCAATGACTCTAAATTTGAATTTAGTATCTGTCTCCAATATCTGGCTACAGCATTATTTCTACTAGATTTAATATCCTATAAATGATCCCTCAGTCTTTCAAAAATACTTCTACTGGTCTATCTCACATATTGTACATCACAAACATGGCACATCAGAACATAAATCACAAATATAGTGTTGCACGCACAATATAACAGGTTTACTGTCTCCCAATACATTGAAATGTGAAAATTAAGTGTCTCCACACTTAAAAATCTATTAACTCATAACCATGTGGTTTTCTTCTGTTTACTCTGAAATAGACATGGGGATAATTTTAGCCACAAAATGTATTTCTTTATCTAATACCCTGATAACGTCCCTCATGTTTTTATAGCACTGGTAAATATCTCTTCGCAATTTTCTTGATATCATTGAATTTTTTACTGTACTGTACTTTACTGTTCTTTACTGTACCCCATAGAAAAATACTATAGGGGGACATCCCTAATTTTCTCTCTCCTGCTACCTCTCCCACTCACCTACAACAATTCCCTCCCTGTGTTTTACATATCTGTTTGCAGCTTATATACTCTTCTCATAGTAACTCTTCTCCAGAAACCTAACTTTATAAATTGTAATCAACCACAAAGACCTATATACCTTGCAAAGGTAATACTTCTCTGCCTAAAAGGGTTGCTATCGCCAAAGATTTGGTGCTCCTCCCACCAACCCTTATAAAGGCTGGCAGATACTGTAATTCTCAAAATGGTATCCTAATGCACTAATTCTTTGTTCATGGAGAAATGATGAGTACAATCGGACTGTGATGGGCTTTATGTCATTTTGCCATGGCATCTCTGGGGACTCTTTTCAGCTCCCAGGGCTGATGCAAGGATTTTCGACACCCTAGGCGAAACCTCCCCCCCCTTTGGCTCTACCCTTGACCCCACCCCCATTTCCCTGCCCATGTAAACCCCCCCTTTTTAAAGAAGCGCCCTTTAAATGCAGCCTCACCAGCACCCATCAATGCAGCCTACCAGCACCAATCAATGCAGCCTCACCAGCGCCCATCAAATGAAGCCTCACCAGCACCCATCAAATGCAGCCTCATTAGTGCCAATCAAATGCAGCCTCCCCAGCGCCCATCAAATGCAGCCTACCAGCGTCGATCAATGCAGCCTACTAGTGCCCATCAAAAAATGTTTGCTTGCTTCCATTCCTTTGGGAGTCGGGACACAGACACAGTCCTCTGCCACCGCTGCACCTTTGACACTATTTGCGAATGGAGTGGTGGCTGCCTGGGACTTAGTTGCTTGCTGAAGAGAGAACAGAGTAGGAACACCAGTGGCAGGGCACCCTAGGCAGCAGTGCGCCCTAGGCGGCTGCCTAGTTTGCCTAGTGGTAGCACCGGCCCTGGCAGCACCTCAGGATGTCGTGGAACCTCAGTTAAAAAAAACCTTCCTTAGGGGGTGTGTTGTTCCACTTTAGATACTTTGCATGCCTTTTGTCCACCTGGAATATATTTAGCTGATTTGCATTAAAAGTTCAATTGAGCTTCAAGCTATATACAGCTCTGGCTACAGTTGCCACTGCAGGCAGAGCTGATTATGAGCAACAGGAAAGGTTGATAGATTTTTTTTTCTAATATAATTCCAGTTTTCCCAAATCTCATACTACTGTGTATATTGTGTATGTTATTTTCTAACATAGTTATGCATAGTTATGCTTTCACTTTTATTTTTCGATTTAAATCTAAAATTGCGAAAAATATATATTCTTTTCTATGACCAAACAGAACACATACATGTATTTTTACTTTCTTTTATCTACAGATGAACTAGAAATACCTAATCCAATACTGCATTTGAAATCCTCATCTTGAAGATGTGTAAATTAGACATGATCCTAAAGCCTCTCTCCTTCTTCATCTATAAGATTCCAATTTCACACTCCTGATCCACTTGTGCTCACTTCTCAGTAAATTACATTTGTCACACTTCTCTACCAATTCCTATAGAATGGAGCAGTTGTTTAACACATCTAAAAGAAATATATATTTTCTTATAAAGAGGTCATGACAGTAGAATGAGATTAGGTTTTCTTCATAATGTTATTGTGACAAAGTTTTATGTCATCACTCGCAAATGAGAGATCATTGTTTGAACGGGCAAATTTAGAATGGCGTTAATCATAAGTAGGTCTGAGTGAAATTCAGATTTTTTGCATCTCTAAAATTCTGGTGAAAAATTAGGGATGTTCATTAAAACTCATCACTTCAGTGAAATGCATCAAAGTTAGGGGGAAGTTGAAATTAGGTTGGTTTTTGAAGAGTGCAATGGGCTTTAAACACTTCAGCCCCCGGAAGGATTTGCCCCCTTCCTGACCAGGGCATTTTTTTACGATACTGCACTGCGTCTTTTTAACTGACAATTGCGTAGTCGTGCAACGTTTTAACCAAACAAAATGTATGTAATTTTTTCCCCACAAATAGAACTTTCTTTTGGTGGTATTTGATCACCTCAGCGTTTTTTTTTTTTGCGCTATAAACAAAAAAAGAGCAACAAATTTGAAAAAAAAACACAATATTTTGCACTTTTTGCTATAATAAATATCCCAATTTAAAAAAATAAAAATAAAATTCTTCATCAGTTTAGTCCGATATGTATTCTTCTACATATCTTTGGTAATTTTTTTTGCAATAAGCGTATATTGATTTGTTTGCGCAAAAGTTATAGCATCTTCAAATAAGGGATAGATTTATGGAATTTTTATTATTTCTTGGCCATTTTTCAGAGAATATGAATGATAAAACAAAAACGTTTCTTTCACTCATGGTTAGTGTTTGGCTGAAGCCATTTATTATCAATCAACTGTGTTTACTCTTTTTAAATCATAATGACAACAGAAACTACCCAAATGACTATGATCAAAAGTTTACATACCCTGGAGATTTTGGCCTGATAACATGCACACAAGTTGACACAAAGGAGTTTGAATGGCTATTAAAGGCAACCATCCTCACCTGTGATCTGTTTGCTTGTAATTAGTGTGTGTATAAAAGGTCAATGCTTTTCTGGACTCCTGACAGACCCTTGCATCTTTCATCCAGCGATGCACTGATGTTTCTGGATTCGGAGTCATGGGGAAAGCCAAATTAATATTCGCTTTTCTAACACTGAACCGCCACTCCACCAATCAGGAGGCGCGGGTGTGTTAGCCATCACCTGATTGGCTTAAACGACAGACGCTGTGATTGGACGCCTATCAGGAGGAAGGAGGATACGCATGGAGGACACAGCTGCCCCACTGAGAGGGCAAGTGCCGGGTAGACGGCATTTGATGGGCACAGTGGTTGCGTTTGATGGCACAGTGGCTGCGTTTCATGGCACAGTGGCTGTGATTGATGGGCACAGTGGCTGAATTTTACTGGCACAGTGGCTGCTTTTGATGGCACAGTGGCTGCATTTGATAGGCACAGTGGCTGCATTTGATAGGCACAGTGGCTGCATTTGATATGTACAGTGGCTGCGTTTAATGGGCACAGTGGCTGCGTTTGATGGGCACAGTGGCTGCGTTTTATGGGCACAGTGGCTGCAATTGATGGGCACAGTGGCTGCGATTGATGGGCACAGTGGCTGCATTTGATGGGCACAGTAGCTGCGTTTGATGGCACAGTGGCTGCGATTGATAGGCACAGTGGCTGCATTTTACTGGCACAGTGGCTGCTTTTGATGGCACAGTGGCTGCGATTGATGGGCACAGTGACTGCATTTGATGGGCATAGTGGCTGCCATTTATGGGCACAGTGGCTGCAATTGATGGGCACAGTGCCTGAGCTTGATGGGCACAGTGGCTGCATTTGATGGCACAGTGGCTGCGCTTGATGGGTGCTCTGGCTGCATTTGATGGCACAGTGGCTGCGTTTGATGGCACAGTGGCTGCGATTGATGGGCACAGTGGCTGCATTTTACTGGCACAGTGGCTGCTTTTGATGGCACAGTGGCTGCGATTGATGGGCACAGTGGCTGTGTTTGGGCATAGTGGCTGCCATTGATGGGCACAGTGGCTGCAATTGATGGGCACAGTGGCTGCACATGATGCGCACAGTGGCTGCAATTGATGGGCACAGTGGCTTCATTTAATAGCACAGTGGCTGCACTTGATGGGCACAGTGGCTGCGTTTGATGGCACAGTGGCTGCGCTTGATGGGCACAGTGGCTGCTTTTGATGGCACAGTGGCAGCGTTTGATGGCACAGTGGCTGCGATTGATGGGCACAGTGGCTGCCATTGATGGGCACAGTGGCTGCCATTGATGGGCACAGTGGCTGCAATTGATGGGCACAGTGGCTGCACATGATGGGCACAGTGGCTGCAATTGATGGGCACAGTGGCTGCGTTTGATGGGCACAGTGGCTGCGTTTGATGGCACAGTGGCTGCGTTTGATGGCACAGTGGCTGCGCTTGATGGGCACAGTGGCTGCGCTTGATGGGCACAGTGGCTGCAATTGATAGGCACAGTGGCTGCAATTGATGGGCACAGTGGCTGCGTTTGATGGGCACAGTGGCTGCGTTTTATAGCACAGTGGCTGCGCTTGATGGGCACAGTGGCTGCGTTTGATGGCACAGTGGCTGCAATTGATGGGCACAGTGGCTGAGTTCGATGGGCACAGTTGCTGCGTTTGATGGAACAGCAGCTGAAATTGATGGGGTTTTTTTCAGAATATTTCAGCTTGTTTGTGCCCCCCAAAAAAAAATTTGAGCACCAGCCGCCACTGCCTGCTTGTACTACAGAGCGCTAAAAATGTTTTGGTGGGGGGTGATTTTTAGCATTGCCACTGCTGATATACCAGCTGTCATCTTGTCAAGCAGCACTTGGCCACACCTAGTCCTGTCCACTGCTTTCTGGAGGAACTGTACTGGCTCTGCTTGCTGAAACCCTGCCGCTGTGAGCTGCAGTGTCTGGGAGGGGAGCGTGTGAGACACAAATTAAGTTAAGTTGATGCACAGGGAGTAAAGAAATTTTTGTTTACTTTATGAGGCATGTGCATCCCATAATTACTGGATTTGAAACTTGTTTGAACTGACTTTCAGTATCCATTACTTCTGATTAACAAGTATAAATGTAAACACCCAAGATATAATTACATGATAAGAATATAAACTGACATGCAGATAAAATTTTACATTACAGTCAGTCAGTATGAAAATCCAGAGACAGAAGCTCTGAGCCTAGGACTAGCTCTGGGATTTAGGGATACTTGGCAATGATGCCGTAGCGCAGCCTATAATATATGCAGATTTCTTTGAAACTTTAATGACATAATGACAAGATTGCTAGTCTGCTTTAAGGCAGCAGATGGCAGCATGACTGAAGTTTATTATGCACATGTGATATAAGTGATAGAACATGCTATAATACAGGATGAAGGTATTACTACAGTTTTTGATGCATGCAATATGAAAGGTGTATATAACAGAAATACAAGTAATACATTTATTAATCATATGCTATTTGCATCAGAATGTTTTACTGTATCAGAAAAAGTGAAGTTAATGCGGAACTAGTCTCCTTCTTAAAAACTGTGCTAAATCTTTATTTAACCACTTGCCGACCGCCCTATAGCAGACTTACTGTTTAATGCTCTGTGCAGAATTGCGTATATATACGTGATTATGCACTTCCGTGTAGGGGACGCACATGCCGCTGGCGCACCACTTCTGCTGTAATTAATTACAGCAGATGCTGTTCAGCAGGTGGTGGCCAATGCATTTCCGCCGGCAACCGCTGATCGGCGAGGAGAGACACAGGACAGAGCTCTGCTTATGTAAACAAGAAAGAGCTCTGTCCTGTCAGCAGGGATGTGGTGGATTTTGTTTCCCTGCAAAGCACTTCCCTTAGTAAAAGCAGCACACATAGTGAACAAAAACACTGGTTAGGCACACGTTTAACCCGTTGATCGCCCTAGATGTTTAACCCCTTCAAGTCAGTACAGTGACAATGCATATTTTTAGCACTAATCACTGTATTATTGTCAATGGTCCCCAAAAAAGTGTCAGTTAGTGTCTGAATGTCAGCCACAATATCGCAGTCCCGCAATAAGTTGCTGATCAAAAGGGTGAACCACTCCAGGTGGTGTACTAAAGAAAACGCTCTCCTCAAAGTGGAAGCCAGGTGCAGGCTCAGCATGAGCAATATTGAAGAAATGGATTCTGGACAGCCGCACTCCGATAAAAGCCTTTATTATAATTGTAGCACACAGATCCTTTACCCTGCTTACATCCACAAGCAGGTGGGACACACCATGCCACAAGCCCAATATCCTCCTGATAGAAGAGGATGAGCGGTGTTATATGTTTTGGGTCCTGCAGTGAGTTACCTCCTTCCGTTGGTTCTCTCCCCTAGAGTGTAGGGTAAAGACTATTCTCTCCTTGTATTCAATAAGGCCATTGTCCAGACAGTATTAAACCCAATAAAAGGTTTATTTTTCTTGCGTAGAAACTTGATAGGAAAGTTGGAGGTAGAGAATTTAACAGGGAGGCCGATTCAGGCACGCGGCACTTAACTGTCAATTATCTTCACTCAGTCCTGAGTCCTGAGTGGGCTTTGCTCACCCGGATAGTCCCCTCTCACGGTCCTAGCAGCCGGTGTGGAGCACGGAACATTCACTTTAAATTTCCTAAGGATACGATCAGGATATGAGCTTCTGAATCCCGAACTTCCCAGCACTTGTAACACTTGAGACCATAGGTGCCAATGGGCACGTTACAAGGCTTTTGGCGGCTTATGGAATCCTTCCCTCTGATAGGCAACTAGGCCTCTCCCGAGACAGTGACTTTCCTCACCGATCCCTGCGGACAGGTCCTCCCCTGGTTTCCACTCCTTCAGAGCGGGTCACAATCACTTGGGCACCCTGGGACTCCTCCTTCTGGTGTAGACCTCAGCCAAAGGTGCTGGGCCTACCTGGAACGATGCAGCCTCGGGCCGAAGGTGCCTGGGGCTGAATACACACACACGTACCCCTGGCCATGAGGGCCACCGAAGATGGGGTATGTGCCTAGGACCAAGGGGTCCTCTGGATCACCTCCGAACTCCCGGACCTAATGGCGTCTGCCCCTTAACCACTTCAATACCATGCACTTATGCACCTTCCCGCCCAGACCAATTTTCAGCTTTCAGTACTCTCACACTTTGAATGACAATTACTTAGTCATGCTACACTGTATCCAAACAAAATTTTTATCATTTTCTTCTAACAAATAGAGGTTTCTTTTGGTGGTATTTAATCGCCACTGGGTTTTTTATTTTTTGCGATATAAGCAAAAAAACAGCAATTTTTTAAAAAAAAAAACACTTTTTTTTAGTTTCTATTGTAAAATTTTGCAAATAAGTAATTTTTCTTCATAAATTTGTGCCAAAATGTATACTGCTACATATCCAAATGAACCCAAATTAGTGTATATTATTTGGTCTTTGTGAAAGTTATAGAGTCTACAAACTATGGTGGCAATCACTGAAAATTTATCACATCTGATCACGCCTGATGTACTGAAGGGATATCTCATTTCTTGAGACACTAACAAGCGAGGAAAGTACAAATACCCCAAAATTACCCCTTTTTGGAAAGTAGACAGTCCAAGGTATTTACTAAGAGTCGTGGTGAGTTTTTTGAAGTTGTATTTTTTTCCCACAATTCTTGGGAAAATTCAATTTTTTTTTTTTTTTTTTACACAAACTGGTCATATTAACAGTTTTTTCTTTCACACAGCATATGCATAATTGCAACTACACCCCAAAATACATTCTGCTACTCCTCCTGAGTGTAGCGATACCACATGTGTGAGACTTTTACACAGCCTGGCCACATACAGAGGCCCAACATTGAAGTAGCACTTTCAGGCGTTCTACAAGCATAAATCGCACATATCCTTTCTCAACCACCTATTACACTTTTGAAGGCCCTGGAGCACCAGGACAATGGAATTTTCCACAAAATGACCCCATTTTGGAAAGCACACACCCCAACGTATAATCTATGAAGCATTATGAGTCTTTTGAACGGTTCATTTTTTTCCAGAAGGTTTTGGAAAATGTGGAGAAAAAATGAAAATGCATTTTTTTTACACAAAGTTGTCCATTTATAAGATATTTCTAACGCATAGCATATACATAGCAAAAATGACACCCCAAAATGCATTCTGCTACTCCTCCTGAGTATAGCGATACCACATGTGTGAGACTTTTACACAGCCTGGCCATATACAGAGGCCCAACATTGAAGTAGCACTTTCAGGCGTTCTACAAGCATAAATCGCACATATCCTTTCTCAACCACCTATTACAATTTTGAAGGCCCTGGAGCACCAGGACAATAGAATTTTCCACAAAATGACCCCATTTTGGAAAGCACACACCCCAACGTATAATCTATGAAGCATTATGAGTCTTTTGAACGGTTCATTTTTTTCCAGAAGGTTTTGGAAAATGTGGAGAAAAAATGAAAATGCATTTTTTTTACACAAAGTTGTCCATTTATAAGATATTTCTAACGCATAGCATATACATAGCAAAAATAACACCCCAAAATGCATTCTTCTACTCCTCCTGAGTATAGCGATACCACATGTTTGAGACTTTTACACAGCCTGGCCATATACAGAGGCCCAACATTGAAGTAGCACTTTCAGGCGTTCTACAAGCATAAATCGCACATATCCTTTCTCAACCACCTATTACAATTTTGAAGGCCCTGGAGCACCAGGACAATAGAATTTTCCACAAAATGACCCCATTTTGGAAAGCACACACCCCAACGTATAATCTATGAAGCATTATGAGTCTTTTGAACGGTTCATTTTTTTCCAGAAGGTTTTGGAAAATGTGGAGAAAAAATGAAAATGCATTTTTTTTACACAAAGTTGTCCATTTATAAGATATTTCTAACGCATAGCATATACATAGCAAAAATAACACCCCAAAATGCATTCTGCTACTCCTCCTGAGTATAGCGATACCACATGTGTGAGACTTTTACACAGCCTGGCCATATACAGAGGCCCAACATTGAAGTAGCACTTTCAGGCGTTCTACAAGCATAAATCGCACATATCCTTTCTCAACCACCTATTACAATTTTGAAGGCCCTGGAGCACCAGGACAATAGAATTTTCCACAAAATGACCCCATTTTGGAAAGCACACACCCCAACGTATAATCTATGAAGCATTATGAGTCTTTTGAACGGTTCATTTTTTTCCAGAAGGTTTTGGAAAATGTGGAGAAAAAATGAAAATGCATTTTTTTTACACAAAGTTGTCCATTTATAAGATATTTCTAACGCATAGCATATACATAGCAAAAATAACACCCCAAGATGCATTCTGCTACTCCTCCTGAGTATAGCGATACCACATGTGTGAGACTTTTACACAGCCTGGCCATATACAGAGGCCCAACATTGAAGTAGCACTTTCAAGCGTTCTACAAGCATAAATCGCACATATCCTTTCTCAACCACCTATTACAATTTTGAAGGCCCTGGAGCACCAGGACAATAGAATTTTCAACAAAATGACCCCATTTTGGAAAGCACACACCCCAACGTATAATCTATGAGGCATTATGAGTCTTTTCAACAGTTCATTTTTTTCCAGAAGGTTTTGGAAAATGTGGAGAAAAAATTAAAATGCATTTTTTTTACACAAAGTTGTCAATTTATAAGATATTTCTAACACATAATATGTACATAGCAAAAATTACACCCCAAAATGCATTCTGCTACTCCTCCTGAGTATGGCGATACCACATGTTTAAGACTTTTACACAGCCTGGCCACATACAGAGGCCCAACATCCAAGTAGCACCTCCAGGTATTCTAGCAGCATTAATTGCACATATCATTTTCTGACTACCGATCACATTTTTGAAGGCCCTTCATATATCTAACACATAGCAGGTACATACCAAATAACAAAAGATTACCTGTGGTTTTAGAAGTGCAGTGGTCCACAGAGAAGAGCATCGGTCCAGGCAGCAGGCAGGGATGAGGTCAGCGACAGCAAAAGCAATCATCCAGGCAGCAGGCAGGAATACTGTCCATAGTTCGCACAGGCAGAGATACTGTCAGCACAGCCAGAGCACAGCCAAAGCACAGGTCCAGGTAGCAGGCAGAGGTGTCCCGGCAGAAATGCTGTCCAAAGTCAGTAGAGGCAGTAGGCAGATATATGGTCAACACAGCCAAAGTATTGGTCCAAGCAGCAGGAAGAAACATGGTCCATAATGTCATGGGTCATTACAGGCAGTAATATGGTCAGCACAGCCAAATTATTGGTCCAGGCAGCAGGAAGGACCATCAAGCTTAGGGCCAGGGGGACAGGGGTAGAGGCTTCTCCCAACCAAATCGCTTTGAAGCCTCCGGGCAACCAGACCCTGTTCTTGGAGCACAGAAAACGAAAAACTGGTTTTCTCTACTCAGAACGCTATTCTGAAGCCCCTCACATATGTGAGACCCCTGTGTACTAAAAGTAGATGGCCAAAAGATCAGTCCAAGTGGCAGGCAAAAACATGGTCGATTAACAGGCCAAGGTCGGTACACGTGGAAGTCAGAAACGTGGTTTAAATCGGCAGGCAGAGGCATCGTCGGTAAACAGGCTGAGGTTGGTGCACGTGAAGGTCAGAAACGTGGTTTAAATCGGCAAGCAAAGACATCGTCGGTAAACAGGCCAGGGTCAGTTAATTAACATGGAAGGTAGTTAGTAACATGGTAGCAGGCAAATAGGGAAATGGCAGTCTGTTAATAATAAGGGGAACTAATGGATGTATGATAATTTTTGAAGCAATTTCCGATGCACAGGCCAGGTTGGGAGGGACAATCGGGACAATAATAGCTGGTGTCTCTTCTTACTCCTCCTCTGCTGCATACACGGCATTTCTTTTGGCGTCTTCTTACAGATTCTGTGGGGGGGATGCTAAAGGGATAGTGTCGCTCGTGAAGCCGACTCACACTATCAGAGCGAATGCTTCCTGGGGCGGGATCTTGTTGGTAAATGAGGGCATCGATGATATCTTCGATATATTGGAGGTAGTGGAGTCGGTGATTTTGAGTTGCTTTTTGGTAGCAGACAAACAAATTAAAAAGGGCCATGTGAAACAGGTGAAACACAACTTTTTTGTGCCAATAACGGGACTTTCTGGTTGATAAGTAGGGCTGTAGCATCTGGTCGTTTAAATCCACCCCCCCCCATGTACAAATTGTAGTCGTGGACACATTCGGGCTTTACAATGGAGCCGCGTCTTCTTGGGATCTCCACCATGGTGTCATTGTGGATCGTAGAGAGGATGTGGACATCTTTCTTGTCCCTCCACTTCATGGCCAACACCTCCTCGTTCCTCATGGATGCCGATTCTCCAGGTCGCAATTTTTTTGTCAATAAATTTTGTGGGAATCCCTTCCGGTTTTTTTTTAATGTACCGCAGGCCGGGGTTTGTTTACTGTAAAGGTGGCGAAAAAGGGGCAGGCTGGTATAATAATTATCAACATATAAATGGTAACCTTTTCCGAACAGGGGGTATGCCAACTCCCAGACAATTTTCCCACTGGTTCCAATATATGTGGGGCAATCACGGGGCTGGAGCTGGGAGTCTTTGCCTTCGTAGATCCTGAATTTGCAGACGTATCCAGTGGCTCGATCACATAATTTATTTAATTTTAACCCATACCTGGCTCTCTTGCTTGGTATGTACTGCTTGAACTGCAGTCGGCCGGTGAAATGTACGAGGGACTCGTCCACACAAATTTTTTGGTCTGGGATGAAAACTTCTTCAAATCGCTGGGAAAAGGCATTGATTAGGGGGCGTATCTTGTACAATGTGTCGTAGTTGGGATGATCTCGGGGAGGGCACTGTGAATTGTCATTGAAGTGGAGAAAGCGCATAATCATGTCGTATCTTTTCCTGGACATGACAGCGGAATATATGGGCATGTGTTGGATAGGGCGTTTGGACCAATATGAATGGACTTCGTTCTTTTTTGTAAGCCCCATATTGAACATAAGGCCCAAAAATAATTTAAATTCCTCCAATGTTAGACGCCGCCACTGGAACATGCGGGCGTAGGAAGAATCGGGGTTGGCAGCAATAAATTGGGATGCATACAGATTTGTTTGATCCACTATATTCTGCAGCAAATCTTGTGGGAAAAATAAACAAAAATAATCAAATTTAGAAAAATTTGTAGTGTCGGGCTGCACACCTGGCTGTGCGGTGAAAGGGGGGATGATAGCGGATCCTGAGTTGGCAGGCAACCATAAGGGGTTTGCCAGGGCATCGGGAAGGTAGGATTGGGGCTGGATTCTTCGGGTTGGGCGTGCATTTCCATTGCTTGTACTGGGCTCCTCTTCCTGGGGTATGGCGCTGCTGGTGGTGGGCAGTTCTCCTGATCTTGGTGCTGATCTTGGTGCTGATCTTGGTGCCGATTGCATTCTTTTGGGAGGGACGGTTTCCTCCGGGGACTCGGACTCTGAGCCACTATCCTCCACTGGCTCGTATTCCGAACCAGAATCGGATAATGGGAGATCCCTGCTGCTCTCATCATCCGACATGGCAAGAATGGCATATGCCTCCTCAGGTGTGTAAACCCTTTGGGACATTATGGCAGTGCTTATTGGTGGGCCTGTGTAATGGTACTGCTGGTGGTAGTGGTGGCGGTCTGTGTGGTAGTACCGATGGAGGTATTAGTGGTGGGCCTGTGTGGTGGTACCGATGGCGGTATGGGTGGTGGTGGTACCAATGGCAGTACAGGTGGTGGTGGTACCGATGGCGGTACGGGTGGTGGTGGTGGCGGCGGTACCGATGGCGGTACAGGTGGCGGTACGGGTGGTGGTGGTAGCGATGGCGGTATGGGTGGTGGTGGTACCGATGGCGGTACAGGTGGTGGTGGTACCGATGGCGGTACAGGTGGTGGTGGTACAATGGCGGTACGGGTGGTGATGGTACCGATGGCGGTACAGGTGGTGGTACAGGTGGTGGTGGCACTACCGACGGTGGTACGGGTGGTGGTACTGGTGGTGGTACCGATGGCGGCACTAGTGGTGATACTGGTAGCGGGCCTGTGTGGCAGTATAGATGCTGGGCCTGGTGGCGGTACTGGTGGTGGTACTGGTACCGATGGCGGTACTGGTAGCCTGTGTGGCGGTGCCAATGGTGGTACCGATGGAGGTGGGCCTGTGACAGATGATTGACAGATGGGCTGATTGATTGACAGATGGGCTGATTGATTGATTGACAGATGGGTTGATTGATTGACAGATGGGGTGATTGATTGACAGGTGGGGTGATTGATTGACAGATCGGCTGATTGATTGACAGATCGGCTGATTGATTGACAGATGGGCTGATTGATTGACGTATGGGCTGATTGACAGATGGGCTGATTGACAGATGGGCTGATTGATGTGCTGGGCTGTGTGACAGGTCCTCTTTATGGGGGGGGCGTGTTGTGCACTGTAAACTTATGTAGACAAACTACACTGAGCTAACTTACTGATCTCTTCTCTCTCCTCACAGATCGGTGTGTGAGGAGAGAGCAGGGATCAGGTAGTAACTCCTGTGGAGTTTGTTTACATTTGTGACCGGCTGTGATTGGACACAGCCGGTCACGTGGTAAACAGCCAATTCATTGGCTGTTTACTCTGATCGGGGACGCGCTGTGTCCAAGGGACACTCGCCTTCCCCGATCCCCGCTCTGCAAGCCTGTGGCGGCGCGCACGGAGCGCGCCGCCGAGTTTGTTTTGACAGGTGATCGGCTGTGACTTTGACACAGCCGATCACATGCTAAACAGCCAATGAAATTGGCTGTTTACCGTGATCGGGGAAGCGCTGTGTCCGAGGGACACATGCCGTCCCCGATCACCGCGCTGCGCGCCCCCGCGGGCGCGCGCAAGGCATTATCCTGCAGGACGTCATATGACGTCCAGTATCGATAATGCAACCGCTTCCCGGACGTCAATTCACTATTGACTGGGCGGGAAGTGGTTAAGTACCCTCTCCCGGCATGCACAGTGGGTAGACCACGCACACTGCACGCCCGCCGAGAGAGGACACCCAATCGCGCTGCAATGCTACCTGTAGTTCAACCTGAGACCTGGGTGACAGCGCCCCCCACAGGTCAAAGGGAACTGTACTGCCAGGCAACACCACAACAAAGCAGAAACCAATTTAAAGAATTCAAACAGCCTGAGCCTAAATATTTGCTCAGGCTACCCCTTAAATTTAGGCATAGTGACCCCAATTATGGGGGGTCCGCTACATAATGAATAGTCAACGTTCATGTGACAACAGAAGCAGGACAAACACATGAACGTTGACTATTCATTACAATAAAGACTTTTATCGGAGTGCGAATCCATTTCTTCAATATAAGTTGGGGATCGCCGCCATTACTAGTATAAAAAAATAAAATAAAAATTCCATTATATATACCATAGTTTGTAAGTGCTATAACTTTTGCGCAAATCAATCAATGTACGCTTATTGGGGTTTTTTTAACCAAAAAATATGTAGCAGAATATATAATGGCCGAAATTTATGAAGAAATTCTATTGGTTTATTTTTTTTATTGAATATGTTTTATAGCAGAAAGTCAAATATATTGTTTTTTGGGGAGTTTTTTTGCAAAATTGTCTGTCTTTTTTGTTTATAGTGCAAAAAATAAAAAATAAACTGTGGCGATACTAACAAAAAACACCAAATGAAGGCTCTATTTGTGTGAAAAAAAAATTACATAGGTTTCATTTATGGACAGCGTTGCATGACTGCGCAATTATCAGTTAATTATTTCTTTTTTTATTGGAAAAAATTTCAAATGCAAAACTCACCATCATTGGTGTAAACATTCACACATTCATATTTCCATTTTTATTTTTATTTTTTCCCTTATTACCTGTTTCCCATTACCCTTCCCCCCCCCCCCCAACCCCTCCCCTGATCTGTCCATCTCTCTACCTCCTTTTATCTTGTCATCTGTCTGATTCAGTCATTCCCTGTACGTATTTGTCTGACAATTTAAAGACTCTCCACTTCTCCCATTTGTTCTTATTTCTTTCATCTCCTCCCTGCTCTCCTCGACCTAGATATTCCATTTTGGCTACGTATTCGACTCGTTGTATCCACTCTTTTATAGTCGGTTTTGTTGTTTCTAGCCATTTTTTCGGGATTAATCCCTTTGCTGCATTAAGCAGCACCGGGATCAAGGTTGTTTCATACCGTTTTTTTTTTTTATGTTTGTACCGTGGAACAAACATATCCAGGGTTCTTGTGGGACCTTCTCCCCGGTTATTTCTTTTATGTAATCTATAATTTCCTCCCAGTACTCTTTTATTTTTGGGCACTCCCACCATATATGCTTTGTTGTTCCTTTTTGTTTACATTTCCTCCAACATAGCGGGGAGTTGTTTGGATGGATTTTGTTCATTCTCTCTGGGGTCAAGTGCCAGCGTATCATACACTTATAATTTGCCTCAATCGTCATTATGTCGGTTGCACTATTGAATAAAGCCCTGATCATTTGTGCCTCCTCTAGCTTTTTACCCATGTCCTGTCCCCATTTTTCTATACATACTAATGATCCCTGTGTTTCTAATTCTGTTAAAATTCCATATGTTTGTGATATACCATGTTTTAAGGGCCTATCCATATTACAGAGTAGTGATGAGCCGAACACCCCCGGGTTCGGTTTGCACCAGAACCCGCAAACGGACCGAAAGTTCGCACAAACTTTAGAACCCTATTAAATACAATGGATGCGAACGTTCGAAATCTAAAGTGCTAATTATAACGACTATTATGCATGTTATTGTCCTAAAAAGGGTTTGGGAACCCGGGTTCTGCACCAGGGGACATGTATCAATGCAAAAAGAAGTTTTAAAAACGGCAGTTTTTCTGGAGCAGTCATTTTAATGATGCATAAAGTGAAAAAAAAAGTCAAATATTCCTTTAAATATCGTACCTGGGGGGTGTCTAAAGTATGCCTGTGAAGTGCCACGTGTTTCCCGTGTTTAGAACTGTCCCTGCACAAAATTACATTTCTAAAGGAAAAAAAGCCATTTAAAACTGCTTGCGGCTTTAATGTAATGTCTGGTCCCGGTAATATGGATGAAAATCTTTAAGAAAAATGACATAGCTACCCCATCACCCCCCCCCTTACCCCAGCCCATTACCAGCCCCTTTGGGTCTTGTATGGATATTAAGGGGAACCCCGCACACAAAATAAAAAAGGCCCTATATACTCTGAACAGCCGTATACAGGCGGTGCATACAAGACAGGGACTGTAGGTTTGTTCTTATGTAGAATCTGTTTGTAATTTTGAACAGGTACATTGTTTAAGTGTAGCTCCAGCCAAAAAATATATTTTTAAGCTTTTTGGAAAACATAGGGAAGGGTTATCACCCCTGTAACATTTGTTTTGCTGTCTGTGCAGTGTGCACCTGTTCAGAACAGTTCACGTCACTTTCCGTCCTAATGACAAATGTTTTTTGAAAATTTGGGGTTTTTATTGAAACAAGAATTGGTGATAAAGAATCAGTGGAGAGGAGACACTTTTTTTCCCATATTAACTCTTACAGGAGAGAATTTGCCTTCCTAGGGGTAGATTTTCTCTCACTTCCTGTTGTATCCTTCCGTTTGCAAGGAGGAGTCGTTTGTAAGTTGGATGTTTGAAAGTAGGGGCCTGCCGTATATACTCAGCTGAAATTTGCCCCTTACATGTTGGTGTTGCCACAACACTGTGAGCCCTCACAGTTACTCTTGGTGGGCGCATGAATGGGCCCTGCTGTGAATTATTAGATCAAGAATTGTAATTGCATGCCCCTGTTGAACAGGGGCTGAAAAATTGGGCCTTTGGTGGTGGTGGTGGTGGTGGTGTTGACACAACACTGTAAGGCCTCACAGTTAGTCTTGGTGGGTGCAGGAATGGGCCCTGCTGTGAATTATTAGATCAAGAATTGTAATTGCATGCCCCTGTTGAACAGGGGCTGAAAAATTGGGCCTTTGGTGGTGGTGGTGGTGGTGGTGTTGACACAACACTGTAAGGCCTCACAGTTAGTCTTGGTAGGCGCAGGAATGGGCCCTGCTGTGCATTATTAGATCAAGAATTGTAATTACATGCCCCTGTTAACCTCCCTGGTGGTATGATTCTTTCTGGAATTATGTACCAAAAGCGGTACAATTATTTTGCATGAAAATTTGGTGTTATGTATTATAGGCCTGCGATTCTTAGTAATTACTTACTTAAACCTGACCAAACCAGAGTCTAGTAAACATCCCGGGTATGATAAATATGAAACACAAAATTATAAATTATAATATAATAAATAACTATAAATAATTATAAAAAATAGTAATCTAATTATAATAAAAATTATTCAATAATGTAATCAAATCAAAAACACTGAAATTTGCTCAGTTGCAGAATTGTCGCTGTCATTAGATTTAGTGTTTGATGACGAATTTCCCCACAAATCACTATCGCTCAATTCTGCGAGTGATTCTAATTTATTATCGCTGCTTTCTAGCTGGTCTAAAACCACTTTTGACATAAAGGGACACTTTTTAGTTGCTATGGGCAATCCCCAGTTTACAGGCAGAAAGAACGATTTTTATTATATAAAAGTGCATGCAGGGCACTGGGCAGACCACTAGGGACAAAGGGGGTGTGTAATTATTACATACAGTACTGTAATCTGCAAGATTACAGTATACTGTATGTATACTATGTGTTTACCTTTTTGAATTTGCCGCCCAGTTCCGCTCCCTTGCGCCGCTGCGGCTCGCAGGGAACGGAACTAGGAAGTCAGATGGGGTCGAAAGTGCCAACACTCGCCGGAGGTCTCGCTGGCGATCACAGCAGAGGACATCATCGCTGGATCGCCAGGAGAAGGTAAGGAAACTCCGCTGCGGGCTCTGCAATGTCTACCCCGAGCGTGACTCGGGGTTACCGATCCTAGCATAAAAAAAACAACCCCGAGTCACGCTCGGGATTACCGCTAGGGAGGTTAAACAGGGGCAGAAAAATTGAGCCTTAGGCACTGGTGCCACAACACTGCAACCCCTCACAGATACTGTACTTGGAGCACAGCAATGAGCCCTGTTGCAAAGTATTGCATCAAAAATTATAATTACACGCCCCTGTTAAACAGGGGCTGAAAAATTGGGCCTTAGCCACTGGTGCTGGTGCCACGACACTGCAACCACTCCCAGATACTCTAGTTGGAGTGCAGGAATGAGCCCTGCTGCAAAGCATTGCATAAAAAATTGTAATAACACACCCCTGTTAAACAGGGGCTGAAAAATTGGGCCTTAGCCACTGGTGGCGGCACCCAGAAACAAAAATGTTCTTCCAAGCTATCATCGTAAATCGGATCATTGAGGAGGAGGAGGATAGTCAGTCAACATAACAGGACAAACTCTCAGCATCAGCATCAGTCTTGAAGGGATGTGACATTTGAAAATAAATTAGTCTGTTATATCAGCTTCAGGTGTTTAGTAGCTGGTGGTGATCCAAGACTGGTTCATCTTTATGAAAGTCAGTCGATCAACAGAGTCGGTGGACAGGCGCACCCTGTGATCCGTGACAAATCCTCCAGCAGCACTGAATGTGCGTTCTGAAAGAACGCTGGATGCAGGACAGGCCAGTAGCTCAATTGCATACTGTGCAAGCTTTGGCCAGTGATCCATCCTCAAGACCCAGTAAGCAAGAGGATTTTCGGTGGGGAAGGTGTCCAAGTCTGACCTTGCCCCTAGGTATTCCTGCACCATGTATATCAGACGCTGGCGATGGTTGCTGGAACCGATCATACCTTGGGGCTGCGGACTAAAGAATTGTCTGAACGCTTCGGTCAGACGGCCACCTTCCCCACCGCTCCTTCTTTGACTGACATCAAAGAAATAGGAGGTTGTAGAAAACAGGTCTGGTGTGATGTAGCCAACATCCCTAACTGATACAATACAAAAGTTTCCCCTCACAGGGCGGGACTTTATAGGCATGAATTTACATAACCACTAGGGTAGAGTATAAAAATAATTTATTACAAAAATAGAAAGTATGATTACATAAAATTGTAGGCCAATAAAAAAGACTTGATATATGCAGAAGATACAATCAATGAATCAATAGAATAGATGTTGAATTATGCCCAATGCATTGCATGCCCAGGGGAAAGGATTATACCCTAGACTGCAATGCTAGTGCATAATTATATGAAAATTGGAATTGTACATATATAGGTCAAATCCTACGCGTTACGGAGATAGCTCCTTCTTCAGGGATAATCCGACATATAATTCAGAATTGAAATCTAAAACAGAGAAGAATACAGTTGTCTCATGTGATGGCATTCATTAAACATAAAACACGAAACAAAACATAAACAATAAATATGCAAATGAGGGTGAGCATGGAAAACACCCAATTGGCAGAGTACTCACCTCTGCAGCCATACATCAAGCTTATATATCAGTCATCATAGAACCACAACACCCAGAAAGCACAAGGGTTATGGTTTGAAAACAAGTGGTGAAAAAATCCCCCCTATATGGGGAAATGGGTGGAAACTGCGCACATGCGATGTCCAGACAGCGAACCGGGACCGCAAACGTCTCCAAAGGGAAGCATAGAAAAATCAATATACCTGAGGTAAAAATAAAAATTCTCAAACTAATTATAGATTAATGCACATAAATGCGTCAAAGAAGCATATTGTACACTATATAGTATTGTCCCAAGATTTGTACCCTTTTCCCAAAAATAGGGATTCAGGGGTTTAATAGTATAAAAAATATAAATATATTGTTGACACAAGATAGAAATCAAGTGAAATTCACATGGATATTGGATAGATTTTTCTTACCTCTTCCCAGAATACTGTATAATTATGGGAAATGGGGAGAGGAGAGGAGGGGCATGCAGATAGACAATATGGAGAACTTTTGATGTAGTATGCACAGCTCCCACAAGAAGGAAAAAACAACAAGATACAGGTGGAGTCCTCACAGATCCAGCATACACGGAAAACGGAGGAAAGGGAGACCAACTCCCTATCTTGTATTGCAAGTCCACTCATCAAGCAAAATTGCCTATGGAGTCTATATGAAAGGAGAGACAAAAGAAAAGACAAAAGATTGCATCATTACTTGATGCATTTGTAGTATCACCCTACATTTGTGGTCTCAAATGGACCCAAAGTGGGGGATGATAATCATCTGCTAATATTGCCGAAAAGTCACCGCCACGAGTTGAAGATCAAAAAATCACATCTCACCTGGTTATTGTCCTGCCCCACGTGCTCTCTCCCCATCAGCCACAGCACTATTGAAGGACTGACTTTGTCGCTTTTAAAGAGCATCAAGGCACAGTGATTGGCTTCCTCAGCGATACACGTGGGTGTCAAACACCACGTGTGCCCTGTCATTAGAATGCTGCGGTCCCCAGGGCGCGGGGCGCACCACCAAGTCCCCCCCCCCAGAGGCGAGATAGCCAGTGAGTGAGAGCCACGTCATGCGCCACGCCCCCACCGACACATGGGTGCGGCACAAGGGATTCACACATGATCCTAGTGGACGAATGGAAATGGAGAAGCCGTCAGACGTCAGATGATCCCGGGTTACATGAGTGACAGTGCCGCAAAAAATAGGCAAAAAGCCGGCTCATACAGATGGCAACATCCATAAGAGATCCGGCCAGCAGCCGGAGAGGCCCCCGTGTGTCGGGATCGAATCCAGACAGGGAAACGTGCACAGCAAAAGGCCCCATAATTGCCACCACTGCTGTTCAATCTTGAACAGGCCAATACAGATTTCATAAACTACTAAAAAGTATTTGTATTGAGGGCCAATAGCCACAAAATGTATCCAAACGGAATAGAGATAAATAGGCAGCTGCAGAAGTGAGTAAATATCACCAAATCATAAATTGCATAAAATTAAAATTAAAAACAAACACATAAATGTGAGAATGCAAAAAATTGATTACTACATACATAAAATATGAAGCGGGCATCCCTGTGAGAACACATGGGACATACCTCCAAATCCTGGTTAACAGAAATAGGCATTATTTGCAAACACAGAAATTGTTTTGATTGCAAGAAAATCTTTGACTGACCGAAGCCTCAGCAACTCGTTGTCCAAGACCAGGAGTTTATAACCTCCCAGTCTCTGGGAATTCGTTGCACAGACCTTTCTACAAGGCCTCCCGGAGTTGTCTCATCCTCTGCTCCCTCTGCGACGGTAAGATAAGGTCTGCAACCTTACCCTTGTACCGTGGATCAAGGAGAGTGGCCAGCCAGTAATGGTCCCTCTCCTTGATCCGAAGAATACGAGGATCCTTCCGCAGACTTTGCAGGATCAGGGAGGCCATGCAGCGTAGGTTAGCTGAGGCATTCAGTCCGGAGTCCTCTGGGTCACTAAGGACGACATGATCCGCAGCCACCTCCTCCCAGCCACGTACAAGTCCACTGGTTTCTTGGGACTGTAAATCATCCCTAAAAGACTGCTGCTGATGATGCTGAGTGCCAGGCTCCACCTCCATGCTGACACAATCCTCCTCCCCCTCCTCCTCTTCTTCCTGTGCGATTGGTGGGACAGAAGGAACACTATCTGGGTAAAGGGGGCCTTGAGAGGCAAGGAAGTCCTCCTCTTCCTGCCTCTGTTCTGCCTCAAGTGCCCTGTCCATTATTCCACGCAGCGTATGTTCCAACAGGTGGACAAGAGGTACAGTGTCACTGATGCATGCACTGTCACTGCTCACCATCCTCGTGGCCTCCGCAAATGGTGCCAGGACAGTGCATGCATCCCTGATCATGCCCCACTGGCGTGGTGAAAAAAACCCGAGCTCCCCTGACCCTGTCCTGGTGCCGTAGTCGCACAGGTACTCATTGATGGCCCTCTGCTGCGTGTGCAGCCGCTGCAGCATGGCCAACGTTGAGTTCCACCTGGTGGGCATGTCACATATAAGGCAGTTCTTGGGCAGGTTCAACTCCTTTTGCAGCTCAGCCAGGCGAGCACTGGCATTATAAGATCTGCGGAAATGCACACAGACTTTCCTGGCCTGCCTCAGGACATCCTGTAAGCCCGGGTACCTGCCCAAGAACCGCTGCACCACCAGGTTAAGGACGTGAGCCACACAGGGCACATGGGTCAGTTGTCCCTGTCGGAGAGCGGAGAGGAGGTTGGTGCCATTGTCGCAAACTACCATTCCTGGCTTAAGCTGGCGTGGCATCAACCACCTCTCGGCCTGCCCCTGCAGAGCAGACAGAACCTCTGCCCCAGTGTGGCTCCTGTCCCCCAAACACACGAGCGCAAGCACGGCATGGCATCTTTTTGCCTGCGTACTTGCGTAGCCCCTTGAACGCCTACGGAGCACCGCTGGTTCCGAGGACAAAGCACAGGAAGAGGCCACGGAGGAAGAAGAAGAGGAGGGGGTGGAGGACAGAGGTGTGTCACAACCAGTAGTAGCATTTTGGAGGCGTGGCGGTGGAACAACCTCCAACACTACTGCACCTTGTCCTGCATCCTTCCCAGCTGCCGAAAGAGTGACCCAATGGGCCGTGAAAGAAAGGTAACGTCCCTGTCCATGCCTGCTGGACCATGAGTCAGCGGTAATATGCACCTTACCGCTGACCGCCCTGTTCAGCGAGGCCAAGACATTGCCTTCCACATGCCGGTAGAGAGCCGGAATCGCCTTCCGTGAGAAAAAGTGCTGTTTGGGAACCTGCCACTGAGGAACCGCACATTGCACAAACTCACGGAAGGGGGCCGAGTCTACCAACTGAAAAGGCAGCAGTTGAAGTGCTAGCAATTTAGCCAAGCTAGCATTCAACCGCTGGGCATGTGGATGGCTGGGAGTGAACTTCTTTCGATGGTCCAGCAGCTGGGGCAGGGAAATTTGCCTGCTAGAATCGGACATCGGTGTACTGCTAGCAGAGTGGCCGCAAGTACTTGGCTGTGACACACCTAATTCTACACCTTCATTCCTCTCAGTGCAGGTTTCAGAGAGGACTGAAGGTATAGTGGGGTTGGAGATCCCAGCTGATGCGGTGCAAGGAGAGGTCCGCTTTGTTCTTTGGTGTGGGTCTTTAAGGTAGGCTTGCCAACGAGCTGCATGGCAGGTCAACATATGTCTGGTCAAGCATGTGGTGCCCAAGCGGCTGATGTTTTGGCCACGCGATATACGCTTGAGACATATGTTGCAAACAGCAGCTGTGCGATCTGATGCACTCGCCTCAAAAAAGGCCCACACCAAAGAACTTTTTGAATAACGGGCAGAGGCAGCGCCCTGCACAGGCGGAGCTCTGCGGTGTGATTCCGTCGGTGTGCTGCCCTTACGCTGGCCACCCAAGGGCATCCTGCCTCGTTGGAGATGTGCCTCCTCCTGATCCTCCTCCTCCTCCTCTCTCCTATTAGGCACCCACGTGGAGTCAGTGACCTCATCATCCCCTCCCTCCTCATCACTGGAGCCAATCTGGCAGTATGCTGCAGCTGCTGGAACATGACTGCCAGATTGGTGTCCTTCTTGAGCATCCCCTCTCTCTGCTCTCACGCTACTGCCTTCCTCTAGCTGGGTATCATCATCAGACCCTTCGAAGCGCTGGGCATCCTCCTGGAGCATGTACCCAACACTGTGCTCAAACAGTTCGGGGGACTCCTCAGGAGGAGGACATGGTGGGTCTAGGGAAGGAGTGACTGATGATGACATTGATACCAGGGAAGAGGACGCTTTGGCAGCTGCTTTGCCAGTACCCTGAGCCTGGGTGAGAGAGGATGAGGAGGATGAGGAGGGCTTGGTCATCCACTCTACCAAGTCTTCGGCATGATGTGGCTCAACATGTCCAGCTGCCGAAAAGAAGGACAAGCATGTCCCATGGCCATGTGCTGATGACAATGCACCGCGTCCACGACCAGCACTGTTGCCCCCAGACACAGAGCCTGCTTGCCCTCTTTTATTGGCTCCTGACTGTCTGCCTCTCCTTGTTTGCCTTCCAGACATTCTAATGGCCTGCAGGGAGATGGGAAAACCAGCAATAAGGGCTAGCTTCAGGTGTATACTGTGCAGGAGGCTTAGCAACAATGACACTGACACTGTCCCCTGCCTATCCTTCTCTCTCCCTGCACACAAGGTTTAGCAAAGAATAGGACACTGACACTGTCGACTGCCTATCCTTGTCTGTCCCTACACACAAGGTTTAGCAATATGGTTCAGCACACTAGGTTTAGCAAAGATTATGACACTGACACTCTCGACTGCCTATCCTTGTCTGTCCCTACACACAAGGTTTAGCAATATGGTTCAGCACACTAGGTTTAGCAAAGATTATGACACTGACACTCTCGACTGCCTATCCTTGTCTGTCCCTACACACAAGGTTTAGCAATATGGTTCAGCACACTAGGTTTAGCAAAGATTATGACACTGACACTCTCGACTGCCTATCCTTGTCTGTCCCTACACACAAGGTTTAGCAATATGGTTTAGCACACTAGGTTTAGCAAAGATTATGACACTGACACTCTCGACTGCCTATCCTTGTCTGTACCTACACACAAGGTTTAGCAATATGGTTCAGCACACTAGGTTTAGCAAAGATTATGACACTGACACTCTCGACTGCCTATCCTTGTCTGTCCCTACACACAAGGTTTAGCAATATGGTTCAGCACACTAGGTTTAGCAAAGATTATGACACTGACACTCTCGACTGCCTATCCTTGTCTGTCCCTACACACAAGGTTTAGCAATATGGTTCAGCACACAAGGTTTAGCAAAGAATATCACACTGACACTCTCCCTGCCTATCCTTGTCTGTCCCTACACACAAGGTTTAGCAATATGGTTCAGCACACAAGGTTTAGCAAAGATTATGACACTGACACTCTCGACTGCCTATCCTTGTCTGTCCCTACACACAAGGTTTAGCAATATGGTTCAGCGCACTAGGTTTAGCAAAGATTATGACACTGACACTCTCGACTGCCTATCCTTGTCTGTCCCTACACACAAGGTTTAGCAATATGGTTCAGCACACAAGGTTTAGCAAAGAATATGACACTGACACTCTTCCTGCCTATCCGTGTCTGTCCCTACACACAAGGTTTAGCAATATGGTTCAGCACACAAGGTTTAGCAAAGATTATGACACTGACACTCTCGACTGCCTATCCTTGTCTGTCCCTACACACAAGGTTTAGCAATATGGTTCAGCGCACTAGGTTTAGCAAAGATTATGACACTGACACTCTCGACTGCCTAACCTTGTCTGTCCCTACACACAAGGTTTAGCAATATGGTTCAGCGCACTAGGTTTAGCAAAGATTATGACACTGACACTCTCGACTGCCTATCCTTGTCTGTCCCTACACACAAGGTTTAGCAATATGGTTCAGCACACTAGGTTTAGCAAAGATTATGACACTGACACTCTCGACTGCCTATCCTTGCCTGTCCCTACACACAAGGTTTAGCAATATGGTTCAGCGCACTAGGTTTAGCAAAGATTATGACACTGACACTCTCGACTGCCTATCCTTGTCTGTCCCTACACACAAGGTTTAGCAATATGGTTCAGCGCACTAGGTTTAGCAAAGATTATGACACTGACACTCTCGACTGCCTATCCTTGTCTGTCCCTACACACAAGGTTTAGCAATATGGTTCAGCGCACTAGGTTTAGCAAAGATTATGACACTGACACTCTCGACTGCCTATCCTTGTCTGTCCCTACACACAAGGTTTAGCAATATGGTTCAGCGCACTAGGTTTAGCAAAGATTATGACACTGACACTCTCAACTGCCTATCCTTGTCTGTCCCTACACACAAGGTTTAGCAATATGGTTCAGCACACAAGGTTTAGCAAAGAATATGACACTGACACTCTCCCTGCCTATCCTTGTCTGTCCCTACACACAAGGTTTAGCAATATGGTTCAGCACACAAGGTTTAGCAAAGATTATGACACTGACACTCTCGACTGCCTATCCTTGTCTGTCCCTACACACAAGGTTTAGCAATATGGTTCAGCGCACTAGGTTTAGCAAAGATTATGACACTGACACTCTCGACTGCCTATCCTTGTCTGTCCCTACACACAAGGTTTAGCAATATGGTTCAGCACACAAGGTTTAGCAAAGAATATGACACTGACACTCTCCCTGCCTTTCCTTGTCTGTCCCTACACACAAGGTTTAGCAATATGGTTCAGCACACAAGGTTTAGCAAAGAATATGAAACTGACACTCTCCCTGCCTATCCTTCTCTGTCCCTACAAACAAGGTTTAGCAAAGAATATGACACTGACACTCTCCCTACCTATCCTTGTCTGTCGCTACACACAAGGTTTAGCAATATGGTTCAGCACACAAGGTTTAGCAAAGAATATGACACTGACACTCTCCCTGCCTATCCTTGTCTGTCCCTACACACAAGTGTAGCGGCCACCCCCTCACCCCGTCCTCTTTAGCCTAGGGGTATGTCACGCGACAGAGGTGAGGGTGCGCTACGGCCCATGTCCTCCCCACTACTTGCAGGCGAGGTGAAGGCCAATACCTAATGTTTCCTCGGGCCGGTGTCCTGAACATGTACCGAGTCTGTCGTGCAGAAACCTCCCTTTACTCCCATTAACAGAGTCCATACACCAATCACAATCCAACGGTTAGATTTATTTTGTATCTTCAGTTACAAGGCAATGCGATGGCATGATACGGAGGAATGAGCAGGTCGAGGCACTATACTGATCTGGGTCCCTACACCCCCTATGCTATGACCAAGGGCTGTAGGGGTCTCAACATGAAATACCTCCGTTGCGCTGCGGGCCTCTATCAGGGGAAGATGTCCTCCGAGGGAGTTACTGCAGGCCCATCCGTCACCGGGTTGACACTACACCGGGTCTTCGAACGAGTGACCTCCCCAGCCTCCTCACCTCAGATGTGGGTCCCCTCGTGAGGGGCGCCCTGGAGCAACTCCACCCTCGCGGGACCCAGTCGGAGTCACCGGGTCCCAGGCCTCCTCAATAGTACCTCATCCCAGGCTGAAGGTGCCTGGGATGGACTCCATCTTCATCCCGGCCAGGCCTAGGGTGCCTAGGCCGGAACCTTGAACCACCCGCACCCAGGCTGAAGGTGCCTGGGTGCGTGAAGAGATGATCCCCGAAGACCTCATGGCAAGGGCGTCTCCCCCTTTTATCTCCTCCCATCGACACCACGGCGGGTTCCCCGCCCCGGCCGTACCATCTCCAGGAAGGGACCAAAGAAGGGTAGCACTGCGATAGTGATTCTACCCCGAGCCAGTAGGTACACTGACACCTACTGGTCGAAGAGAATATTACACCACCCAATCCTCCACGAATAAGAAAAAGGGGTCTGAACCCTAACATAATTACACACTTGGGTCACACTACTCCCCAAGTGTACCCCACTAAATTGAGGACCCCGCTACACAAGGTTTAGCAATATGGTTCAGCACACAAGGTTTAGCAAAGAATATGAAACTGACACTCTCCCTGCCTATCCTTCTCTGTCCCTACGAACAAGGTTTAGCAAAGAATATGACACTGACACTCTCCCTACCTATCCTTCTCTGTCCCTACACACAAGGTTTAGCAAAGAAAAAATATGACACTGTCCCTGCCTATCCTTCTCTTTCCCTGCGCCGGAACACACTACACGAGGCCGCCGCGCTGGCGGCCTTTTATAGTGTGGGGCGTGTACTAAACCCCCTCAGCAATAATTGGCCACAGGCATCCTGCCTGTGGCCAATCATTGCTCTCCTCGCTGCCGGCGCTGTGATTGGCCAAGCATGCAGGGTCACAGTGTGTTAAATGTTAGATAATTTCACTAAAATTAACGGTATAAATAACGGTATACCGTTCTTGATGTATTCGTCTGAGACAAAATTTGTGAATCAGCTTGAAAGCAAACCGTGTGTTTTATTATACACACCAAAAAGGAATTAATACAGTTACAGTATATTAATTCAATAGCTTCTTAAAGGTTCCAAAATAATGTTCAAGTATAAAATAAAGTTCAGTATATCAGATGCCTCATGCTTCTTAAAATGTCCTTAAAATGGCCGATTAACCCTGTGTATGCTGAATAGTCTGTGGGCTGTAGAAATAGATGTTTCCTGAATCTCTGGCTGGTGAAGAAGGGCCGTTCCTTCCTGCTCACTCAGCTTTTAAAGACAGTTTTTTCTTTGTTGAAATTCGCGCTCAAAAGTAACCACACCTATATTTTAAAATATTACCTCCCTCTCATTACACACTATGTAGGGATTCCAGAATATACATATGAGGAACATCTGGTTCGACTTATCAGACTGCATAGGAAATGCCTCGGTGTTACAGGATTTGGGGGAGGGGAAGTAAAACTAGTCTAAACTGCATCTATATTCCTAACAAAATATTAGTTACATAGCAGTATTGTCTAGAAGTTAAAATATATTTACAACATACATCAAAACCCTGACAGTTTCTGGAATTTAAAGCTCAAGTTCAAATGTCACATTTGGGGTTCATTAAATCAGAAGTCCACCCATTCATCCAGTTATTTTGAGGAATTCTTTCTTAATCTTGGCCAAATAAAATTTTAGATATTAAGAATATAACATTCCCCTCTGAAATATGAATAATAATCATATTTTCCAATTAAATCATTCATACAAACATTTATGTCCCATGTACTCTGACTCTGATCCAATAACTCCAAATGATTTGTTATTTGTAACCAAGCCTGCAACTCCAAAACCCATCCTTCTCTTAAGCTTATTTTTCAACATATCATCACCTTTCTTAATTTCATTTCTGATTTGATTATAAAATTATTTTTTTTTCATTCTAAACATTAAACATAATTGATATATAATGCATAACATAATAATAATAAAAATAATAACTATATGATGCGATAAAATATTTCCTGCTGCGGAAGTCATGAAAGTTTTTCCCCAAATGGATATACTAGTTCTGAATTGTCTCCACTAGGTGGCGCCTGCAAAATCCGACCATTGATGACGAGACACTTTCTCTGAGTCTGTCATGATCTGAAAACAAACCTTCTTTTTATCTATAAGAGTAATCAATTCAGAAGTAGTTCCAACTTTTTCTATTCTTGCTGAACATAATGTATGATTATGATAACAAGAATGAAATATACTTTTATCTTGATTAGGTAAACAAATGACTTTAGATTGGAATTGTAAACATGATGACAGATCTAATTGTTCTAAGTCAAAATTATCCTTGTTAAACACAAAATCTGTATACTACAACTTATAATATAATAATTGAGTATCACTAATTGGTACTCCCAAAACAGTAATTGGAACCAGAATTTCTTCTTTCCCTGCTACTGGAATCATAGAAGAACTATAACACTCATTCTGATTACATCCTATCAATTTATTTACCCATAAATCAGTATGATTTATTGCAAATGCATATTCTCTGGGTAAATTCTGCAAAATGCCAAAAGGAGTTATTCCACCCTGAAATGCTTGTGCAATTATTTTAAAGTTAGTGGAATATTCTGTCTGGATCTCTAAACATGCTCTAGCTATATGAGAATGTTCTTCACTTGCCATTAGATTTAAAATAATTTTCTGGAGATGCAATATGGATGGAGCAATTACATTAGCTGTTTCAAATAACCATTTCTTCTAATATTTGATTCAAATTTCTTTGGATTGTAATACCTTTACTTCCCACTAAACCAGCTCCTAAAATGCCTTCAACGATACCACGTTTATTCCTGTTATGATTCCTAATATTGATTCCAAACTATCTTTCAATTCCCAATTCCATATTAACCAAATGTCCTTGACATTGTGGAAACCTTGTAGAAATTTTCCATTCTGAGATATTAAAGTTCCACAATATAATGACAAACTTTCCTTCTCTCAATAGAGCTCTGGATTGGAAATGATTAGCAAGAACGCTATCTTTACCTATACATAGATTCTTCCTTGGAGACCCTACAACAACACTTGCATTAGCACATTTCAATGGATAACCTTCTATTAATATGCAGCACTCATATATACCGGTATCATCTAAAGATACACCTGATTGATGATAAATAAATGTATCATTGATCCAATTCACAGTACCAAAAACTCCTTTATGAATGATATTAGTGGTACTGTGAAGAAAGCTACCCAAAAATTCACCATTCCTTTTCCAAATTAATAATGAATTTTGAGGCAAAAAATATCTGAGTACTACATACCAAATTCATACCATCTTCATCTATCAATGATTTTTAAGGACTGTGGAGACACTTCTATTTCTGGAACAATAATATCTACCACAGTACGACTAATTTTAACTATCCAATATTTTTCCAAAACTTTGTAGCAAGTAATAATACCGTTCTACTGAATACCACAGTAATTTCCCAGTGATTTCAACATCATTACTATTAGGGATGAGCTTCGTGTTCGAGTCGAACATACGTTCGACTCGAACATCGGCTGTTCGATCGTTCGACGAAGATCGAACGATTTGGGCCGTTCGCGCCAAATTCGAGTGACGCGAACGGCCCACAATGCACTACGCCATCGCAGTGTCATCCAGGCGCTGTGATTGGCCAAGCATGCACTGTGACCCCGCATGCTTGGCCAATCACAGCGCCGGCAGCGAGGAGAGCAATGATTGGCCACAGGCAGGATGCCTGTGGCCAATTATTGCTGAGGGTGTTTAGTACACGCCCCACACTATAAAAGGCCGCCAGCACGGCGGCCTAGTGTAGTGTGTTCCGGAGCAGGGATAGAGCAGCATAGGCAGGGACAGTGACTTTTATTTCTTTCTTGCTTAACCTGGATTCCTTTAGTTTAGGGAAAGAGAAGGATAGGTAGGGAGAGTGTCAGTGTGTTTTGTGCTTGTGCTATAGTGTGCTTAAAAAAAACATTTTTTCTAGGGACAGAAAACTGTAGGTAGGGAGAGTGTCAGTTTCTTTCACTGTGCAAGTCCTTGTTTCCAGGGACCTGGAAGGACAGTGAGTGAATTCTCCTTGTGCTATATTGTGCTTAAAAAAAACATTTTTTCTAGGGACAGAAAACTGTAGGTAGGGAGAGTGTCAGTTTCTTTCACTGTGCAAGTCCTTGTTTCTAGGGACTGGGAAGGACAGTGAGTGAATTCTCCTTGTGCTATAGTGTGCTTAAAAAAAACATTTTTTCTAGGGACAGAAAACTGTAGGTAGGGAGAGTGTCAGTTTCTTTCACTGTGCAAGTCCTTGTTTCTAGGGACTGGGAAGGACAGTGAGTGAATTCTCCTTGTGCTATAGTGTGCTTAAAAAAAACATTTTTTCTAGGGACAGAAAACTGTAGGTAGGGAGAGTGTCAGTTTCTTTCACTGTGCAAGTCCTTGTTTCTAGGGACCCGGAAGGACAGTGAGTGAATTCTCCTTGTGCTATATTGTGCTTAAAAAAAACATTTTTTCTAGGGACAGAAAACTGTAGGTAGGGAGAGTGTCAGTTTCTTTCACTGTGCAAGTCCTTGTTTCCAGGGACCTGGAAGGACAGTGAGTGAATTCTCCTTGTGCTATATTGTGCTTAAAAAAAACATTTTTTCTAGGGACAGAAAACTGTAGGTAGGGAGAGTGTCAGTTTCTTTCACTGTGCAAGTCCTTGTTTCTAGGGACCGGGAAGGACAGTGAGTGAATTCTCCTTGTGCTATAGTGTGCTTAAAAAAAACATTTTTTCTAGGGACAGAAAACTGTAGGTAGGGAGAGTGTCAGTTTCTTTCACTGTGCAAGTCCTTGTTTCTAGGGACTGGGAAGGACAGTGAGTGAATTCTCCTTGTGCTATAGTGTGCTTAAAAAAAAACATTTTTTCTAGGGACAGAAAACTGTAGGTAGGGAGAGTGTCAGTTTCTTTCACTGTGCAAGTCCTTGTTTCTAGGGACCTGGAAGGACAGTGAGTGAATTCTCCTTGTGCTATATTGTGCTTAAAAAAAACATTTTTTCTAGGGACAGAAAACTGTAGGTAGGGAGAGTGTCAGTTTCTTTCACTGTGCAAGTCCTTGTTTCCAGGGACCTGGAAGGACAGTGAGTGAATTCTCCTTGTGCTATATTGTGCTTAAAAAAAACATTTTTTCTAGGGACAAAAAACTGTAGGTAGGGAGAGTGTCAGTTTCTTTCACTGTGCAAGTCCTTGTTTCTAGGGACTGGGAAGGACAGTGAGTGAATTCTCCTTGTGCTATAGTGTGCTTAAAAAAAACATTTTTTCTAGGGACAGAAAACTGTAGGTAGGGAGAGTGTCAGTTTCTTTCACTGTGCAAGTCCTTGTTTCTAGGGACTGGGAAGGACAGTGAGTGAATTCTCCTTGTGCTATAGTGTGCTTAAAAAAAACATTTTTTCTAGGGACAGAAAACTGTAGGTAGGGAGAGTGTCAGTTTCTTTCACTGTGCAAGTCCTTGTTTCTAGGGACCTGGAAGGACAGTGAGTGAATTCTCCTTGTGCTATATTGTGCTTAAAAAAAAAAATTTTTCTAGGGACAGAAAACTGTAGGTAGGGAGAGTGTCAGTTTCTTTCACTGTGCAAGTCCTTGTTTCTAGGGACTGGGAAGGACAGTGAGTGAATTCTCCTTGTGCTATAGTGTGCTTAAAAAAAAACATTTTTTCTAGGGACAGAAAACTGTAGGTAGGGAGAGTGTCAGTTTCTTTCACTGTGCAAGTCCTTGTTTCTAGGGACTGGGAAGGACAGTGAGTGAATTCTCCTTGTGCTATAGTGTGCTTAAAAAAAACATTTTTTCTAGGGACAGAAAACTGTAGGTAGGGAGAGTGTCAGTTTCTTTCACTGTGCAAGTCCTTGTTTCTAGGGACCTGGAAGGACAGTGAGTGAATTCTCCTTGTGCTATATTGTGCTTAAAAAAAACATTTTTTCTAGGGACAGAAAACTGTAGGTAGGGAGAGTGTCAGTTTCTTTCACTGTGCAAGTCCTTGTTTCCAGGGACCTGGAAGGACAGTGAGTGAATTCTCCTTGTGCTATATTGTGCTTAAAAAAAACATTTTTTCTAGGGACAGAAAACTGTAGGTAGGGAGAGTGTCAGTTTCTTTCACTGTGCAAGTCCTTGTTTCTAGGGACCTGGAAGGACAGTGAGTGAATTCTCCTTGTGCTATATTGTGCTTAAAAAAAACATTTTTTCTAGGGACAGAAAACTGTAGGTAGGGAGAGTGTCAGTTTCTTTCACTGTGCAAGTCCTTGTTTCTAGGGACCTGGAAGGACAGTGAGTGAATTCTCCTTGTGCTATATTGTGCTTAAAAAAAACATTTTTTCTAGGGACAGAAAACTGTAGGTAGGGAGAGTGTCAGTTTCTTTCACTGTGCAAGTCCTTGTTTCCAGGGACCTGGAAGGACAGTGAGTGAATTCTCCTTGTGCTATATTGTGCTTAAAAAAAACATTTTTTCTAGGGACAGAAAACTGTAGGTAGGGAGAGTGTCAGTTTCTTTCACTGTGCAAGTCCTTGTTTCTAGGGACCTGGAAGGACAGTGAGTGAATTCTCCTTGTGCTATATTGTGCTTAAAAAAAACATTTTTTCTAGGGACAGAAAACTGTAGGTAGGGAGAGTGTCAGTTTCTTTCACTGTGCAAGTCCTTGTTTCTAGGGACCTGGAAGGACAGTGAGTGAATTCTCCTTGTGCTATATTGTGCTTAAAAAAAACATTTTTCTAGGGACAGAAAACTGTAGGTAGGGAGAGTGTCAGTTTCTTTCACTGTGCAAGTCCTTGTTTCAAGGGACAGAGAAGGACACCTGAAGGTAGCCCTTATTGCTTTTTTCCCATCTCCCTGCAGGCCATCTATTAGAATGTCTGGAAGGCAAACAAGGAGAGGCAGACAGTCAGGAGGCAATAAAAGAGGGCAAGCAGGCTCTGTGTCTGGGGGCAACAGTGCTGGTCGTGGACGCGGTGCATTGTCATCAGCACATGGCCATGGGACACGCTTGTCCTTCTTTTCCGCAGCTGGACATGTTGAGCCACATCATGCCGAAGACTTGGTAGAGTGGATGACCAAGCCCTCCTCATCCTCCTCATCCTCTCTCACCCAGGCTCAGGGTACTGGCAAAGCAGCTGCCAAAGCGTCCTCTTCCCTGGTATCAATGTCAGACTCATCATCAGTCACTCCTTCCCTAGACCCACCATGTCCTCCTCCTGAGGAGTCCCCCGAACTGTTTGAGCACAGTGTTGGGTACATGCTCCAGGAGGATGCCCAGCGTTTCGAAGGGTCTGATGATGAAACCCAGCTACAGGAAGGCAGTAGGGTGAGAGCAGACAGAGGGGATGCTCAAGAAGGACACCAATCTGGCAGTCATGTTCCAGCAGCTGCAGCATACTGCCAGATTGGCTCCAGTGATGAGGAGGGAGGGGATGATGAGGTCACTGACTCCACGTGGGTGCCTAATAGGAGAGAGGAGGAGGAGGATGAGGAGGAGGCACATCTCCAACGAGACAGGATGCCCTTTGGTGGCCAGCGTAAGGGCAGTACACCGACGGAATCACACCGCAGAGCTCCGCCTGTGCAGGGCGCTGCCTCTGCCCGTCATTCAAAAAGTTCCTTGGTGTGGGCCTTTTTTGAGGCTAGTGCATCAGATCGCACAGCTGCTGTTTGCAACATATGTCTCAAGCGTATATCGCGTGGCCAAAACATCAGCCGCTTGGGTACCACATGCCTGACCAGACATATGTTGACCTGCCATGCAGCTCGTTGGCAAGCCTACCTCAAAGACCCACACCAAAGAACAAAGCGGACCTCTCCTTGCACCGCATCAGCTGGGATCTCCAACCCCACTATAACTTCAGTCCTCTCTGAAACATGCACTGAGAGGAATGAAGGTGTAGAATTAGGTGTGTCACAGCCAAGTACTTGCGGCCACTCTGCTAGCAGTACACCGACGTCCGATTCTAGCAGGCAAATTTCCCTGCCCCAGCTGCTGGACCGTCGAAAGAAGTTCACTCCCAGCCATCCACATGCCCAGCGGTTGAATGCTAGCTTGGCTAAATTGCTAGCGCTTCAACTGCTGCCTTTTCAGTTGGTAGACTCGGCCCCCTTCCGTGAGTTTGTGCAATGTGCGGTTCCTCAGTGGCAGGTTCCCAAACGCCACTTTTTCTCACGGAAGGCTATTCCGGCTCTCTACCGGCATGTGGAAGGCAATGTCTTGGCCTCGCTGGACAGGGCGGTCAGCGGTAAGGTGCATATTACCGCTGACTCATGGTCCAGCAGGCATGGACAGGGACGTTACCTTTCTTTCACGGCCCATTGGGTCACTCTTTTGGCAGCTGGGAAGGATGCAGGACAAGGTGCAGTAGTGTTGGAGGTTGTCCCACCGCCACGCCTCCAAAATGCTACTACTGGTTGTGACACACCTCTCTCCTCCACCCCCTCCTCTTCTTCTTCCTCCATGGCCTCTTCCTGTGGTTTGTCCTATGAACCAGCGGTGCTCCGTAGCCGTTCACGGGGCTACGCAAGTACGCAGGCAAAAAGATGCCATGCCGTGCTTGTGCTGGTGTGTTTGGGGGACAGAAGCCACACTGGGGCAGAGGTCCTGTCTGCTCTGCAGGGCCAGGCCGAGAGGTGGTTGACGCCACGCCAGCTTAAGCCAGGAATGGTGGTTTGCGACAATGGCACCAACCTCCTCTCCGCCCTCCGACAGGGACAACTGACCCATGTGCCCTGTGTGGCTCACGTCCTTAACCTGGTGGTGCAGCGGTTCTTGGGCAGGTACCCGGGCTTACAGGATGTCCTGAGGCAGGCGAGGAAAGTCTGTGTGCATTTCCGCAGATCTTATAATGCCAGTGCTCGCCTGGCTGAGCTGCAAAAGGAGTTGAACCTGCCCAAGAACCGCCTTATATGTGACATGCCCACCAGGTGGAACTCAACGTTGGCCATGCTGCAGCGGCTGCACACGCAGCAGAGGGCCATCAATGAGTACCTGTGCGACTACGGCACCAGGACAGGGTCAGGGGAGCTTGGTTTTTTTTCTCCACGCCAGTGGGGCATGATCAGGGATGCATGCACTGTCCTGGCACCATTTGAGGAGGCCACGAGGATGGTGAGCAGTGACAGTGCATGCATCAGTGACACTGTACCTCTTGTCCACCTGTTGGAGCACACGCTGCGTGGAATAATGGACAGGGCACTTGAGGCAGAACAGAGGCAGGAAGAGGAGGACTTCCTTGCCTCTCAAGGCCCCCTTTACCCAGACAGTGTTCCTTCTGTCCCACCCATCGCACAGGAAGAGGAAGAGGAGGAGGAGGAGGAGGAGGATTGTGTCAGCATGGAGGTGGAGGCTGGCACTCAGCATCATCAGCAGCAGTCTTTTAGGGATGATTTACAGTCCCAAGAAACCAGTGGACTTGTACGTGGCTGGGAGGAGGTGACTGCGGATCATGTCGTCCTTAGTGACCCAGAGGACTCCGGAGCGAATGCCTCAGCAAACCTACGCTGCATGGCCTCCCTGATCCTGCAAAGTCTGCGGAAGGATCCTCGTATTCTTCGGATCAAGGAGAGGGACCATTACTGGCTGGCCACTCTCCTTGATCCACGGTACAAGGGTAAGGTTGCGGACCTTATGTTACCGTCGCAGAGGGAGCAGAGGATGAGACAACTCCGGGAGGCCTTGCAGAAAGGTCTGTGCAACGCGTTCCCAGAGACTGGGAGGTTACAAACTCCTGGTCCAGGACAACGAGTTGCTGAGGCTTCGGCCAGTCAAAGAAGGAGCGGTGGGGAAGGTGGCCGTCTGACCGATGCGTTCAGACAATTCTTTAGTCCGCAGCCCCAAAGTATGATTGGTTCCAGCAACCATCGCCAGCGTCTGATAAACATGGTGCAGGAATATCTAGGGGCAAGGTCAGACTTGGACACCTTCCCCACCGAAAATCCTCTGGCTTACTGGGTCTTGAGGATGGATCACTGGCCAGAGCTTGCACAGTATGCAATTGAGCTACTGGCCTGTCCTGCATCCAGCGTTCTTTCGGAACGCACATTCAGTGCTGCTGGAGGATTTGTCACGGATCACAGGGTGCGCCTGTCCACCGACTCGGTTGATCGACTGACTTTCATCAAGATGAACCAGTCTTGGATCACCACCAGCTACCACACACCTGATGCTGATATAACAGACTAATTGATTTTAACATGTCACGTCCCTTCAAGACTGATGCTGATGCTGAGTGCCTGTGCTGTTATGTTGACTGGCTATCCTCCTCCTCCGAGTCCTCAATGATACGATTGATGATGATAGCTTGGAAGATCATTTTTGTTTATGGGTGCCGCCACCAGTGGCTAAGGCCCAATTTTTCAGCCCCTGTTTTACAGGGGCGTGTACTTACAATTTTTTTAGCAATAATTTGCCATAGGGCTCATTGCTGTGCTCCAAGTACAGTATCTGTGAGGGGTTGTAGTGTTGTGCCACCAGTGCCTAAGGCCCAATTTTTCAGCCCCTGTTTAACAGGGGCGTGTCATTACAATTTTTGAAGCAATACTTTGCAACAGGGCTCATTGCTGTGCTCCAAGTACAGTATCTGTGAGGGGTTGTAGTGTTGTGCCACCAGTGCCTAAGGCCCAATTTTTCAGCCCCTGTTCAACAGGGGCATGCAATTACAATTCTTGATGTAATAATTCACAGCAGGGCCCATTCCTGCACCCACCAAGAGTAAGTCTGAGGGCTTACAGTGTTGTGGCAACGCCACCACCACCACCACCACGAAAGGCCCAATTTTTCAGCCACTGTTCAAAAGGGGCATGTAATTACAATTCTTGATCTAATAATTCACAGCAGGGCCCATTCCTGCACCCACCAAGAGTAACTCTGAGGGCTTACAGTGTTGTGGCAACACCACCACCACCACCACCACCACGAAAAGCCCAATTTTTCAGCCCCTGTTCAACAGGGGCATGCAATTACAATTCTTGATCTAATAATTCACAGAAGGGCCCATTGCTGCACCCACCAAGAGTAACTGTCAGGGCTTACAGTGTTGTGGCACCAGCACCACCATCAAAGCCCCAATTTTTACTACCACTGTTCAACAATTATATGTAATTAAAATTCCTGATATAATAGTTGACAGCAGGGCGTTCCAGCACCAACCAAGAGTAACTGTGAGTGCTTACAGTGTTGTGCCAACACCAACAACTAAGGGGCCTATTTCTGCAGAGTATATACGGCAGGTCCCTACTTTCAAACATCCAACTTACAAACGACTCCTACTTGCAAACGAAAGAAGACAACAGGAAGTGAGAGGAAATCTACCCCTAGGAAGGAAAATTCTCTCCTGTAAGAATAAATATGGGAGAAAGGTGTCTCCTCTGTACTGATGCTTTATCAGCAATCCTTGTTTCAAGAAAAACACCACATTTCAAAAACAGTTGTCATTGGGACGGAAAGTGAGGTGAAATGTTCTGAACAGGGGCACCGACAGCAAAACAAATGTTACAGGGGTGATAACCCTTACCTATGTTTCCCAAAAAGTTTAAAAATAGATTTTTGGGCTGGAGCTACAGTTCAACAATGTACCTGTTCAAAATTACAAACACATTCTACATAAGAACAAACCTACAGTCCCTGTCTTGTATGCACCGCCTGTATACGGCTGTTCAGAGTATATAGGGCCTTTTTTATTTTATGTGCGGGGTTCCCCTTAATATCCATACAAGACCCAAAGGGGCTGGTAATGGGCTGGGGTGGGGGGGGGGGGGGGGTCATGGGGTAGCTATGCCATTTTTCTTAAAGATTTTCATCCATATTACCGGGACCAGACATTACATTAAAGCCGCAAGAAGTTTTAAATGGCTTTTTTTTTCCTTTAGAAGTGTCATTTTGTGCAGGGACAGTTCTAAACACGGGAAACACGTGGCACTTCACAGGCATACTTTAGACACCCCCCAGGTACGATATTTAAAGGAATATTTGACTTTTTTTTTTCACTTTATGCATCATTAAAATGACTGCTCCCGAAAAACGACCGTTTTTAAAACTTATTTTTGCATTGATACATGTCCCCTGGTGCAGAACCCGGGTTCCCAAACCCTTTTTAGGACAATAACATGCATAATAGTTGTTATAATTAGCACTTTAGAATTCGAACGTTCGCATCCATTGTATTTAATAGGGTTCTAATGTTCGTACGAACTTTCGGTCCGTTCGCGGGTTCTGGTGCGAACCGAACCCGGGGGTGTTCGGCTCATCACTAATTACTATGAATGAATTACAATTCCATACAGCAAGTATGTCTATGTCCTATACATACTGTGACAGCAGGAAGGTAAAGTCACCTGGTTGCATCCAGGGGGGTAGATATATTTCGCCCAGATTCAGGCTTTACGCCGACTTATACAACTAGGTGGAGAGTTGTATAAGCCCAGCTAAGGCTAGTGGGCTCATGGATGACTCATACCTCTAGGGAGAGTGTGGGGCGTCGTACAGACAGGGAGTTGATGAGACCAGCTGAAGCTTGTCAGCTCATTTAGGCCTCTATAAGAACTCCCAGCTTCATTAGATGTTAGCTCATGCCTGGAACCAGACCTGTGTGGACTGTCTAGGGAGAGTGAACCCCTGTGCGGTGAGACAAAGCCTGTGTGGCTATTTGCTTGGACATTTAAAACCAGGGACTTAGGGACTAGGACAGCACTAGGCTGATCCCAGTTGTTAGTTAGGAAACCTGTATGTTTACTCAGAGGTCAAGTTGACCAGGATTTATTTTATTTATGTTTCTTTTGCTTTGCTGTGTTTTGTCACTGTAAATAGAAAATAAACCGCACCTTTTTGATTTTGAAAACCACAACCTCCGTTTGCTGGGCCTGTTTTTGTGTGGGGAGCCCATCCCGGGGGTCACACACACCCGCTGCCGAGCTAACCCCCTCACAGTTGGTGGAGAACCAGTGGCAGTTTTTTTTTAAGCCAGCATGGAGGAGATACTGAAACAGCTGGCTCTAGCAAATGCCAATCAACAGCAGACAAATGCAGGTTTGCAAAGGAGCCTTGCAGCCCAGCAGCAAGCTCACCAACAGAGTCTGGAAGCTCAGCAACAAGCCCAGCAGCAATCTGAGGCCCGCTTCATAGACCTGTTACAGAAGCTAGAGCAGAGACTACAACAAATGGAAGCAGTAATGCAGCAACGTCCGCAGACCAGTGAGGAAAGCCGTCCCACTAATACCGCGTCCTTTGGGGTGAGTCGTTTATTGACAAAAATGACTGGAGAGGATGATCCAGAGGTATTTTTGACCACATTTGAAAGGACCGCTGAAAGAGAAAAGTGGCCTGAGGAGCAGTGGGCTGGACTGGTGGCTCCTCTGTTAACTGGTGAATCGCAGAAAGCTTACTATGACCTAGAGCCTAACCAAGCAAAAGACTATGTGATGCTAAAAGCTGAAATATTGGCAAGGCTGGGTGTCACCCAGGCTGTCCGGGCTCAGCGTGTGCATAACTGGACTTTCCAACTTGGAAAACCCCCCAGGTCTCAAATGTATGATCTCATTCACCTGAGCAGAAAGTGGCTACAGCCAGAGACTTTGTCCGCACCAAAGATTGTGGAACGTGTTGTAATGGATCGGTTTTTGAGAGCTCTTCCTACTGCCATCCAAAAGTGGGTAAGCCATGGAGACCCAGAGACGGCCGATGGTCTTGTGGATCGTGTGGAGAAATACTTGGCTACAGAGAACCTGACGGCCTCTTCCAGAGACACTCGGACTTTCCACCCTAAGACCAGACCATCCCCAGGGGCGGATAAGAGGATTCCAAGGGGTGAGGGTGGAGAGAGTGAGAGGGTGGGAGCTCTACCCCAAGTTTGGCGAGAACAGCCTGGGAAATCAGCGGCTCAAGAGGCGGCAAGAAGGATCGTTTGCTACCGCTGCCGGCAAGCGGGACATATTGCAGCCAATTGCCCGGTTGTGGAGGAACCCATGCAGTGTGACTTTCTGACGGGCAGACGTCAGTCGCTGTGTGCGACAGTCGCATGCACTGCCATTCGAGGAACTGAGAAACATTTATGCAAAATGTGTGTTAATGGTAGAAATGTTGTGGTATTGCTGGATTCAGGTAGCCTTGTGACCCTGATAAAGGCTGAATTAGTTAAAACAGAGGTCTCTGGGAATAGCAAGGTAGCTGTTATTTGTGTGCATGGGGACACCCGAGAGTATCCAGTGACTACAGTGTGTTTCGAGACCCCCAAAGGTACCCTCTCTCATCCAGTGGGGTTAGTATCTCAATTACCGCATGATGCCATTGTGGGAAGGGATTTTCCGAAGTTCTGGGAACTGTGGGATGATCCTGAGCCCCCCACTGGTGCCCCTATGTACCAGGAATGTGATAGCCAGAACTCCTCTGAGAGTGGTGAGGACTCTCCAGAATTTCCCTTGTCAGTATTGGCAGGGGAGACTCAAGAAACTGGAGAGGAGCCCACCTCCTCAGACGAAAACCTACCGTCTGTGGAGTTTTCTGATCTGGAGGTTCACAGGGAAAATTTTGCCACAGAACAGTTAAAAGACCCCGCCCTAATAAAGGCACGGGAAAACGTAGTGGAAATAGATGGCGAGTTAGTGAACCCAGATAATACCTGCACTTACCCATACTTCAGCGTAGAGAAGGACCTACTGTATCGGGTGGCAAAAAGGGCAGAAGAAACCGTTGAGCAGCTTGTGGTGCCCAAACCTTACAGGAAGTTGGTGTTGGAGTTGGCCCATGGGCACATTCTTGGAGGTCATCTGGGGACAGAGAAAACCCGAGAGAGGGTATTACAGAGATTCTATTGGCCTGGGGTGATGAAGGACATAGAAAATTATTGTTCCTCCTGCCCTGTGTGTCAGAGGTCGGCCCCGATGCCACATTTCCGTAGCCCGCTGGTCCCTCTACCCATCATTGAGGTCCCGTTTGAGAGAATCGCAATGGATTTGGTAGGTCCTATAATCAAGTCCGCTAGGGGGCACCAGTACATATTGGTTATAATGGACTATGCCACCCGTTATCCAGAAGCGATCCCTCTCAGAAATACCTCGGCCAAAACCATAGCCAAAGAGCTATCTCTTGTTTTTAGCCGGGTGGGTATTTGTAAAGAACTGCTTACGGACCAAGGTACACCCTTTATGTCCCGGGTTATGAAAGAGCTGTGTAAATTGTTCAAAGTGACGCAATTGCGTACATCTGTGTATCACCCCCAAACCGATGGGCTGGTTGAAAGATTCAACAAAACCCTAAAACAAATGTTGAAGAAAGTGGTGGATAGAGATGGAAAGGATTGGGACTGTCTACTTCCTTATTTGATGTTTGCTATTAGGGAGGTGCCCCAATCCTCTACGGGATTCTCCCCCTTTGAGTTACTGTATGGGAGACACCCAAGAGGGCTGTTGGATATTGCCAAGGAAACTTGGGAAAGTGAGAGTTCTCCCCACAGGAGTGTGATTGAGCATGTCGCCCTGATGCAAGACCGAATTGCACAGGTAATGCCCATCGTGAAGGAACATTTGGCCCAAGCGCAGTTAGCACAGCAGAGAGTGTACAACCGTGGAGCCAAGACCCGTACCTTTTCCCCGGGGGATAGGATACTGGTACTTGTCCCTACGGTTGAAAGTAAATTCCTTGCCAAATGGCAAGGCCCCTATGAGATAATGGAAAAAGTGAGCGAAGTGAATTACAAGGTCAGACAACCAGGAAGGCGAAAGCCCGAACAGATCTATCACGTTAATCTGTTGAAAGCCTGGAGGGATAGAGAGTCCCTAGTCGCAGACACTTGGTCACCAGCTCAAACTGGTTGCGTGATTCCTGAGGTTGGAATAGCAGCCACCTTGTCACAACCCCAACAACAGGAGGTTAAGGAGTTTGTGCTTCGCAACAAGGAGGTATTCTCTGAGCTGCCGGGACAAACATCTGGGGTAGAGCATGACATCATTACCCCGCCCGGTGAAAGGGTGAAGTTAAAACCCTATCGGATCCCAGAGGCCCGACGGGAGGCAATACGGGAGGAAGTACAGAAAATGCTGAACTTAGGGGTGATAGAGGAGTCCCAAAGTGATTGGTCTAGTCCTATTGTGTTGGTGCCTAAACCGGATGGGAGCTGGCGATTTTGTAACGATTTTCGTCAGTTGAAGAAAGTTACAAAATTTGACACCTACCCCATGCCACGTATAGATGAGTTGATCGACCGGCTGGGAACAGCCCGATACATGACGACTCTTGACCTCACAAAAGGGTATTGGCAAATCCCCCTGGCCAAGTCGGCCAAAGAGAAAACCGCATTTGTAACCCCAGACGGGGCGTTCCAATATAAAAGAATGCCGTTCGGGTTACAGAATGCGCCGGCCACATTCCAGCGGAAAATGGACCAGATGCTGAGGCCCCATCGGAAGTATGCTGCGGCTTACCTGGATGACGTAATTGTCCATAGCACAGATTGGGCCTCACATCTGCCAAAAGTGCAAGCAGTCCTGGACTCTGTTCGGGAAGCGGGGTTTACGGCTAACCCCAAGAAGTGTACCATTGGGCAGGAGGAGGCCAAATATCTTGGGTACACCATTGGGAGGGGAGTAATAAAACCCCAACTCAACAAAGTCGAGGCCATCCAGAGTTTGCCACGTCCCAACAGCAAGAAGCAGGTACGAGCCTTTCTGGGAATCACTGGGTATTATCGGCGATTCATTCCCCACTTTGCTTCTAAGGCTGTGCCCCTAACCAACCTGACGAAGGGGAAAGGGTCGGTCATGATTAAATGGACCCCCGAGGCTGAGGCAGCATTCCAATTCTTGAAACAAGCCTTATGTAGCCAGCCAGTGTTGTACTCACCCGACTTCTCTAAAGACTTTGTCGTACAAAGTGATGCGTCAGATGTGGGGTTAGGAGCAGTATTGTCCCAGGTCTGGAACGGGGAAGAGCACCCAGTCATTTACCTCAGCAGGAAGTTGAAGTCCCATGAGGTAAATTACGCCACCGTTGAAAAGGAGTGTTTAGCGGTGAAGTGGGCTCTAGATTCCCTTCGGTACTACCTGCTAGGTAGGCACTTTGACATGGTTACGGATCACGCTCCGTTAAAGTGGATGGCTCAAAACAAGGAAACAAATAGAAGAGTGAATAGGTGGTTCCTGGCCCTCCAGGAATTCAACTTCACAGTAAAGCATCGCCCTGGCGTTCAAATGGGGAATGTGGATGCTTTGTCTCGAGTACATGAATGCCTGATTGCTGGTGTTCCAACCCCGAGGTTAAAACAAGAGGGGGGGGTATGTGACAGCAGGAAGGTAAAGTCACCTGGTTGCATCCAGGGGGGTAGATATATTTCGCCCAGATTCAGGCTTTACGCCGACTTATACAACTAGGTGGAGAGTTGTATAAGCCCAGCTAAGGCTAGTGGGCTCATGGATGACTCATACCTCTAGGGAGAGTGTGGGGCGTCGTACAGACAGGGAGTTGATGAGACCAGCTGAAGCTTGTCAGCTCATTTAGGCCTCTATAAGAACTCCCAGCTTCATTAGATGTTAGCTCATGCCTGGAACCAGACCTGTGTGGACTGTCTAGGGAGAGTGAACCCCTGTGCGGTGAGACAAAGCCTGTGTGGCTATTTGCTTGGACATTTAAAACCAGGGACTTAGGGACTAGGACAGCACTAGGCTGATCCCAGTTGTTAGTTAGGAAACCTGTATGTTTACTCAGAGGTCAAGTTGACCAGGATTTATTTTATTTATGTTTCTTTTGCTTTGCTGTGTTTTGTCACTGTAAATAGAAAATAAACCGCACCTTTTTGATTTTGAAAACCACAACCTCCGTTTGCTGGGCCTGTTTTTGTGTGGGGAGCCCATCCCGGGGGTCACACACACCCGCTGCCGAGCTAACCCCCTCACAATACATATACCAACAAATCTTCTGCTGTATTGACATTACTATATCTAAATGTATCTCTTTTTCATCTATATCAATATCAATATGCTTTTATCACTTTTGTCCTCCGTATTAATATCAATATTTATCATTTTTGTCCTCTATATTAATATCAGTGTCTATATCTCTTTTGTTTCTGAATAATGGAATGTCTTTGCTGTGAAAATCTTCCATCCTGTTAACCTCTGCATGGCTGGAACAGTTTGTGATATAGTATTACCACTGACAAAATTGTCACTAGAGAATGAATCCGTTGATCAACCTTTTCTTTTTAGAACTTTTCTTTTGTTGTCATTTTCCTTCTATAATCAGATTTGTTCAAAAACCATTCCTAGGAAAAAATAAAAGCAGTATCATTTATCAAAATATAAATTTTTATCTCATAATATACAATTATTGTCTCATAATATACAATTTCCACTGATCATTGTGTACCCACATTTTTATTGTCTACGTGCATTATCCACTGAATTGAGAGGTCTTTGAACTTGCACCATTAATCATTATGTTTTCTCTATTGCCCCTCTGTGCAGCGTAGACAAAAAAAAAACTCATTGGGAAACACAAGTGACATTTTCCTTCCTGTCATAAGTTCAAACGGAGAATACTTTGTTGCAGAAGATGCTGTGCTTCTAACACTCATCAAAACAAATGGTACAGCATCAACCCAAGTATTTCCTCTGTCCAACAATATTTTAGCAATTCTAGATTTAATGGTACAATTCATCCTTTCTACAATACCTGCAGACTGTGGATGATAAGGCACATGAAATCTCTGTTCTATTCCCAAAATTTTACACATTGCCTGCATGATTTTTCCTGTAAAATTAGATCCTTTGTCACTACTGAGATTTTTTTGGTATTCCCCATACTGGAAAAACATGATTCACTAGCATCCTAGCAGTTGTCAAAGCATCATCTTTGCGAACTGGTAAGATTTCAACCCACTTTGAAAAAACGTCAACCAAAACTATCTGAATTCATTTTTCCCTGATGGTAAAGGACCTATATAATCTATTTGTATTGAAGAGCAAGGTCCGTCTGCTGGAGGAATTCTTTGTAAAGGAGGTTTCTGCCCCTTTGGTCTAGGATTCACTTGTGCACAAATCAGACAGGATTAGATTACACTGTCTGCTGTCTCTTCCATTTTTTTTTTCCCGATAGAACTATTCTTTAAAAATGTAAATCATTTCTGCTTACCCATGTGACAATAAACATTCATGATGAAATTAAGTGAATTCCACCTGTAGGTGTTGACGTATAACGAGACACAGACAACTTTTTGTCATGTCATGAGGCCAAAGTTTTCATAAACCAAATGAGGTCTTATGACAACCGAAGCGGAAGGAAATAGATGCATCCATTCTCTCTTCCTCTAAAATTTAAGAAATCTGTGTGTCTGTTTTCCTGGCAACATTAAAATTCAGGTTGAATCACCAATTCATCATGCAAACCTGCTTCCTTTGCTAAATCTGTCACTATACAAACTACAAAATACTATGTGGGGTTGTAAAACCTGAAATATTCTCAGTTGCTTTTACTGCATAATGCACAACCACTAATTATCTCAATGTCTAGAATGCTGTTGATACAGGTAAAGAAACCATAGTCTCAATACATTCCTGTAAAGGCTTTTCTTTCCTGAACCAATCAAAATCCCTAAAAATGTTTCTTCACTTATCATAAGCTGAACCTTGCATAAATTCAACTTAAAACCTCTTCTTCCAGAATTCTCAACAATTCTACCAGAAGAATAAAATCTTCCTTAAATCAATATATATCTTGCTATAAAACAAAGATAAACAAAATTGCTCAAAATGTTCCTATTTCAAACATTCTTTCTGTAAGCAATTAACATTTCCTATTTCCTGTGTTCTGTCTGTGACGTGTATCTCATCATATCTGTGTGTGGCCATACACGTGACAATTCTGAGTTCACCGTCTTTCTTGCATGCCTGCAGCTTTATTCAAAATTTTGTTTAAACAAAATTTCATGTTCCTGGCCAAATTCCCCTATTGACCGCATAACTTGTACAGCAGACTTTTACTTAGAATCATCACTAACATTACTGTAGCTTGACTCTGCTTTAAACTCAAACAACTGAATTGCACTTTGCAAATCATTTATTCGTTCAGTCAAAATCGAACAATTAATTGTCCTCTTTTTTTCCCTGTTGTACATACATTCCTTTTTGGAGCTTCTAAAATCATTGCATCAAAAACTTTCACAAGCAAATTCCTAATCATTATATTAGCTTGTAATTTTTCATTGAACATGTATTCATCATCTTGTTTCTTAATCCAAAAAAACTAAGAATGTGAGTGTGTGTATCTGGCTGTATCCGCCTTGTGTGTGTGTGTGTGTGTGTGTGTGAGATTTCAGCATGTAAACTGATCACTCCTAGCTAAAAGAATCTGACCCCCCTTTTTCTAGTGAAGAGCTGTGGACTCACATTAAAACCTTATCCGTAGCCAAAAACGTTAACCAGTAAATTCTCACCATCCATACAGCTCACTAATAACTGTATTGATTGTTTCCCTCCATTGCTATATTTGAAAAAATATTTGGCTCACTGCACTTCATATAGTTATGCTTTTCCTGTCTTAATTGTATATGGCTTTTAAAAGGGAAATACATCTGTGTACTCTGGCTTCTATGCCTAGAATTTTTACTCCATCTTACAGAGTAAACCTCAAAACGCCTTGGTTTAGTTTTATAAGATCTTCTTTGCATATAATAAGGATTCACTGTCCAACAAAATTTTGCTTTATGACCCTTCCTGTTACACAAACAACATTTGAAAACTGGTTTGTTTGTATAAGCCTTTCTCTGAACATCACATTGCTTTACAACAAAATCACTTTCATCATCTGAGATCTCTATTGATTCACAACCTGAATCATGTTCCATTACATCTAATTTCTCTGTTTGTTTTTCCTCTAGGTTAGCTGAACTTTGAACAAATTTGTTTAATTCCATATCTGACTGCGTATTACCTTTTCCCTCTGTAATCCCCAAACAATGCTTGTTTTTTGAAAGTGTAACATTCTGCACTTCTAATTCCTTCTCTAAATGTTCAACATAATTACATAACGTGTCACAATCTGAACAATTAGGTTTGTGTGTCTGCTCTGCACAACTCAAATGTGTATCTGTTACCTCGGAAACCATAGAATTAAAACCTGTAACTAACTTCATTACATTACGTAACTTTTTCTTTATTTTAGCTAATGAGAATCTTTCCTTATCAATTTCCATATTTGACTGTAAACACTGTTCATACATAGATTTCCATAAAACAGAATAAGAGACCTGTTTCGTTAAACTTGTACATTCATTAGCTAAATATTTAAAACTTTGCATAATTTACTCACCCGATTAAATCTCAGCAAAAATTCTCCCGTCTTCAGGATAAATACATCGATCGAATTCTTCTTGACTTTTTCTTCTAGGTTCTTTTCAAACGTTTCAAAAGTAAGACCTCTCCCCTCTGTTAGCACTCGGGAAAAGTGGTATAAATTGGAACGACTGGCGGCTGAGCCAATGTTAAATGTTAGATAATTTCACTAAAATTAACGGTATAAATAACGGTATACCGTTCTTGATGTATTCGTCTGAGACAAAATTCGTGAACCAGCTTGAAAGCAAACCGTGTGTTTTATTATACACACCAAAAAGGAATTAATACAGTTACAGTATATTAATTCAATAGCTTCTTAAAGGTTCCAAAATAATGTTCAAGTATAAAATAAAGTTCAGTATATCAGATGCCTCATGCTTCTTAAAATGTCCTTAAAATGGCCGATTAACCCTGTGTATGCTGAATAGTCTGTGGGCTGTAGAAATAGATGTTTCCTGAATCTCTGGCTGGTGAAGAAGGGCCGTTCCTTCCTGCTCACTCAGCTTTTAAAGACAGTTCTTTCTTTGTTGAAATTCGCGCTCAAAAGTAACCACACCTATATTTTAAAATATTACCTCCCTCTCATTACACACTATGTAGGGATTCCAGAATATACATATGAGGAACATCTGGTTCGACTTATCAGACTGCATAGGAAATGCCTCGGTGTAAATTACAGGATTTGGGGGAGGGGAAGTAAAACTAGTCTAAACTGCATCTATATTCCTAACAAAATATTAGTTACATAGCAGTATTGTCTAGAAGTTAAAATATATTTACAACATACATCAAAACCCTGACAGTTTCTGGAATTTAAAGCTCAAGTTCAAATGTCACATTTGGGGTTCATTAAATCAGAAGTCCACCCATTCATCCAGTTATTTTGAGGAATTCTTTCTTAATCTTGGCCAAATAAAATTTTAGATATTAAGAATATAACACAGTGCATGCTTGGCCAATCACAGCGCCGGGATTACACTGCGATGGCGCAGTGTACTGTGGGCCGTTCGCGTCACTCGAATTTGGCGCGAACGGCCCAAATCGTTCGTTGTTCGCCGAACGCTGCGAACAGCCGATGTTCGAGTCGAACCTATGTTCGACTCGAACACCGAGCTCATCCCTATTACAGAGTTTTTCCATGGGATTTAGTGTCTTTTCGTCTCTAATTGGTTGTGGAAGTGTGCTTACTAAATGTGTTAATTGAAGATATTCCCATTCACTAAGCTGCTGATCTCCGTGTGACGTTTTAATCTCTTGTCTTGTCTTTATTTTCCCCCATGTTATGTCCTTTAATTGTGTGGTTCCCAGTTGCTTCCCTAACCGTGTCCCGTTTCCTGGTATAAAAAAATTTGTGCCTGCTAATGGGATTAGTGGTGAACTATATTTCCATTTTTCACGCCGGTGAATCATATCCCATACTTTAAATACGTTTTTCGTTATACTATGTGTTTCTGTGTCTAGTGTTCTTGATTTTGGCGGTATCCAAATGTTTTTATGTAAGAGTGTCTTGCTTAATATATCCTCCATTTGTACCCATTTCTTTTTGGTATATGGGTTTGCCCATTCTGCCAGCCTAGCTATTATGACCGCTTTATAATATCTATGTACATCTGGAAGTGCCAACCCCCTGTTTTTTTTTTCCGACTTAAAAGTGCATAATTTACTCTGGCCTTTTTACCCTGCCAAATATATTTCGAAATTATAGTTTTAATCACCTTGAAAAAACTTTGTGGTATTTCTATTGGGAGCATTTGAAATTTGTAGGTTATTTTTGGTAGAATCATCATTTTTAGGACGTTGACCCTTCCTATCCAAGAGATAGGTCTCCTCTCCATGTTTTTCATTTCGAGTTTAATCTCATTTATTAAGGGGATGAAGTTGACTGGATATAGTTTATCTAATGTTGGTGTTATTTTTATCCCTAGATATGTTAATGCTTTTGTCTCCCAGGTGAATGGGAATTCTTTCTGTAGTGCTTTTTCCTCTTTTTTGTCTACTCCTAGGTTTAAGATTACGGTTTTTATAGGCTTGATTTTAAAGTTTGATAGCTCTCCATATTCTTTTATTTCTCTAATTACGTTAGGCAGTGATATCCTAGGCTTAGTTAGGTATAGGAGTATGTCGTCTGCATACGCTGCCACCTTGTGCTCTTCCTCGCCCATTCTAACCCCCCCTATATCCGGGTTGCTTCGTATTTTTGCCAATAACGGTTCTAATGAAATTACATATAGGAGAGGTGAGAGCGGACATCCCTGTCTTGTTCCGTTGAACATCTCGAACACAGACGACACTCTCCCATTTACCTTGACCCTGGCTGTAGGGTGACTATATAGGTTGTTTACCCATCTCAGATATCTAGGCCCCAGGCCTATACTTCGGAGTGTTTCCATCATAAACCCCCAGTCGACTCGGTCGAATGCCTTTTCGGCATCAATTGACATGAGTACGACTGGGGGTTTTCTGTCTTTGCCTTTACGCATCAGCAACACCGTCCTTATGCTATTATCTCTTCCCTCTCTTCCTGATACGAAACCCGCTCGGTCCCCATTTATCAGTTCCGGCATTAGGTTTTTTAATCTCGTTGCCAATATTTTTGCATATAGTTTTACGTCTGCATATAGCAGAGCTATAGGTCTATAATTGGAACAAATAGTCCCATCCTTTCCTAATTTTGGGATTACTGAGATATTGGCAAGGAGTGACTCTTTTCTTATTTCTTCTTCATCTCCTATTTTATTCAGATAATTACATAGCTCCGGGACTAATATTTCTTTAAATCTCTTATAATACTTAATCGAGAACCCATCCGGACCTGAACTTTTTCCCCCTGGCGTTTCTTGGAGCGCTTTGTTTATTTCTTCCTGGGTAATTGGATCCTCTAGGGACTCGGCGCTATCTAGGGAGATCTTTGGGAGATTAACTTGCTGTAGATATTCTTGTGTTTTAATTTTTCTACTTTCCTTTTCTTGTCTTGTCTCATTAGTTCTAATAGAGTATAGCGTACTATAGTACGTCTTAAAGACGTTAGCGATTTCAGAGGTTTTATATTTCATCTCTCCTATCTGGTTCTTTATTTTTTCTATGTAGTTGGAGTTTTTTTTTTACTTTTGCTAGTCTTGCCAAATATTTCCCTGGCTTGTTTCCCCATTTGTATCTCTCTTTTGCTACGTTGTTAAGTCTTTTTCTTGTTTCCTGTTCCATTAGGTCTCTGAGTTGGCCTCTCTTGATTACTATCTTTTGGTGCGTTTATCTTTCTTGATGAGTTTTATGTTTTTGTTCTAGATCCTGTAGTTCCTTTATTGTATTTTTCATCGACAATTCTCTTTCCTTCTTTTTTCCGGACCCGATGGAAATCAATTTACCCCTAATGTAAGCCTTATGGGCTTCCCATATTGTTGCTGAACTCACTTCTGGTGTATTATTTGTCCTAAAATATTGTTCGATTTCCCTCATTATTATTTTACCTACTTCTAGGTCTTCTATCAGATCTTCATTTAAGTTCCAAGTCCCCATTCTTTGTTCTGTTTCTTTAAATTGTATTTTAATTATTACTGGGGCATGGTCTGAGATTGATATTATACCTATTGAGGTTTCAACTACATATTCCAGGACTCCATGGTCAACCAGCATGCAGTCGAGTCTTGAATACGTGTTGTGCACCGATGAGTGGTAAGTGTAATCCTTTATCCCAGGATGTGTTATTCTCCATGGATCAACCAATTGCTGGTTATATAGTTTTTTCTTAACCAATTTTAGCTGTTTTGTGTCTCTCATCGGTGGACTAGACGTATTATCTAGTTCGTGGTCCATTGGAAAATTAAAGTCTCCGCCCAGTATCACATACCCTTGTTTAAAATCCATTAGGGCGTTCAGGATTCCCTTCAGGTATTTTTTAGGCTGTCTGTTTGGACAGTATACATTTGCTAAAGTATATTTTTTCCCCTGGAGTATCCCTTTCAAGAACAGGTAACGACCTTCCGGGTCTACTCTCCTCTCTTCCACAATGAAACTAATATTTTTCCCTACCCCTATGGCTACTCCCTTTGCTCTTTTGTTTGGGGAATCTCCATAGTACCAGGTTGGGATCGCTCGTGAATATAATTTTGTGTTTGAGTCCAACGCTAAGTGAGTCTCCTGTAAAAAAATTATTTCTGCTGAATACCTTTCCATCTCCCTTAATATCATGTGTCTTTTTTCTGGAGAGTTGAGTCCTCTAACATTGTATGCAATAAAGTTTACGTCAGTCATATAATTTATTTTTCTTTATTCTCCCGCTTCTTTCTCCTACAGATATTTTTTTGTTCTGAGATGTGTAGATCATGCTCCCCTTCTCTTTTCCCCTCCCCACCCCCCTCTCCTCCCCACCCCATCCCCCCTCCCCTTCCCCCCTCCCTAGTTGGAACCTTGACCTCATGGTCTTAGTGCAGGGTTTTCTCTCTTAGTACCACTCTGGGTACTCTGCACCTTAAACCCGAGGTGGAGTTCTGTCTGGCCCCCTTAGTCTCCACTCCCCTACTACTTGGGGAATGTTGCCAGTGCAGTCAGTGAGTCCAGGTCTCCAGATCTCTCTCTATATGTTTTTATTTCAGTTTAATTCATCTCCCTTTCCTCCGCCCCTCCCCCCGCCCCCCAAAAAAAACCTCCCCCTCTCTATCACCCAGTGACACCCTTCCTCTTTGTTTTATTTAGACATCTGGGACTGGGGTTTCTAGCTTTCTACAGAATTCGGGTATCTCTTCGATAAATCTCAGTCTCGCCGAGATGCCATTTTTCCTCCCAACCAAGCATGCTGGGAAACCCCAATTGTACTGGATCTCATGGTCTGTAAGAACCTTCAATAAAGGTTTTAAATTCCTTCTTCTTCTCAACGTTTCTTGAGATAGATCCTGAAAAATTTGAATATTATTTTCTTCCACTTTTATTGGTGTCTTCTTTATCCTCAGGTTTCTCCACAGTTGATTTTTTTCCTCCCAGTTTTCAAACCGCACGATAATGTCTCTCGGATTTTCCTGCGGTATTTCTTTTGGTCTTCTTATTCTATGCGTTCTCTCTCGATTTTCATTGGGGATGTTATTTCTCTGTCCAACAGTGGATTGCAGATTTTCATTATTATTTCTGTTAAATTCTCTGGGTGAGATAGCTCGGGTATGCCTCGAATTCTTATGTTCTTCCTTCTGTCCCTATTCTCTTGATCTTCAAGTTTATATGCTTGTTCCTGTTGTTCTTTTTTAATACAATTTATTTCTCCTTCCAGTTTTTTTATAGTGCTTTCATTACAGTCTGCTTTTTTTTCCACTTCCTCTACTCTTGCGCGTATGTACCCCATATTTTCCTGTATTACTTCCATTTGCGCTTTTAATACTTTTTCCAGGGCTGCGAACATCCCCTCTATTTCCTTTTTTGTTGGTAGTTGCCCCTTGTTTTGTTGTTCCTCCTCTTTTCTCTGTTTAAGATCTGCTTCAACTTTTTGCTCTATTCTAGAGTCTGATAGTGTGTCTGTTTCTGCAGGGTTTTTATTCTGGGCCTTTTTTTTTTCCTTCTTCTTCTCCTTGCTGTCCATCTGATTACTTTTGGCTCCTTGCTGCTTTTCCGCCACCTGTTTGTCTCCATTTCCACTATGGGTAACATATTTATTCATTGGGCCCGGGCTAGGAGCCAAACTTAGCCGTGGAGATTTTGGGGTTGCCCCCCCTCTTGCTCCCCTTCCTCTCGTACTCATGTTACTTAAGTTCCTTAATCTGCCTTCCCAGTGTTTATTGCTGGGGGGGAGGGGGGGAGGTGTGTATGTTTCTTCTATGAACTGTTCTTTAAGGTTATTATACCTTCTGCTGTTTTCACCCTTTTATCTGTTGCCGTGCCTGTATCTTCGCTGCTAGTACACTGTTGATACACTGTCCGCCAGCCGCACAGCACCCGTCAACAGGAGTGACACTTCTGTTGTGCCCCCCTTTTCTCTTTCTCCCCTCCTCCTTTCTTCTTCCTCCCTTTATATCCTGGGTGGTTTACGGTTAAAGTTTAGCAATAGTTCAGCAATAGTTCAGCTTTTATTAGTTCTTAGGATTCACTACTATCTCTGCTATCATACTGCTAGCACGTCTTTCAACTCCCGTACCACCCCGTACCGTGCTAGGGAGCGTAGACAGAGTATAGACCCAGTATTAGAGTGACAATTCTAATATACCATTTTCCTTCTTTTTTTTTCTTTTTTCTTTTCTCTTTTTCCCCTTCCCCCTTTCCTTTCCTTTCCTTCTGTTTTTCTTTTCCCCCTTTTCCTTCAGGAATCACAAACAGTTCTTAATTCCCAGCACGACTCGGGGAGACAAACAAGTAGCTGTGGATTTTCTCTGCTTATTGGAGGACTGGCCCCCCAAAAAAAGAAAAAAAGGGGGGAAACACACGACACCGCGGCGGGTCTTTATGCTATTACCATTGGTCCATAATTCCTGTTCAATACTTCAATGAGGGGACAGGGACAGGGACTGCAAGTTTTACCAGTTTTCTATATTTTATATTGTTCCCATAGTGTTCCTAGCATTTTATAAAGCTGCAGAAATCAGTAACAAATGAGCAAGCATTTTCTGGCTCTCTATTTGACCTTAGGAGGAGATGCGGTTGAATCAACTTTTGCTCAACTGGTATGTTCAGAAATGATAGCCTCCTAATTTCTGTATGCCCTCCACTGTTTTCTGTCACACCAAACTCTATTTCCTCTCGGCATGGGGGAGCGGCAGTAGGGGACAAAATAGGAGGGAGGGAAGGAAGAAGAGAGACCACTTTTTCTGTCCTTTCTGTCCTTTTAATATTTGCTGCCCTTTTGACTTCCAGTGGATCTTGATCAAGTACGAGAAGCTCTCGTTAGTACACTAAAAAAAAAAAGCATTGCAACAAAAGAAGATAATAATACAAAAAAAAAAATTTGCAGTAAGAGGGGGGGGGGGGGTTCTCCTGCCCCTTTATGGCTTACACCCAACACACCCCTCTGGGTCAGCTAAACGTTGCAGTCCATTTTCACATCCATATATGCCTACTAAAATAGGAAGATTGTTTATTATACCTCTGTGTCTTCTCCTTTTTTTTTTTTTTCTCTTTCCCGCTCCACTCACCACTACCTCAGCTCTGGTGAAAGGCAGGGGAATCCGTGCAGCTTACTGGTGACGGCAGCTTACTGGAGACGGCAGGGGGGTCCTGAGGATCCTGGTGAGGCAGCAGCGTGCGAGGAACGCTCCTTGTTATGGTTGTTTTTAGGTAGCAGGCTTCAGGCTGCGTCCCTCCCAGATCCCCGCAAGATCTCCGGTCTCTGAAATCCTTCCGGGACCTCTTAGCTCTCATGTGTCATTCGGGCTTAGCTTGGTTAGCCATGCTAGAAGTTCTCCGGGAGTCCCTTTCTTCCGCGTCCCAGCGTGCAGAGAGCAAGAGGATAGGTGCGGTGCGGGGGAGGGGGGTAGCGGCGGCGTTCAGGCGGTGCTATGCATGCTTCTGGAGCGAGGTCAGTTAAAATAGCGCAGTGCCATATAGCAAAAATGGCCATGAAGTGGGGTAAATCTTCTGGAGAGTAAGTTGTTAAGAAGAGACATGAAATGTCTCCTCTACAGTAAAATAAACCTACCTGCTTGCTCACAGTCTTCTTAAGAATATACGCTGAGCTGCGCAAGTGCAGCACAGTTTACATTTCGGCACATCGCCTGTGTGCCTGGATGACGAAACTCTTGCTCATGCGGAGGAGCGTCATCATCCCGTATCAGCCAATGAAGATAGCTGCAGCCCAGCACCTGGAAGAAATAGGTTAGAAGATGCCATGGCTGGTGAGGGATATTGGACCATTGAGGGAGAGGTAAGTATTTCAAACTTTAGTTCTGCTATAAAGTAATAAAGTGTGTTGGTTAACCACTTCCCGACCGCCTGCCATACATATACTACGGCAAGGCGGCTCTATTGCACAAAATCACGCACGTGTGAGCCGCCGGAGCCGTGATCGCGCACTGATTGGCCACAGGGGAAACCAATTAACGGACCTGGCGAACGTTACGTCCGCCGGCCACCCACGATCGCACCCCACAGAGGCAGAACGGCGATCTGCCTATGTAAACAAGCCGTGCTGTCAGGCATAGAAACTGTGATCTAGTGTTTCTGCTAATCAGGAACACGGATCACAGTCTCTATGCAATAACCCTTTGATTTCCCCTGATGTTAACCCCTTCCCTGCCAGTGTCATTTATAAAGTGTCAGTGCATATTTTTAGCACTGATCACTGTAATAATGTCACTAGTTCCCAAAAAAGTGTCAGTTAGGTGTCCGATCTGTCCACCGCAATGTCGCACTAAAAATCACTGATCACCGCCATTACAAGTAAAATAAATAAATAAATAGAAATGCCATAAACCTATCCCCTATTTTGAAGACGCTATAACTTTTGCGCAAGCTAATCAATATATACTTATTGGATTTTTTTTACCCAAAATATGTAGCAGAATACATATTGGCCTAAATGGATAAAGAAATTTAATTTTGTACATTTTTTTTATTGTATATGTTTTATAGCAGAAAGTAAAAAATATTGTTTTTTGTTTTTGTTTTTTTTCAAAAAATAAAAAAACACAGATGTGATAAAATACCACCAAAGAAAAGCTCTAATTTTGGGAAAACAATTTACATAAATTGTATTTGGGTAAAGCGCTGCACGACCGCGCAATTGTCAGTTAAAGTATGGCAGTGCCGTATCGCAAAAAAATGGCCTGGTCATTATAGGGGGAAAAACGTTCCAGGCCTGAAGTGGTTAAAGTGTATGAAAACCTTAAGGCCTCATGCACACTGAACGTTAAAATAACGTTATGAAAACGGCAGTAGCTTTGTAGTGAGTTTTTCAACGTTTTTTAATGTTGTTGCAATAGCGTTTATTAGCTTTTTTTGTGTTTAAAAAAAAAAATATATATATATATATGTAGCGCACCCCCAGCTAAGAGAGCTGCTGAATTTGGTCTAGGGCCCTGCACACAGCACCGCCAACCCCCGGCAATTAACTCGACCCACTCTGGCACAGTTAGTCTAGGGCAGTGATGGCGAACCTTGGCACCCCAGATGTTTTGGAACTACATTTCCCATGATGCTCATCTACACTGCAGAGTGCATGAGCATCATGGGAAATGTAGTTCCAAAACATCTGGGGTGCCGAGGTTCGCCATCACTGGTCTAGGGTAATATCTCTTATACTCTATGGCAGTGATGGCGAACCTATGGCACGCGTGCCACAGCTGGCACTGCGAGCCCCCTCTGTGGGCACTCAGCACGCCGCCAGGATAGCAGAGGGAATCCCCCAGCAAGGCAGTCACTTTCACTGGCGGTGCAGGCACGGAGGAGCAGACTCCTCCTATCATGAGTGCGATTGGGCAGTGGGGCGGCAGATGCGAGTAAAGCCCTCCCTGCATGCACTGAGGGCAGCCAATTGGAAAGGACACGGAGTGTCTGCTCTGTAAGCAGCGTGTGATGCATGTAATGCTGTGTATGGAGGAGAATGACTCCTCCCTTCCTGGACGTGGAGAGCGGCTTCCTGTGCAGGGGCTCGGCGCTGAAGCATGGCAATGTGGAGGACTTTGTACATACACAGGTAGGACAGTGCTATGGGGGAAGGAGGGGGCGGCAAGGACACTGCTGTGTATGTGGGGGGGATGTGAAGGGGCAGAGGACACTGCTTTTGGAAGGGCCTTCACATCATCCCACTGATCCTATGCATCCATCTCTGATCCCAGTACATGCATCCATCCCTGATCCCAGTACATGCATCCATCTCTGATCCCAGTACATGCATCCATCCCTGATCCCAGTACATGCATCCATCCCTGATCCCAGTACATGCATCCATCCCTGATCCCAGTACATGCATCCACCCCTGATCCCAGTACATGCATCCACCCCTGATCCCAGTACATGCATCCACCTCTGATCCCAGTACATGCATCCATCCCTGATCCCAGTACATGCATCCATCCCTGATCCCAGTACATGCATCCATCCCTGATCCCAGTACATGCATCCATCCCTGATCCCAGTACATACATCCATCCCTGATCCCAGTATTCTGAGCACATGCATCCATCCCTGATCCCAGTACATGCATCCATCTCTGATCCCAGTACATGCATCCATCCCTGATCCCAGTACATGCATCCATCCCTGATCCCAGTACATGAATCCATCCCTGATCCCAGTACATGCATCCATCCCTGATCCCAGTACATGCATCCATCTCTGATCCCAGTACATGAATCCATCTCTGATCCCAGTACATGCATCCATCCCTGATCCCAGTACATGCATCCACCTCTGATCCCAGTACATGCATCCACCTCTGATCCCAGTACATGCATCCACCTCTGATCCCAGTACATGCATCCACCTCTGATCCCAGTACATGCATCCACCTCTGATCCCAGTACATGCATCCATCTCTGATCCCAGTACATGCATCCATCTCTGATCCCAGTACATGCATCCATCTCTGATCCCAGTACATGCATCCATCCCTGATCCCAGTACATGCATCCACCCCTGATCCCAGTACATGCATCCATCCCTGATCCCAGTACATGCATCCACCTCTGATCCCAGTACATGCATCCATCCCTGATCCCAGTACATGCATCCATCCCTGATCCCAGTACATGCCTCCATCCCTGATCCCAGTACATGCATCCATCCTTGATCCCAGTACATGCATCCATCCCTGATCCCAGTACATACATCCATCCCTGATCCCAGAATTCTGAGTACATGCATCCATCCCTGATCCCAGAATTCTGAGCACATGCATCCATCCCTGATCCCAGAATTCTGAGCACATGCATCCATCTCTGATCCCAATACTCTGAGCACATGCATCCATCTCTGATCCCAGAATTCTGAGCACATGTATCCATCTCTGATCCCAGAATTCTGAGCACATGCATCCATTCCTGATCCCAGAATTCTGAGCACATGCATCCATCTCTGATCCCAATACTCTGAGCACATGCATCCATCTCTGATCCCAGAATTCTGAGCACATGCATCCATCTCTGATCCCAATACTCTGAGCACATGCATCCATCTCTGATCCCAGTATTCTGAGCACATGCATCCATCCCTGATCCCAGGATTCTGAGCGTAACACACTCCTTTGAAAAAGCACAAAATTGATTTTCTGGGCAGAATTGTATGTTTTTGGTCCCTTAGGAATCATTCAGAGGGATGATCAGTCCCTTCCTCTGTACAGAGCCACTGGTAGGTTTAATTTCATGTTGGCACTTTGAAATAAATAAGTTGGTTTTGTGGCGCTGTTTGGGCACTCGGGCTCAAAAAGGTTCGCCATCACTGCTCTATGGTAAAATTCAGACACCAATGCAGAATAGTAAAGTATAACAAGTTTACTTTTCTATAAGTAAAAGAACAGTTATAACAAACCACATGAATTACTTGCAGAGCCCTGCACTGAATAACATACTACGCATGGACTATGTATGATAGTAGTTCACCAGGCGCCCTGTGGCGCAGCAACTAAAGAGAACTATCTAACTGGTCAGGCCTGACGCAGGATCTATACTCAGTCTCTCAGGAGATGATTTCTTCACATGCAAAATCTTGACTGGAGGTGCAAATTCAGGAACAATTTATAATCCACAGGTTAATCAGCAACAAGGAACACTTCACTGGAGACCGTTTAACTCAGTTCCACTATAGGTCTCTGGTGCAACATCAAATAAAGGCCGATAGGCCAAGGCAGTCTGTAGGCCTAATGACAGTACAACGTGCTTGGATTGAGCATGTGCTCGCTCACCCCTCCGGACGCGATCCCAGTCCGGGACTTCCACCTGCTTTGTCTCCACACACACACACCGTCTGCAGCGGTCGGGTCTCCGATCCAACAGAAGTTGAGGATAACAAAGTCAGATGCCACCCAGGCTCGCAGTGGGGTGGAAGGCTCTTTGGCAGCTGCGCAAGGCCCCAGGCTTCAGGCCTTGCACTCCAGCAGATCCGCACAGGAGGACCTCTCGATCGAAGTCTCGTGCCCAAAGAGACCGAGCTCAGCCTCGCCCCTTCCCTTTATAGCCCCACCCATAAGTATCTGCGGTGGCAACAATGCACCCTGGGTGCCAAACAGGGTTCTGGGTAAGGTAGACCAGAGAGTCTTAAAGGAGACCCCGCTACATATATATATACGTGAAGCGACCTCACCCCTTCTGCTTCTCGGCTTGTTGTCTCGTCTAGGGGGGAGTATGGGAGGAGGGGTGAGATACACCACAGCCCATGTCCTCTTTTGGATAGAGGTGAAGGCCAAAACCTATTTTACCATCGAGTCGTGTGTATAACCCAGAGCCAAGTCTTTTCTGTAAAGGATCCCCTCTGCTCCCAGTAACTGGAGTTCCACACCACTGAAAAGGTCCAACTCGTATTTATTCTCCAATAGCAATAAATCGTGACTTAGCACAGACAGGTTGTGACCAAAGAACAGTTCAGTATAGGTGGGGAGTAGGTCGAGGCACAATCCTTAGATAGAACCAACCATTGTGGTGTCGCCAACGGTTATGGCGCACAGTCGCTGCCACCGACTGTGTAGAACAGAGAATGAATTACCTTCGCTAAGCGCAGCCCCTGTCAGAGGGAAGACATCCATCCAAGAGAGTTACCAGAGGCCCCACCCCACCGTCACCAGAAATGCTGCACCGGACTGTTCGGCGGGGTTACGCTCCCTGGCCTCCTCGTCTCAGACTCGGGAACCCAAGGCTTTAGGGCCCCCTCGGATTCCTCCACCCTTGCGGGACCCAGTCGAAGGTACCGGGCCCCAGGCCTTCTCAATAGTACCTCACCCCAGGCTAAGGGTGCCGGGGATGGACTCCATCTCCCGCTCCGGTCAGGTCAAGGGCACCTGGGCCCGGAACTCCGGAACGCCAGCACCCAGGCTGAAGGTGCCTGGGCGCGACTCTGACCTCCGACTCTGAACCCCGTGTTCAGGGCGTCCGCCCCCTTTTATCTGCTCTCCCCAGCGTCACCGCAGGTTCCCCGCCCCGCGGTACAACTGCCGGAAGAGGACAAAAAGGGCACAGCACTGCAGTGAGGATTCAACCCCGGCTCGGTGCGTCAGCGCCACCCACAGGCCAAAGGGAACCTCACACCACCAGAGTCCTCCAAGAACAACAAATGGTCCCAAATTCAATCAGTGCATCTGGGTTACACTACCACCCAGATGCCTCCCCTATATTCAAATACCCGCTACATATATATATATATATATATATATATATATTTTTTTTTTTTTCAATGGATCAAAAATTAAAAAAAACGCTGGTGATTTTTTTGGAGCGTTTATCGCCGTTTGTCAGCGTTTTTGCCGGAAAACAGCTGAAAAACTCCTCTCAGAACTCATTCGTTTTGGGGGGGGGGGGTTTTAAAGCCAAAAAATGCCCTAGCCAAAAACTGCTGATGACAGCCTATGTGTGCATGGACACATAGGATAACATGATGGGGAGTTTAATGGCTGTAGAAAAAAAACATCTGAAGCCAAAAACAGCTGCTGTAAAAATGTCCAAAAAAGGTCCAGTTTGCCAGTTTTAAGCACCTTGTGTCATTTACTGGAGAGGGCTGACAACTCTGCTCAAATGTTGCTAAAATTCCTGCAGCGTTGTCACCCATTCCTCCTAGTGTGGGTACATCAGCCCACAGACAATGTCAGCCTATAGGAAGCGCTGACAGTGCTGAGTTTAGTCTGGGGGCAGGAAGAAGAAGTGACCCCCAGACACCGCTGCACTGGGTCACGTGACTGCTAAAAAAATGAGTTTAAAAGAAAAAATCTGCAGCTTTGCTTGTATGTCAGAGTAGTACTCACTGACATCAATTTTGTACAGTAGCATTAACATATATTTTAATGCAATAGATGTGAAATGGCAGCTTTCAAAACACATTAGGCTCCTTTGTCATCCATGGCAGAGAACTAACTCCGACAACTATAAAATGATACATACAATAACAAGGGAATACCCGTGTTTTTTCCTAAATGCAGAAAAAAGGGATTTTTATAACAGCTTACCTGTAAAATCCTTTTCTTGGAGTACATCACGGGACACAGAGCGACTTAGTCATTACTAATGGGTTATATAGATACCTTCAGGTGCTGGCACTGGCAACTTCCAAAACCGGAAGTACCCTCCCCTATATAAGCCCCTCCCATCCGGGAGCACCTCAGTTTTGTAGCAAAGCAATAAGTGTCCCAAAAAGAGGGGTGGGAGCTCTGTGTCCCGTGATGTACTCCAAGAAAAGGATTTTACAGGTAAGCTGTTATAAAAATCCCTTTTTCTTTTTCGTACATCACGGGACACAGAGCGACTTAGTCATTACTAATGGGACGTCCCAAAGCGATGCCAAATGAGGGGAGGGATACACTATACATAAGCTGGGCGCCATCAGGCATGAGGATCTTTTGCGGCCTGCAACACACTGCGCCCAAAGGCGACATCCTCCTGACTTCTAATGTCTACCTGGTAGAATCTAGCAAACGTGTGTACTGAAGACCATGTTGCGGCCTTACAGACTTGAGCCAGGGAGGCCTGGTGATGCACTGCCCATGAAGTTCCAACTGCTCTCGTGGAGTGCGCCCTAACTTTGAACGGAGGCGATCTCCTTCTCAAGCCATAGGCTTGTATTATGACCTGTCAAATCCACTTGGCTAAAGTAGATTTTGATGCTGCCTGACCCTTTCTGGGGCCTTCCGGCAGAACAAACAAAGTCTCCGTTCTACGAATCTGAGCAGTGGCTTTTAGATAAGCTTTAACTGCTCTTACTACATCCAAAGAATGCAATAACTTTTCCTCTACCGAGGTAGGTTTGGGAAAAAAAGAAGGAAGAACCACATCTTGGTTCAAATGAAACCTCAATACCACCTTAGGAAGAAAGGCTGGATGAGGATGTAATACTACTCTGTCCTTATGGACAACCAGATATGGCTCCTTACAGGACAAGGCGGCTAATTCCGATACTCTTTTAGCCGAACAAATGGCTACTAAGAAAATCAATTTCCTGGTGAGAAGAACCAAGGAAATGTGTTGCAATGGTTCAAACGGTTGTTTCTGTAGAACCGACAGAACCAGGTTTAAGTCCCATGGACATATGGGAATACTAACCGGAGGGCTAATACGCATCACTCCTTGTATGAAAGCTTTGACTAATGAATGCAAAGCCAAGGGCCTTTGAAAAAATATTGACAAGGCCGAAATCTGACCCTTGATAGTACTCAAGGCAAGCTTCCTATCTACAGCCCACTGTAGGAAGTCCAGAATCCTACCTATTACGTACTTACGCGGATGCCATTTCCTGGCCTCACACCACGCGATGTACGCCTTCCAGATCCTATAATAGATCTGCCTGGATACTGGCTTCCTGGCATTGATCATGGTAGCTACCACAGGATTAGAGAGCCCTCTCTTTTTTAGAATGTGGGCTTCAATAGCCAGGCCGTCAAACCCAGGGCTGGTGTCACGTACCTGACGGTGACGAGCCCGGTTAGCAGAGGGAGGCCTCCCTTACGGCTCCCACCGGCGGCCCCTGGTGATATAACAGGAAGCACGGAGGTGGAAGGGGTACGAGTGCCTGGCAGGATCAAGAACTACCGCAGGTGATCAGGAACCAGCAGGTGAGGAGGCAGGAACCAGGAACTACAGCAGGTGAGTGGACAGGAACCAGGAACTCAGCAGATGACCCGGACCGGGAGGCACAGCAGGTAAACTGGAACCACTAGGCAGCAGCAGGTGAACAGGAACCAGCAGATGAGCAGACAGGAACCAGCAGATGAGCAGACAGGAACCAGCAGATGAGCAGACAGGAACCAGGAACTCAGCAGATGACCCGGACCGGGAGGCACAGCAGGTAAACTGGAACCACTAGGCAGCAGCAGGTGAACAAGAGCCAAGGTCAGGCAGGATCGTCAGACAAGCCGGGGTCGGGTAAACTGGCAGGCAGCGAGGCACAAAAGGATCAGGCAATACCGAAGTCAGAAAACAGGCCGATGGTCAGGTACAGGCAGATAGCAGGAGGGTCACAGGAAGCCGGGTCAGATACAGGTAAACAAGGCAGATCAGGTCACTTAGGATAAACGCTGTAGAGCAGACAGCAGGGACTGTCTGCAAGTGAGGAGTTTAAATAGCCCTTTCGGGCGTCACCTGCGGGGGCGGGAACCAGGAAGTCCAGGGCGTCTGTTCCTGACAGGGTTTCCATGACATTGCCCCCCCCCCCAAGGGGCAGCCTCCGGATGCCCCTAGGAGCAAACTTCTCGGGGTGAGACCTCCTGAAGGCTTGTATCAGGTCTTTGGCGTGAATGTTCTCTTCGGGTTCCCAGGAGTTCTCCTCTGGTCCGTAACCCTTCCATTTTATTAAAAATTGACTCTGGCTATTTCTTCTTCGTGCGTCTAAAATAGCTTCTACCTCGAATTCCTGTTCCCCGTCTATGATGACAGGATCAGGGCGAGTCGGGGTCCGACCTGGGAATGGGTTGGAGACTGACGGTTTCAATAGAGAAACATGAAAAACAGGGTGGACCCTCAGGGAGTCGGGGAGCTCCAGCTCGTAGGCCACCTCGTTGATTTTCCTTTTGATAGGAAAAGGCCCTAGAAACTTGGGGCCCAATTTCTTGGACGGGCAAGCCAATCTTAGATTGATGGTGGAAAGCCATACTTGGTCGCCCGGTGCCAGCGCTAATTCACCCCGTCTCCTCCTGTCGTAGACCGTCTTGTTATACTCCTGAGTTCTTGCCATGGCTTCGCGTAGAAGCTGGTTGTTAGAGAAGAAATTCACTTTTTCCAGAACTGCGGGCACTGAGCACTCAGGGAGAGAGTTGGGCAGAAATGTGGGGTGAAACCCGAAGTTCGCAAAAAATGGGGTCTGGTTAGTTGCGGAGTGGATGGAGTTATTGTAGGAGAACTCCGCTAGCGGAAGCAGGGAGAGCCAGTCATTCTGAGCAAAGGAGGAGAAACAACGCAAATATTGCTCGAGGGTCTGATTTGTTCTCTCAGTCTGTCCGTTGGTTTGAGGGTGGTAAGCCGAAGAGAATGATAGCTCTATTCCCAGAGTCTTGCAGAGGGACCTCCAGAACCGGGAGGTAAATTGTACCCCCCGATCGGAGACTATATTAGCAGGTACCCCGTGGAGCCTGACGACTTCTTTAATGAACATTTGTGCAGTTTCCGGGGCCGAGGGGGTCCCTCTCATAGGAACAAAATGTGCCATCTTGGACAGACGGTCCACAATCACAAAGATGGTGGTGTGATTCTCAGCCGGGGGGAGTTCAACTATGAAGTCGATAGAAAGCATTTTCCACAGTCTCTCTGGAACGGGTAAGGGCTTCAGTAGTCCCCAGGCTTTGGATCTGGACCCTTTATTCCGGGTACATGTAGTACAGGACTCCACGAACCTCCTGCAATCCTCGCGTAGTCGAGGCCACCAGAAGGTACGTTGTACCAACTCAGTGGTCTTAGCCATGCCAAAGTGCCCAGCAAGGGCATGATCGTGGCAGAGCTCTAGCACGGTTATCTTTAGTTCTTCTGGTATGAATATCCTGTCTTGGTGCCAGAGTAATCCATCCTTGGTTTGCAGATCCAGTTCAGGAGAGGGTTCCTGTCTAGTGGTGGCTTGTCTGATCCGGGAGAGTAGGTCCTCCTGAAGTAGGAGAAAATTCCCAGGAGCGAGGATTGTATCGGGTGAGGAGAGTTCTTTGGATCCATGAAACATTCGGGACAAGGCGTCAGGTTTAGTGTTCTTGGCACCGGGGCGGTATGTCACATGGAAGGAGAACCGGGAAAAAAACAGGGCCCATCTGGCTTGTCGTGGTTTTAGTCTTTTTGCAGTTTTCAGGTACTCTAAGTTCTTATGGTCGGTGAATACTAAGATCGGGTGAGCAGCACCTTCAAGTAAGTACCTCCATTCTTCCAGGGCGGACTTAATCGCCAAGAGTTCCCGGTCTCCCACGTCATAGTTCTTTTCTGCCGCAGATAATTTGCGAGAAAAGAAAGCCACCGGATGAAGCAAAGCCTTGGTTCCTTGCCTCTGTGACAATATTGCCCCTACTGCAACCTCAGAAGCATCTACCTCAAGTACAAATGGTAGGGAGGAATCTGGGTGTTTTAAGATGGATGCAGAGGTGAAGAGCCCTTTGAGATCCTCAAAGGCCTTTTGGGCCTCAGGGGACCAGTGGAAGCGGGTACCTTGCTTGGTTAGCTGAGTAATGGGTGCAATGATGGCGGAGAACCCCCGGATGAATTTACGATAAAAGTTGGCGAATCCAACGAACCGTTGGATTCCCTTCTTATCCACTGGCGCTGGCCAGTCCAAGATTGCGGTGATCTTCTGTGGGTCCATCCTGATGCCTTCGCCAGAGATGATTAATCCCAGAAATGCTATGCTCTCCCCCTCAAACTCGCATTTCTCAGCCTTCGCATATAGTTTATGCTGCCGAAGCCGGTCTAACACACTTCTGACATGCCTGCGATGAGAGTCAAGGGAGGAAGAGAAGATTAGTATGTCATCTAAATAAGCAATCACAAAGAGATCTAAAAAGTCCCGAAGAACATCATTAATTAAATACTGGAAGGTGGCAGGGGCATTGCACAGCCCGAAGGGCATCACTAAATATTCAAAATGTCCGAACCGGGAGCGGAAGGCGGTTTTCCACTCATCGCCCTCCTTGATTCGGACCAGGTTATAGGCTCCCCGGAGGTCAAGCTTAGTGAAAATAACGGCAGCTCCCAATCTTTGGAACAACTCTGGTACCAGAGGAAGAGGATAACGATTTTTAATGGTGACCTTATTTAGTTCACGGTAGTCCACACATGGCCTGAGGGTATGGTCCTTCTTTTCTACAAAGAAAATGCCTGTGCCTGCTGGCGACGTAGAGGGGCGAATGAACCCCTTTAAAAGGTTCTCATCGATGTAGTCCTTCAGGGCCCCCTGTTCCACCTCCGTTAAAGGGAAAATCCTACCGAAAGGAATAGCTGCTCCGGGAAGTAGATCAATGGGGCAGTCGTAGGCTCGGTGGGGTGGTAGTGTCTCTGCCCCCTGTTTACTAAACACATTGAGAAAGTCCAGGTAAGCGTCAGGGATGGCCTGACGTATTCCGGCCTCAGTGTCGGTACACATTAAGGTGGCAGGCCCAGGGGGTTTGTGTGAGCCACAGGACCGTTGGCAGTAGGAGGAAGGAAACGTGATCACCCCCGTGACCCAGTTAATGGTAGGATTATGGGCTTGTAGCCAGGGCATACCGAGAATTATGGGGAACAGTGGAGAGGAGATAATATCCAGCCGTAGATATTCTCGGTGCACCCCGGTAGAGGAGAAGACAGTGACAGGTAGGGGAGCCCTCTCTTCGACCACGGGCCCCGACTTGATAAGGGACCCATCAGCCAGGTGAACCCGTAGTCCATGGGTCTTGGGAAGTAGAGGAATAAGTTGAGTACGGGCAAAAGTTGAGTCCATGAAGCAACTACAAGCCCCAGAGTCAATAATTGCGACGACTTGCAGGGTCCTTCCTGGGAGCTGCAGGGAGATAGAAAGAGCGAAGTGAGAGGAGGATTTAGTCTGAGGGTTGATCACAGCAGGGAATACTGACAAGCCCTTACGGAACTTCAGGGGACAGTTCCTAACGAAGTGACCGGGCTCCCCGCAGTACAGGCACAGGTTGTGCGCGCGTCGGCGTTGGCATTCCTCCAGAGTAAGGGAAGGGCGGAGGACCCCAAGCTGCATGGGTTCAGGAGCATCGTACGAGGGGGTCAAGGGTGCTGCAGAAGCTGGGTGCGGATGACTGGGGACCCGGGTAAGCATCCAGGTCGGCCGGGTGAAGCCCGTGGCCCTCTCAACCCTCCGTTCCCTCAGGCGTCGGTCGATCTGAATTGTCAGATCGATCAGTAGGTTCAAATTTTCTGGTATTCCTACCCTAGCCAGTTCGTCCTTCAATGGGTCAGAAAGGCCTATGCGAAACTGGTGACGGAGGGCAGCGTCATTCCAGCTGGTGTCTGCGCTCCAGCGCCTCTATTCAGCTACATAATCTTCCGCTGCTCTGCGTCCCTGCTGAAGGGTCCGCAGGGCGTTCTCTGCAGTGACCGAGAGCTGAGGGTCCTCGTACAATTGGGCAATGGCGTAAAAAAAAAGTGTAAGGCTGCCCAAGGACGCATCTTTGCGTTCTAGCAGGCGGTGGGCCCAGTTCTGTGGGTCTCCGGAAAGCAGCGAAATTACAAAGCCCACCTTGGTAGCTTCTAAGGAAAAGGTGCGGGGCTGTAAGGCAAAGTACAACTCACAAGAGTTCCGGAAAGCCCTGAACTTGCTCCGGTCCCCGGAGAATCTTTCGGGTGTAGGGACCCTGGGTTCAGGGGGAAGCATGACCACCGTGGGCGCAGCTCCTGCCCCGGCGGAAGAAGTGGAGGCACGTGGACCCCCTTGAGCTCCATCGGGGTTGGTGAGGGCCCGCACTTGTCCTTCCAGGTGAGTGTAGCCTTGCTGGAGGCTCTTAACGGCCTCGGTCAGTCCCGCCAGGTGTCGGCATAGTTCCTCCATAGGTGAGGCTCCCTGCTCGGGCTCAGACATGGCTGTCTGCTACTGTCACGTACCTGACGGTGACGAGCCCGGTTAGCAGAGGGAGGCCTCCCTTACGGCTCCCACCGGCGGCCCCTGGTGATATAACAGGAAGCACGGAGGTGGAAGGGGTACGAGTGCCTGGCAGGATCAAGAACTACCGCAGGTGATCAGGAACCAGCAGGTGAGGAGGCAGGAACCAGGAACTACAGCAGGTGAGTGGACAGGAACCAGGAACTCAGCAGATGACCCGGACCGGGAGGCACAGCAGGTAAACTGGAACCACTAGGCAGCAGCAGGTGAACAGGAACCAGCAGATGAGCAGACAGGAACCAGCAGATGAGCAGACAGGAACCAGCAGATGAGCAGACAGGAACCAGGAACTCAGCAGATGACCCGGACCGGGAGGCACAACAGGTAAACTGGAACCACTAGGCAGCAGCAGGTGAACAAGAGCCAAGGTCAGGCAGGATCGTCAGACAAGCCGGGGTCGGGTAAACTGGCAGGCAGCGAGGCACAAAAGGATCAGGCAATACCGAAGTCAGAAAACAGGCCGATGGTCAGGTACAGGCAGATAGCAGGAGGGTCACAGGAAGCCGGGTCAGATACAGGTAAACAAGGCAGATCAGGTCACTTGGGATAAACGCTGTAGAGCCCTTGTTTAAATAGCCCTTCGGGCGTCACCTGCGGGGGCGGGAACCAGGAAGTCCAGGGCGTCTGTTCCTGACAGGGTTTCCATGACAGCTGGTAAGGAAGGGTGGTATATTGGTCCCTGCGAAAGCAGGTCCGGACGATGTGGGAGGGTCCAAGGACTCCTCACTGACATTTTTACGATCTCCGCGTACCATGCTCTTCGGGGCCACGCTGGAGCCACCAGAATCACTGGTTTCTTTTCTACCCTGATTCTGCGGATTAATCGCGGTAACAATTGTGGCGGTGGGAATGCATATATCAGTTTGAACTGATCCCAAGGGAACACTAGGGCATCCGAGCCGCAAGCTAGGGGATCCCTTGTGCGAGACACAAATCTGTCCACCTTTGCGTTGAATCTGGATGCTAGCAGATCTACATCCGGTGTTCCCCACCGCTGGCATATTGCCTGGAAAACCTCGGGGTGAAGAGACCATTCCCCCGGGCATAATTGCTGGCGACTTAGAAAGTCCGCTCTCCAATTTTCCACTCCTGGGATGAAAACCGCGGATATGGCTGGGACATATCTTTCTGCCCATTCCAGGATGCAATTCGCTTCCCTCTGGGCTGCACGACTCCTGGTGCCACCCTGGTGATTGATATATGCCACTGCTGTGGCATTGTCTGATTGAATTCTGACAGGGGACCCTTGGAGTTTGGATGTCCATGCTACTAGGGCATACCGGGCTGCTCGTATCTCTAAGAGATTGATGGGCAGGGCCTTCTCTGCTTCTGACCACTTGCCCTGGAGAGACCATTGCTCCAGTACTGCCCCCCAGCCTATGAGGCTGGCATCTGTAGTGACCACCTTCCAAGAAACTGGACTGAAGGGTTTCCCTTTTTCCAGATTCTGGGGCACCAACCACCAATGGAGGCTCTTGCGAACGGAAGGGGACAGGGACATTGGTAAGTCTAAAGCCTGAACTTTTTTGTTCCAGGCTGACAGTATGGCCCTCTGCAAGTTCCTTGAATAGAATTGACCGTAGGGTACTGCTTCGAATGAAGCCACCATTTTTCCCAGCAGCCTCACGCACAGGCGTATGGATGGTTTTCTTTTTGTACCCACTAAGTGGGTCAAATCTCTCAAAGACGACACCTTCTCTGGAGGTAAGAAAATCTTTCTCTGATTTGAATCCAGCCTTAGCCCCAAGTATTCCAGACTTTTGACTGGTCTTAGAGCTGACTTGTCTCGGTTGATAATCCAACCGTGATATTCCAGATACTTGATTGTCTCGTGAATAGCTACTTCCAGTTTTTCCACTGAGTGGTCTATTAGTAGCAGGTCATCTAAATATGCCATTATCGTTACACCCCGTGTTCTTAGATTGGCCAATAGTGGGGCCAGAATTTTTGTGAACACTCGTGGTGCTGTGGCCAGACCGAAAGGTAAGGCTCTGAACTGAAAATGGCACCCTTCTACTACAAAGCGTAGAAATTTCTGGTGGGCCGGAAAGATGGGAATATGCAGATAAGCATCCTTTATGTCGATCGAGGCTAACCATTCCTGCCCTTGTAGGGCGGTGGCCACCGATCGGATCGACTCCATCCGAAAAGTCCTGATATGTAGGAATTTGTTTAGCCCTTTTAGATTTAATATGGGCCTCACGTCCCCATTTGGTTTGGGGACTGTGAAAAGGTTCGAGTAAAACCCGAACCCGCTTTCTTCCAAGGGAACCTTCATGATTACACCTTGGAGCAATAGTTGTTCTAGTGCCAGAAGGAGGGATCCTCTCTTTTGGGGATCGCTTGGCACGTTTGACCTCATAAAATGGGCAGGAGGAGTGTCTTTTAACTCCAGCTTGTATCCCAGACTTACTGCGGAGATCACCCATTTGTCTCTGATGGTGTCCCGCCAGGTCTCTGTGAACAACTGAAGTCTTCCCCCCACCCGATTGAGTGGGGGCAACCCTTCATGACTTGGGGGGAGGTTTCGTACCTCTCTTGACCCAGGGTTTCTTGTTACCCTGTGATTGTCCCTGATTTCTGCCCCCTGGATTTGACCGTGGAGGCCGTCGGAACTGTTTCACAGCCGATGTGCCAGGGACTGGAGAAGTAGGCCTCTTAAAAGAAGGACTTCTACCCTTGTTCTTAACTGGCAAGAGTGTACTTTTACCGGCAGAAATTTTCTGGATATACTTGTCCAGATCTTCTCCAAATAAGCGTTCTCCATGAAATGGGAAGCTAATCAGCAATTTCTTACAGGGAGCTTCAGCAGACCAGTTTTTGAGCCATAGAAGCCTACGCATATGTACTACAGACAGCGTAAAGCGGGAGGCTTGTTGGATTGTATCCTTTATGGCGTCTACCGCAAAATACAAGGCTCTAGGTAGGTCAGCTAGGGCAAGAGCCTGCTGATCTGGTAAGTCTCTTAAGACTTGTTTCAACTGATCCTTCACTGCTTGGCAGACCCCAATCGCTGCTACTGCAGGTTGTGTCACCATGCTTGCTGTAGAGAAAGCAGATTTTAGTAAAGACTCCAATTTTTTATCTATTGGGTCTTTGAACATTGGAACATTATCTACTGGACATGTCAGTGATTTATTCACACAAGAGATGGCTGCGTCCACTGTAGGGACTCTCCATTTTCTTATGAACTTATCCTCCATGGGATAGATCACCGGAAATCTCTTGGGGGGAGTAAATATTTTATCAGGATGCTCCCAATCCTGGTAAATAAGCCATTCCAATAAAGGGTGGATTGGGAAGAAACAGGCAGTCTGGGGAGGAGACAGTAGTGGTTGATGGCTCCGCAAGAGGCATTTTAAATGCTGATCGGACCATGTTAGTCAGAGACTGAACCCATAATCTTTCAGCCTGAGATGCTGAGAAAGGTTCTTCCACTGTTGATTCCTCTATAACCGAATCAACCTCATCCTGATCCCCTTCAGGTAGGTCGATCTCTGTGTGGGGCTGTTCCTCCACTAACAGGCACTCTGAAGGAGGAGACGGAGATCGGACGCGCTTTCCCTGTGACAGGGAAGCAGCGATCAATGCTGTTAATCTCTCTTCCAATCCTCCCAGAGTTGAGGAAAAAACCTCCTCTGTTATATATACAGGAGCAGGTGGACTGGGGGCAGCCACAGCACCAGGTACTCCTGCGGGGTTCCTACGGCTACTAACCTCTGAAATTTCAGGGGAGATTGGTGCAGTACAAGCATGCCCAAAATCCTCAGAGCCCGATGGAGACCCCTTTGGCTTCTTGGAAGACTTATTTCCAGAGCGTCTGGACGACATATCCTTTAAGCACAAAGCTGAGGTATTCCCGTCGTCATACACCAATTATACTGGTAATAGTCTAACACAGTTGCTGCTATATACCAGCTGGTGTCCACTAAAGTGTCTTTCTATGGGGATGCCTGCATCAACCGCCTCTGTGTGCCACCGTTTTTGTTGCTAGCTCTGCTTGCATCCAGCTGACACTTGTACTGTGTCTTTTATCCATGCTGGGACGCATCGAGCGTCATCCACCCGCCCCGCCCCTTTCCTTTCATAGGAGGCGCGTGCACGCGCCCGCGCGCGCCCCCGTGTGCCTTCGGCGCTCTTTTTTGAAAACAAGCAGGGACCAGGAGCCAGGGCCCTTTTTGCCGGAGGGCCTGTGCGGTGGATGAGCGCAGCAACAGGGCAGAGGAAGTGGATTCCCACAGAGAAACTTACCAACTGCCTGGATCTTTTGACTTGAAAAAACCAAAGATCCACATGACAAGAAAAAATGGACCACAGCGGCCTCTAGTGGTTTAACACAGGTACCGCGGTCTCCCTTTTTTTTTTTTTTTCTTGACTACTATTAAAATTTTACATTTTCCAGTAGTTACAGGCATACACAGATATTAGCGGGAATACCGTTAGGTAACAGACAGAAAGACAAATTAGGCTTGGGGGTCCCCCAATAGAACCAAGTTCCTGGGGGCCCCCACTTACCTGTTCCCCGCCGCAGGACTCTGTTTGGTCCACAGAAGCCCAAACTTCACCTCTCACGGCAGGCATTGTATTTAAACCTTCAGGGACCGGGTTCCCAAGGATTCCACTCCCCTGGACCTGTATAGCACCCTGCACAGACAACATCTTGGTCGTGGGTATGACCAGAGCTCTGGATCCCAGGGTCCAGCCCTCCTAAGAGAGGCATTACAGGCAAAACCTTGCTCTTCTGTTGCAAGGCCCGGGTACCGACCGTTTAGCTATGAAGCTTTTTTGGTCGGATTCGGAACAGCTTACTGAGGTCCATAAAAGAACCTGTACGCAAGCTCAGTGAAAACACATGTTACTCTTTGGCCACACCTTAGACACTGGCAAAAAACTGAGGTGCTCCCGGATGGGAGGGGCTTATATAGGGGAGGGTACTTCCGGTTTTGGAAGTTGCCAGTGCCAGCACCTGAAGGTATCTATATAACCCATTAGTAATGACTAAGTCGCTCTGTGTCCCGTGATGTACGAAAAAGAAAGACAGTACAGTAAGCTATTTAGGATATGTACAGTGGGGCAAAAAAGTATTTAGTCAGCCACCAATTGTGCAAGTTTTCCCACTTAAAAAGATGAGAGAGGCCTGTAATTGTCATCATAGGTATACCTCAACTATGAGAGACAAAATGTGGAAACAAATCCAGACAATCACATTGTCTGATTTGGAAAGATTTTTTTTTGCAAATTATGGTGGAAAATAAGTATTTGGTCAATATCAAAAGTTCATCTCAATACCTTGTTATATATCCTTTGTTGGCAATGACAGAGGTCAAACGTTTTCTGTAAGTCTTCACAAGGTTGTCACACACTGTTGCTGGTATGTTGGCCCATTCCTCCATGCAGATCTCCTCTAGAGCAGTGATGTTTTGGGGCTGTCGCTGGGCAACACGGACTTTCAACTCCCTCCAAAGGTTTTCTATGGGGTTGAGATCTGGAGACTGGCTAGGCCACTCCAGGACCTTGAAATGCTTCTTACGAAGCCACTCCTTCGTTGCCCGGGCGGTGTGTTTGGGATCATTGTCATGCTGAAAGACCCAGCCACGTTTCATCTTCAATGCCCTTGCTGATGGGAGGAGGTTTGCACTCAAAATCTCACGATACATGGCCCCATTCATTCTTTCATGTACACGGATCAGTCGTCCTGTTCCCTTTGCAGAGAAACAGCCCCAAAGCATGATGTTGCCACCCCCATGCTTCACAGTAGGTATGGTGTTCTTTGGTTGCATCTCAGCATTCTCTCTCCTCCAAACACGACGAGTTGTGTTTCTACCAAACAGTTCTACTTTGGTTTCATCTGACCATATGACATTCTCCCATTCCTCTTCTGAATCATCCAAATGCTCTCTAGCAAACCTCAGACGGGCCTGGACATGTACTGGCTTAGTCAGGGGGACACGTCTGGCACTGCAGGATCTGAGTCCCTGGCGGCGTAGTGTGTTACTGATGGTAGCCTTTGTTACGTTGGTCCCAGCTCTCTGCAGGTCATTCACTAGGTCCCCCCGTGTGGTTCTGGGATTTTTGCTCACCGTTCTTGTGATCATTTTGACCCCACAGGGTGAGATCTTGCGTGGAGCCCCAGATCGAGGGAGATTATCAGTGGTCTTGTATGTCTTCCATTTTCTAATTATTGCTCCCACAGTTGATTTCTTCACACCAAGCTGCTTGCCTATTGCAGATTCAGTCTTCCCAGCCTGGTGCAGGTCTACAATTTTGTTTCTGGTGTCCTTCGACAGCTCTTTGGTGTTCACCATAGTGGAGTTTGGAGTGTGACTGTTTGAGGTTGTTGACAGGTGTCTTTTATACTGATAACAAGTTCAAACAGGTGCCATTAATACAGGTAATGAGTGTAGGACAGAGGAGCCTCTTAAATAAGAAGATACAGGTCTGTGAGAGACAGAAATCTTGCTTGTTTGTAGGTGACCAAATACTTATTTTCCACCATAATTTGCAAATAAATTCTTTCCAAATCAGACAATGTGATTGTCTGGATTTGTTTCCACATTTTGTCTCTCATAGTTGAGGTATACCTATGATGACAATTACAGGCCTCTCTCATCTTTTTAAGTGGGAGAACTTGTACAATTGGTGGCTGACTAAATACTTTTTGCCCCACTGTTGATATTAATCTGGAGAGAGGCTCAGGAATGGACACATAGGTTGGAGATGAGTCAGGAATGCTGAAATCATGGTCCTCTTGGGCTGGAGATTTTTTATATATTTTTTTCCAAATCTGACTATACTCTATACCAGGGGTCTTCAAACTGCGGGATATTATTCCTCCTACTAATAGGGGCACTGCTCCTTCTCCTACTGACCACCAGCATTGAGGCCATATTTATTCTCACTGGTGCTGGGCCCGAGACATTTTCTGCCCCCGCTGGCCACAATATGGCCCTCCTAATGTCTCAAGGACAATAAACTGGCCCTTTGTTTGAAAAGTTTGGAGACCCCTGATCTATACAATCTGATTGTTTCTTTTCCTTTGGCTCTACCAACAACTATGTAATTTAAGGATAAAACAGGAAATTGGTCGCACACTGGAACTCCAACTTATCTTGATGTCCTCTTTATTGTCAAAAGGGTCAGACAGACACAGGCAATGGTAGACGCGTTTCACAAGCGATAGCTTGCTTGTTCACAACAAATGTGACACTAAACAGACAGGCTTTTTAAAGTGGTTGTAAACCCAATTATTATAAAAAAAAAAATTCAAATAATAACCTGCAAGAGAAAGGCAAAATGAGCTAGTACGACTAGCATACTAGCTCATTATGCATTACTTACCTTAGATCGAAGCCCCCGAAGCCGCCCTCATCTCCCCCTCCGGCTGCAGACATTGCTCCGGAAGGTGACTTCCGGTTATCGCCGCTCCGGCGCTCTGATTGGCCGGAGCGTCGATGATGTCACCGCGCATGCGCGCGGGAGCCGTCAAAGCCGTCATTATCCATTGATAAAACCGGCGTTGACAGTGCGGCAGCGCCGTTGTCTATGGCGCGCATGCACCGTAGAAACGTAAAACACTCCGATGAGCCAAGAAAAATTAAGTTCAATGCTTCTGAGCATGCGTCGACTTGATTCTGAGCATGCGTGGGTTTTTTATCCGATGGAGTTCCCCACAGACGATAGTAATTTGCTATCGTTTTTTTAACCATCGGATAAATTTAAAACATGTTCTATTTTTAAACACTGATGGAAAAAAGACCGATGGGACCCATACACGATCGGTTTGTCCGATAAAAAAAGTCCATCAGACTGTTTTCATCGGTAAAACCTATCGTGTGTACACGGCTTGAGTCTCCTAGTGGTGCGTCTGATGTATTGCAAGATTTGCATGTAACAACATAAATGACGTACCGTGTGTATGTAATTTAAGGCCCTGTTTGGGTGAAAGAAAATTGATTGAATTGAATAGGTATGTCCTCATATTATATCATTTTAGTAAATGTAAAATCAGTATGTACAGGGATTATACAGTCAGATTGTAGTGTGTATGGTCATCCTTAACCACTTGCCGACCAGCCGCAGTCATTATACGGCGGCAGGTTGGCACGTTCCTGCGATTTGCCGTAGCTGTACGGCGGCTCCCTTAAGAGCCATAGCAGGCGCGAGCGCCCGATGCACGGTGGGGGACTCGATGCGCGTGGCCGGTGGGCGTGATGTCCACTGGGCACCTGCGATTGCTGGCACGAGAGCCAGAACACACAAATCTCTGTTCTGACAGGGGAGGAGAGACAGATCATATGTTCCTACTAAGTAGGAACAGTGATCGGTCTCCTCCTCTAGTCAGTCCCATCCCCCCACAGTTAGAACACACTGAGGAAACACATTTAACCTCTTGATCGCCCCCTAGTGTTAACCCCTTCCCTGCCAGTGACATTTACACAGTAATCAGTGCATTTTTATAGCAGCAATCGCTACTATGTCAATGGTCCCAAAAATGTGTCAACATTGTCTGATCTGTCTGCCGCAATGTCGCAGTCCCGCTAAAAATTGCAGATCACAGCCATTACTAGTAAAGAAATAAATAAATCATAAAAATGCCATAAATCTATTCCCTATTTTGTAGACTCTATATATTTTGTGCAAACCAATCAATATGCGCTTATTGGGGTTTTTTTTTGTTTTTTTTTACCAAGAATATGTAGAAGAATACATATTGGACTAAACTAAGGAAGAAATTCGTTTTTTTTTTTTCGTTTTTTGTGGGGATATTTCTTATAGCAAAAAAGTAAAAAATATATATTTTTTTCAAAATTGTCGCTTTTTTTTATAAATAAAAACAGAGGTGATCAAATACCACCAAAAGAAATCTCTATTTGTGGGAAAAATAGGACATCAATTTTGTTTGGGTACAGCATTGCACGACCGCGCAATTGTCAGTTAAAGCGTCACAGTGCCGTATCGCAAAAAATGGCCTGGTCATTCAGGGGGCAAATCCTTCCGGTCCTTAAAGCGGAGCTCCGCCGGAAAAAAAAATATTAAAAGCCAGCAGCTACAGCTACAGCAGCTGCTGGCTTTTAATATTTGGACACTTACCTGTCCTGGAGTCCAGCGACGTCCGCAGCAGAGGACGAGCGATCGCTCGTCGCTCTGCTGCTCCCTCCGCCATCCTCGCTGAGGGAACCAGGAAGTGAAGCCCTGCGGCTTCATGCCCGGTTCCCTACGGCGCATGCGCGAGTCGCGCTGCGCCGTTCTGATTGGTGCTCCTGTGTTCTGGGAGCCGAGTGTCTCCCAGAACACCAAGGGAAGTATGCGGGAAGTGACGTAACTCCCGCAGATTCCCGGAGAGAGGACTCCCGGATGTGGGTGAAAATACCTGTCTTAGACAGGTATCTTCACCCCCCTCCCCCCTGAAAGGTGTCAATTGTGACACCAGAGGGGGGGAGGGTTCCAAATAGCAAAAGTTGCTATTTAGGGTGGAGCTCCACTTTAAGTGGTTTAAGTGGTTAAAGAGAAGGTATAGTGTAGTTTTATAGACTAAAAAAAAATGACCAGGCCATTTTTTTGCTATACGGTGCTGCGTTACTTTAACTGACAATTGTGCAGTCATGCACGCTGTACACAAACGTTTTACTTTCTGCTATAAAACATATTCAAAATAAAATGTAAAAAAAAAATCAAACATGATGAAATGTTTGAATGGAAGCAAACAATATGTTGTGGATTGTAATATCCTTCTACACTATACAAAAATATATCATATATGGCTCCACATATGTTGTTTTTAAATATTTTTAGGTTTTTTATTGATTGTTGTAATAAAGATGTAATTGATCTTTTTATTATTTTTTTTTTCTTCTACGGCACACTTAAAGTTCCATTTATTCTCTTTTTCTCCCCTTGGTGGGCAGGAGAGTGAAAAATGTGTTACTACAAATCTTGTATAGGGATGTTTGATGGTACACTATATTACCAAAAGTATTGGGACACCTGCCTTTACACGAACCCCGATTTAAGGCATCAGCATACCAATACATTTTGGACAATTTCATGCTTCAACTTTGTGGGAACAGTTTGGGAATGGCCCCTTCCTGTTCCAACATGACTGAGCACCAGTGCACAAAGCAAGGTCCATAAAGACATGGATGAGCGAGTTTGGGGTGGAGGAACTTGACTGGCCTGCACCTCAACCCGATAGAACATCTTTGGGATGAATTAGAGCGGAGAATGAGAGCCAGGCCTTCCCGTCCACATCAGTGCCTGACCTCACAAATGCGCTTCTTAAAGGCACCCATAATGCTGAAGCAGCCAATGATGAAATTGAGTTTGACACCCCTGCTTTAGAGGTATACAGAGACACAACCCTACATAGACCCGGTTGTCAGTTGGGTAGGTTGCAGAGCTCGAGTCCTGTGGGAACGCGTGGGAACGGCGTCCCTGCACTTTTTTCACAGCATGAACGCCGTTCCCTTTGCAGGACTAGAGCAGCCTCGAGCAGCCTCTGTCAGGGGCTGCGGACTGGAGTCAATGACATGTAGCGGGGTCCTCAAATTGATGGGATACACCTGGGGAATAGTGTGACCCAGGTGTATAATTGTGTTAGGGTTCAGACCCCTTTTTGTTTCGTGGAGGATTGGAGGATGTAGTATTCTCCTTTGCCTGTGGGTGGCGGGGTACCCACAGGCTTCAGGTAGAATCATCTCCTGCAGTGCTCCCTGTTTTGTCCCTTCCCGGAGATGGTATGGCTGGGGCGGGGAACCCGCCGGGCCGTTGATGGGAGGAGATAAAAGGGGGAGACGCCCTTACCACGAGGTCTTGCGGAGAAGGAGGTCCTCGGAGGAGGAGAGTTGCGGTCCGCACCCAGGCCCCTTAGGCCTGGGTGCTGGAGATCCAGGAGTCTGGTCCAGGTGCCCATGGCCTGGTCCGGAGTCATGTTGGCGTCCATCCCAGGCGACTTTAGCCTGGGGTGAGGTACTATCGAGGAGGCCTGGGGCCCAGTACCTTCAACTGGGTCCCGCTAGGGTGGACTGTCCGAGGGTCCCTGAGCGGAGGGACTCGTATCTGAGGTGAGGAGGCCAGAGAGGTTACCCACTGGAGACCCGGAGCAGCACCAACCCGGTGACAGTGGGCCTCTGGGAACTCTCTTGGGAGGACACATCCCCCTGATAGGGGCCACAGCGTATCGAAGAGGGCTCCATTGCTGTTCATAGGGGTTGCTGGAAGAGACCCCATCTTTCCTGTTCTGTAACAGCCGGATTGGCTTAGGCGCCGCTGGTCATAGTACAGTGGCATAGAACTTAAACTTTAGGAAGTGCCTCGATCTGCTCGCCCCACCGTTGGCAAGGTTATAGGTCCCAACCAGTTTGCTGCAAAAGAACTGTTTATTGTGCTTTGCTTATTGGAGTGTCAAATAAACAAGTGTTGGACCTTTCTCCGGTGTGTGAACTCCAGTACTGGAAGCAAAGGGGAGGCTGGTGAGCTTGCAATTACAGACTCAGTGCATTCATAGAACACACCGGCCCGAGGAAACATCAGTAAGTGGCCTTCACCTCCCTACTACAATGGGGAGGACATGGGCCGTGGCGCATCTCACTCTCACAACCCAGGAACCCCTAGACATGAGTTGGTGTGTAACCGGTAAAGATGGAGAGAGAGTGAGGCCGCTACACGTGGGGGCTCGTGAGTCCGGGATAGAGTGTGTTCTAAAGATGGACTTGAGAATGTCTACATTTGAACTTTGCTGCCCAGAGGAGTTCCGAGCAGATCGGCCATATTACTGGCCAAAGTGCGTCCCTGCTCGGAGTTGTGGAAATGACCCTAACACGGGAAAGGCCCATGCGGAGGAGCGGAAAAAGGGAGAGGTCCAGCCGTGTGACGTACTGCACGTGGGGACTGTTAACGCACTGCGCCACGAGGCACCCCATGGCGACATCATTCGTGGGCGGAGTCAAGAGGAAGCCCGCGAAAATGTACAGCTCATGGGAGGAGTCTGGCCAAGTGTGGGGATACACGTGGAGACTCCGGCGCGGGGTCAGTGCATGATGGAGCAGCAGATAGTCGGGATGACCTCAAGTGCCCCGTGGATTATGGTTCCTCACCCCACGAGAATGACTTCCTTTGCTGCCCCCATCACAGACACGGGGATAAGACTTAGGCCCCGAGGGCGGTTGGCTCTGTACACTTGCAGAGACACGGAGGCCCTCGGTGTGATCTGTCCCGGCTGCTCGGGACTGGTGGTCACCCTGAAGCCATTCGGGCGATGTGAGGAGTGCAGAGAATTCCTTTTTGAGGTCGAGTCGTCCACAGCAAGGCCCCGGGCCCTTCGCCTCAACCACCTCACGGGTACCGCTACTCCGGAAGGGGAGATCAAGGCCTTTGTCGAGGTTCCCGTGCGCGCTGACCAGGGCGATGGACTGCCCAACAGAGAAAAATCCGAGGATGCTGCCTCGGTCGCCACAAGTTCTCTGCTCCCACCCCCGAAGAGGAAAGTTGGCCTAGTACAGGCATCCTATGGATGTGGTCGAGCTTCACCCCGCTGCTTGCCTGGCCTGGATGGCGCCGGTCGAGAAGGAAGTCCCGGACATCCCAGTCCTCTACAAGGGTCAGGTGAGCCAGGGGCTGGGACTGTGGTGGTGGTTGGAGGTGTCGGGGGCCCATTGGAGGTGGAGCCCCCCAGGGAGGATGATTCTGTGTCCACCGGAAGATATCTGCCTGCGGAGATGTATGACACCTCCGACCTAGAGTCGCTGTCTGACTGCGGAGAAGATGGCGAGATAGACGAACTGTTCAGCCGCAAGGGCTGGGATAGAATGCCACTTCTTGCTTCCCGTTCGGTACGGGATTCACCTATGTACACAGGAGACAGCACACCTCGGGTGGAAGACCCGCAGCTTACGAGGGAACCTACCCCTCCACCGGTGTCCTCATCTACTGTTACCTCACCTGCTTTGGTTGTGGGGACACCCCGCGCTTCTCTGAGAGCGCCGAAAGTCAGTTTCAGGGAGCTGGTAAAGGCACCTCGGCATCCGGAAGCTATTGTGCTGCCTGGAACTGGAGAGAAAGCCACTATGCCACCTTTGGCCCGCTTGCAGAGACTGTTTTGCCACAAAGTAGCTCGGGAATATGGGTGGGAGTACCCGTATCTGCCCCGGGACTTGCTGTTTGAGGTGGAAGTCTGGAGAGCAAGATGGTATGACGAGTTTGTGTGGGACAAGTTGAAGGTGCCTCATGCTCGCAGGTACCTGGAATGTGTGCCGGCAGTGTCTAAGAGGTTTGAGGACTGCAGAGCTGAATGGAAATTGGGGCGCCATATCCATGCTGACAAGATAGTCATTTGCAGAAGAGAAGGAGAAGATGTCGAGTATTCGATAGAGGCATTTGACAAACACCTGAAACCCCTGTATCTGCCGGATCCAAAGTTTTATTTATAGGAGAAAAGAACTCCTGTTTATTTCCTTTGTGCACTTGAACTTTCTGGAAGAGCCATTCCCAGACACCCAGGACTGTGCCCTGCTTTTGTTTTTATTTGGGCTTTTCTTTTTCTCATTGGAGACTTGGGGCTGTTGTGTTTTTGTGTTTCCCCTTTTCTTCATGTGCCAAAGGCAAGGACATTTGGGAATAGTGGCAGAGTAGGGAAAAGCTGGAAGAACGAAGATTCGTTGAGTGTCATGACCGCGGCGCTGTCACCAGGTGGCAGTGTTGCGCAACAAATGTTTGAAAATGTTTCACACACACATCACCTTGCTTGTTGGAGTGAGTGGGTCTCTCGGCTGACGGGCCCACTCATGCCAAATGACACGAAATTATGTTAGGATGTTGTTTTTTTCTTTCCCCTGCAGGAGAATCGTCAATCAAGATCATTGAGAGTGGGTGGCTCTTAGACAGTGTGGGAGAGGGGTTGTGATTATGCAGGTGTTTAAAGTGTTTTATGACATAAGTTGTTTTATATGTTCCCCATTCCCTGAGCAGGTCTTGGCACTTGGGAAAAATTTAGAGGAACTGCCTCAGGGGTTTCACTCCATGTCACCACTTTATGGGAGGCATGGGTGTGCACCTGACGCTGGGGACCAGCGTCCAATCACAGGGGGGAATGTGTAGCGGGGTCCTCAAATTGATGGGATACACCTGGGGAATAGTGTGACCCAGGTGTATAATTGTGTTAGGGTTCAGACCCCTTTTTGTTTCGTGGAGGATTGGAGGATGTAGTATTCTCCTTTGCCTGTGGGTGGCGGGGTACCCACAGGCTTCAGGTAGAATCATCTCCTGCAGTGCTCCCTGTTTTGTCCCTTCCCGGAGATGGTATGGCTGGGGCGGGGAACCCGCCGGGCCGTTGATGGGAGGAGATAAAAGGGGGAGACGCCCTTACCACGAGGTCTTGCGGAGAAGGAGGTCCTCGGAGGAGGAGGGTTGCGGTCCGCACCCAGGCCCCTTAGGCCTGGGTGCTGGAGATCCAGGAGTCTGGTCCAGGTGCCCATGGCCTGGTCCGGAGTCATGTTGGCGTCCATCCCAGGCACCTTTAGCCTGGGGTGAGGTACTATCGAGGAGGCCTGGGGCCCAGTACCTTCGACTGGGTCCCGCTAGGGTGGACTGTCCGAGGGTCCCTGAGCGGAGGGACTCGTATCTGAGGTGAGGAGGCCAGAGAGGTTACCCACTGGAGACCCGGAGCAGCACCAACCCGGTGACAGTGGGCCTCTGGGAACTCTCTTGGGAGGACACATCCCCCTGATAGGGGCCACAGCGTATTGAAGAGGGCTCCATTGCTGTTCATAGGGGTTGCTGGAAGAGACCCCATCTTTCCTGTTCTGTAACAGCCGGATTGGCTTAGGCGCCGCTGGTCATAGTACAGTGGCATAGAACTTAAACTTTAGGAAGTGCCTCGATCTGCTCGCCCCACCGTTGGCAAGGTTATAGGTCCCAACCAGTTTTCTGCAAAAGAACTGTTTATTGTGCTTTGCTTATTGGAGTGTCAAATAAACAAGTGTTGGACCTTTCTCCGGTGTGTGAACTCCAGTACTGGAAGCAAAGGGGAGGCTGGTGAGCTTGCAATTACAGACTCAGTGCATTCACAGAACACACCGGCCCGAGGAAACATCAGTAAGTGGCCTTCACCTCCCTACTACAATGGGGAGGACATGGGCCGTGGCGCATCTCACTCTCACAACCCAGGAACCCCTAGACATGAGTTGGTGTGTAACCGGTAAAGATGGAGAGAGAGTGAGGCCGCTACAGACAGAACGAGAGCTGCGCTCTGTGTTCCTCCCGCCCCCACTCCTGCCTGGCAGACCTGTGTAGCACACAGCCGAGTGAAGTTTTCTGGCTGTGTGCTGAGTCTGATAGGCGGAGACTGAGTTGCACGTCCTCCGTGTGATCAAGTAAAAAAAGAACACGGTGGAGAGAAGAGGAAGGGGATTCATATGTGCAGACTGCAGAAAATTGCTGTTACAGAGGTGGACATGGGGGGAGGTACAGAAGTAAGAGGTGGACATGGGGGGGTACAGAGATGGACATGGGGGGGTACAGAAGTGAGAGGTGGACATGGGGGGGTACAGAGATGGACATGGGGGGGTACAGAAGTGAGAGGTGGACATGGGGGGGTACAGAGATGGACATGGGGGGGTACAGAAGTGAGAGGTGGACATGGGGGGGTACAGAGATGGACATGGGGGGCACAGAAGTGAGAGGTGGACATGGGGGGGTACAGAGATGGACATGGGGGGGTACAGAAGTAAGAGGTGGACATGGGGGGGTACAGAGGTGGGGGGGTTACAGAGGTGGACATGGAGGGGGTACAGAGATGGACATAGGGGGTACAGAGATGGACATAGGGGTTACAGAGATGGACATGGGGGGTACAGAGGTGGACATAGGGGGTACAGAGGTGGACATGGGGGGTACAGAGGTGAACACAGGTGGACGGGGGGAACATAGGTGAACACAGGTGGACGGGGGGAACAGAGGTAGAGGGGGTACAGAGGTGAACACAGAGGTGGACATGGGGGGGTACAGAGATGAACACAGAAGTGGACGGGGGTACAGAGGTTGACATGGGGGGTACAGAGATGAACCCAGAGGTGGACATAGGGGGGTACAGAGGTGGACATGGGGGGGTACAGAGATGGACATGGGGGTACAGAGGTGGAGGGGGTACAGAGGTGGAGGGGGTACAGAGGTGGACATGGGGGGTACAGAGGTGAACACATGTGGACGGGGGGAACAGAGGTGGAGGGGGTAAAGAGGTGGACATGGGGGGTACAGAGGTGAACACAGATGTGGATGGGGGGCCGAGTACCCTGAGGCCAGCCAGCATCCTGAGATCAGCCAGGCCAGCAGCGAGACCAGTCAGGCCAGTACAGAGACCAGCCAGGCCAGCACCCTGAGACCAGCCAGGCCAGCACCCTGAGACCAGCCAGGCCAGCACCCTGAGACCAGCCAGGCCAGTACCGAGTACCCCGAGGTGTGTGTGATTATTCTGTTAGTTTGACAAGTTAACTTATTTTGTTTTTGTAAACTGGCACTTTACAATAAATGTTGCACTGTATTTTCTGTGAAATATATATGCATATGAGAGTATAATTTTTATTTTTTTTGGTGAGGGAGTGGATCTTGCGTTCCCACACTTTTTTCCCCAGGACTTGACCCCTGGTAGGTTGTAAGCAAAGATAAAAGCAATAAGCAGTCTACCTAAGCAGGTGTCTACAAATTGCACTAGAGTACTTTTTCCAGGATCTGAATTAACCATCTGCACACCGCTATAAAGCCTTACACATTCCTAACAAAGTGTTGTGTAAAAACAAGGATTCTTGGTTCACATATATTGCAATACATGTTCAAGATGGCCAACAGGGTGAAAGTTATCCTTCTCTTGCCAGTCCCTACTCTTCTGTGCAATTTGCCAAATACCTACTTGCTAATAGAACAGTAATACCTTAGTGGACATATAGTGCCAATATGGTCCAGGCAGACCGTTTAGGGGAGAGCTACAGACCTAAGCTTGGTCACCGATCTGCTCTATGCAATAAAAATGGGAAGATATCTGTGTTAAAATCCAAATAGCCTATATATAACATATGAGGGATTTGACCACTTGCAAACACTAAAGATTCTGAATTAATCCTTTACACGCTGCTATTATTTCTAGCAAATTTTTGCAAAAAGACAGGGATTCATTGTTCACATATGTCGCAATACATGTTTAAGTTGGCCAACTGTGTCAAAATGATCTATCTTTGGTCAGTCCCTACTCTACTGTGCAAAATGCCAAATACTTAGTTGCTTATACAATACTATAAGGTCATTTTCCAGACACAGCAATTAAAGAGTTTTACACACTGAGACATAGCAAGATCCTTTCTCATGTGCACTCTGAGTGAAGACCAATCCTGAATGTATTGTCAGATGGTTTATCCCTAGGTCCCTTTTTGTTACAGCAACACATCTAAAGCTAATGCATCACAGATCTAGAAGAGTGTCATAAGAAGAAAAGATAATTCTCCCTGCATTTATTTCCTATGATAGAGTTCCACCAGCAGGTGGCTCTGCAGGAAATATTTTATTTGAAGGTATGACTCAGTAGCACCTTTCTGTAAATTGAAGGGTGCCAGACAAATAAAACATTTTGAGTTTAATTATTTGGCTATGCATAAAAAAATCTCTGCAATACATGCACATTCCCCTAAATTCTATTCCTTAACATATATTGCAAGTAAAGAAAAATACTTGCTGATCTGCCAGAAATCCAGCGTGCCCCTATTTTCCTGATTGAGTTGACAACACAGTCTGGGGAATTCAATAAAGCATTTATGACACTTTTCAGGCGATAGGTCCCTTTAAAACGTCCTACCAATACATGCAACAAATTCAGTACGTTTTTTCTACTGTTGTTATTGCTGAAACAGTTTCTTAAACGACTGCCATCAGTTAGCAGATTAGGAAACTGGTAGTAATTGAGACCAACGCTGAGCTGGCATACAAAGAGCCTCCATTGCTCAGAGTGGGGCATTTTGTACTTGTACTTTGTACATGAATGTGGCAGCTTCCAGCACCAGGCTCGTAGTTGCTAGGATGCAGCAGCTGCTGGCTTCTTAGCAACTAATGACTCATCCCTGGCCTTATTCAGCTGCTGGCAAGAAGATTGCCCAGCTGACAGCTGAATATCAATAAAGGGGAGGGAATGCTGGATGACATCATTGCCCAAATATGACAACGCCCATATTTAGGTGATCAATTACACGGTAGGTTGACTTGATGGGGAACTAGTCTCAGAGTTCCGCCAGCAGGCTCCATCCAGCCAACAGTCACCCACTGTCATGCACTGCCAATCAGAGACAAGGTGCTGATGAGGAACTAGCATCTCACTTCCGCATTTGGCTCCACCCACCCCACTCCAAAACTGTGTGATGGACACAGTGGTCACGGATGCATATCTGCACTGGGGACAGAGTGTCCAGTTAGGAGACTCTGGCCCCAGTGCTCATAGATGCGCAGACATGTCCACCATAGATGCTTGCACCCGTTGGCCTATTTAATCCTGAGTCCTGCATGAAAGGACCGCTGGATGGTCTTCAGCTTATAGTCTTGTGACCCATGTTTTTGGAAGCCTGCTTGATGTTGTTACTGACCTGACTATGTCTGACTCTTCTTTGGATTTCCCTTGACTGCTCATGTCTGCGGCTCACTCGTATTACTGACTTTGGCTTGGACCTTTGACTAAGATTCTGCCTTCTGATGTTCTACTTAGCTGCTAGCATGTTGCTTCCCCTTGCCTGCCTCTGACCCAAACTCTGATCGTGATTCTATACCTATCTTCACAGCTGTTACTAAACTCAGCTTGTAACCTGACTCCACGCTTCTGTTCATTTGACCTCAGTACTTTCAAGCTCAAGTTCACCGATCCAACCTCATGGCACCTGTGCCTTTCTGCTGCCCTAGCAGTCCCAGTTTCTACTACCAGGGGTGCTTGGATGGGAACTGTGCAAGAGGTCATCCTCGTCATCTCAAAGTCCATTGACAGGTATGTGACACGTGTGGGGGAATTCTAAAGAGTGTTTACGACACGCATTATAAATAGGGCTGCCACCCTTTCTTCAAGCCAAATCCGAACACTTTAGCATCACACAGTTTTTTTTAAAGGGGGAAAGCTGTGGACTTTAGTGTAAAAGGGAACTCTGTAAGGGGGTTTCTGTTCACCAAAGCTCCCACTTACATCAGAGTTCCTAGCATCCCCCCCAAAAAATTTGGGTTCTCAATGCCCCTTACATCAGAGTCTGCAGAGCACCCCTTACATCTGAATCCCCTTACCTTAGTGTACTCACTTGCTTGGAGGCAGGAGAAAAAAGGGAGGGAGGGGGGAGACTTCAGTCACAAACAATGGATAGTGCTCACTCACCTGGGGATGGAGACTCAGGCATTGGCAGCTTTCATACACTATGGGGGTTATTTACGAAAGGCAAATTCACTTTGCACTACAAGTGCAAACTACAAGAGCAAAGTGCACTTGAAAGTGCACTTGGAAGTGCAGTCGCTGTAAATCTGAGGGGTAGGTCTGAAATCAGGGGAAGCTCTGCTGATTTTATCATCCAATCATGTGCAAGCTAAAATGCTGTTTTTTATTTTCTATGCATGTCCCCCTCAGATCTACAGCGACTGTACTTCCAAGTGCACTTTCAGTGGAATTTAGAGTGCACCTTGCAAAGTGGATTTGCCTTTCGTAAATAACCCCCTATATGTCTTCCGGCTGCTGGGCTTCAATTTTACCGCCCACACATCCATTGTATAGAGCACATCATGCTGAGGATTGGAGTGTGGGTCGGCAGACAAAGAGGGTTAGCGACGGGAGGAGGTTGAGCAGATCAAGCCCCCTCTTCCATCCGTGTGTGGAGGGGGGAACTGTGCTGGCCCTGGGCAGTGTGAGAGAGAATGTCACAGACACTTAGACAACTGAAACCATCCCTCTGGACAGTTGGCAACCCTGGTAATTAGGGTGTGTCCAAGCACACCAAGCCCGTGAGCACGCGTATGCACTCAGCAATTGTGGTACTCGGGTACTTGGGGAGCCAGAGCCACAGTACGGTCTGAATAATGTGTCCGGGTTTCAGGCGGTCTGAAACCCAGACACATGATAAAAAAACTGGACTGTCCAGGTGAATCCCAGACAGGTGGCAACCCTATTATAAATTGCCTTGGCTGCCCTGAAAGGCTAAGCAGCCATATCATGCCTGGCACAGTTCTGTTCATCACCTCCTTCAATACCGCTGATACTGAAAACACTGATATGCTTCTGTATGTAGTGCCTGGCACAGGTCAGGGACTTTAAATATAGAAAATCATTGTGTTTGGGAGCCGACCTATAACTCCTTTGCATATAGATGTTGTCTTCCAGTGATTAATGACCGTGGAATTGTTTACCCTCAGTATTATGCGGAACACAAAATCCAGCACAATAGATTTGCTCCTATGCATCTGTAAATATTCAGCGACATATTCTGAGCTTCTTTTTTTTTTCAGAGCTATTTTGGTTCTTCCGGCACGCTGTACGCCAAGGTCATTCAAGTAAATAAACAATGTAGCTCATACTGTGATTGATAAAATATTTAACATAGAACATCTTTTTCAGTTGTGTTCCATTTAAAAGTGAACTTTTAATTTGTGCCAGACCCAGAGGCCTTGCATTCTGTGCTCTAATAGAAGCCACGTGGTTTGGCTGGCAATGATGAGCCAGCATTTTGTAATTCCAATATTTGAACACGCTGGGAAAAATAAAGCTTCACACCACAGAGACTAGATCAAGTAATGAGGGGATAAATGTGATATAATCTGATTTAAGTCACGTTAACTGCTGTTTCCTCATGGTAGTTCTCATATCAGATGCTATGGAACAAAACAAATGGTTTCGAAGTAAAAAGGACCTGACCCAAGGAAAATGTCCTGATTCCATGAGACAACATGACTCAATTATAATGGCACAATGTAGACCAGTTTCATTCCATTCTGAGGACATCATATTCCACGTTTGCTATACATAGATCAGCAAATTTGGACAGATTAATTTGCCAGCGAATAAATTCTTCCATCTGTCTACAAATCTTTCCATCCGTGAATCCATTCAAGTGTATGTAAACCCAAAATCTATTTCTCAGAATGTTTGCCATTATGTCTAAAGTATACCGTTTTCCGAAAGGTTTGTTAAACCCACAAATGTACCAACTTTATTGTGCCAATTTATTTTTAAGCCTTTATTTGCTTTGCATTCCTCTCCTTCAAAAATATCTAGGTCCTTTTTTTGGGTGGCACAGTGTCCCATGGAGTTTTTTTGTTTAATCTTTCTTTATTCAATTTTTGTAGCACACAAATCCCTTCCTTGCTTACCTCTGCTAGCAAGTGGGACACACCATGCCACATGCCCAGTATCCTCCTTGTTGCAGAGGGTGAGCGGTGTTATCTGATTTGGGTCCTGCAGTGAGTTACCTCCTTCCGTTGGATTCTCTAAGTCCTGAACTTCCCAGCCTAGTAACATTTAAGTCCTTAGGTGCCAATAGGGCACCTTACTAGGCTTGTGGCGGGTTATGGAATCCTTCCCTCTGATAGGTAACCAGGCCTCTCCCGAGACAGTGACTTCCTTCACCGATTCCCTGGTTTCCTCTCCTTCAGTGCGGGTCACCCTCACTTGGGCACCTGGGGCTCCTCTTCTGGTGTAGGCCTCAGTTAAAGGTCCTGGGCCCACCTGGAACGATGCAGCCTCAGCTAAAGGTGCCCAGGGCCGAACACACACACACGTACCCCTGGCCATGAGGGCCACCGAAGGTGGGGTACGTGTCTGTTCTTCTCGGGACCAAGGGGTCCTCTCCAATGCTCAATGCCTCACGCCTAATGGCGTCTGCCCCTTAAGTACCCTCTCCCATCATGCACAGCGGGTAGACCACGCCCACTGCACAGCTGCCGAGAGAGGACACCCAATGGTGCTGTAACGCTACCTGTGGTTCAACCCGGGACTGAGGTGCCACCCACAGGCCACAGGGAACTGTACTGCCAGGCAGCCTCACACACAGGCAGAAGCAAATTTGTATATAATCAACAGGTATGAGCTAAACTACCAGCTCAGACCAGAATTGGGGTGGGCGCTACATACATAGAACTTTTAAAATACCTTGACACTTAAAGATAGCTTCATGATACCTTCCTTTACTAGATGGTGGTCTCTCCGACTCCTCCCCCCAAAAAAAAAAAAGGGACAAAAAAAGAAAAAGGGGGGGGGAGAGGAGGAGCGAGAAAAAAATGTTTGTGATTATACAAGGATATATTAATATATATATAGATATATATATATATATATATATATATATATATATATATATATATTCCTGGTGCAATATAAATGCGATATTTATTGTGTTTCCTATGTGCTTACTTCTGCTTATTTATACGTGATTTAGATTTACCTCCCTTATTGAGGGGAGAAAGAATAAAAATTAAAAAATTATGTTTTGGGTGTTGTATTTATATGTGTCTTCTTATTCTTAATTGTCGTGTTCCCTTCTAAATTATACGTGTTTTTGGATCTCCCCCCCCCCCCCCCGAAAGGGGAAGAGTTACCTTTGTGTGCGCTCCCTGCTGGCACCTATTTGAATCTACAGAAAGAGCCAGGAGGTCAGCCACTCCTCTGCTCTGTTCTTCTTCCTCCTCCTTGTAATCTGTGAGATATTCAAGGTGCGTGTTCCCCTACCGGAAATATTGTGTATACCTGGAGCTGACAGAGGTGTACAGTTAGTAATGTAAGTAAATATACACACATACTGAGCGAGTTATATAGTGGGGATATTTTTTAATTAAAAAACTGGAAGCATTTAATATTATTTTAGCAAATAATTTTTTGAGCTCTGTTGCAGTTTCTTACTTGAAAATTCTGCCAGTAACAGCGTAGTAAGCTGCTGCCTTGCAATCAGCAGCAGAACAGCAGCTTTGTCAGCCTTCTGCTCACCTCCCCCCTTTAGTTGACTGTTGGAGTCCATATCAGGTCTATCAGATAGGTAGCTGAATACCCAACTGGCATACAGCAGGGTGACAAAGTTGCTGCTAATTTCAAGCCAGTGGCTTAGCGTTGTCAACTTGCAACATGAAAATGGTTCTAAAGGCAGAAGTTTTTTCGCCTTAAAGTTTTACTAAACCCTTGGTTTTTTTTCACATTAAAATAACAAACATGTTATACTTACCTGCCCTGTGCAGTGGTTTTGCACAGAGTATCCCAGATCCTCCTTTTCTCTGTCCCACGCTAGACCTCCTGGCCCCTTTCTCCTGCCAGGTGCCCCCACAGCAAGCAGTTTGCTGTGGGGGCACCCAAGCAGGCGCTATCGAGCTGTGACTCTGTGTCCATTCACACACGGAGCCACGGCTCGGCCCCGCCCCTTCTATTTCCTGATTGGTTCACTGACTGTGATTGACAGCCATTGGCTCCAGCTGCTGTCAAAAGCCCATCAGGACTGTGAGTCCCCAGAGAGCCAAGGTTCTCGTGGACATTGCTGGATCAAGAGGGGGCTCAGGTAAGTATTAGGGGGGGGCAGCTGCACACAGAAGGTTTTTTACCTTCATGAAGGTAAGAAACCTTGTGCCTTTACAACCACTTTAAAGCATTCTGTGCATTAAGGTAAACCCCCCCCCCTTATACTTATCTGAGCACAATGTCAATCCAGCGATTTAGTGGCTCTATCCGCTATCTCATTCCTCATTGGCTCAGAGATGGCAGCGATAGCCATTGGCTCCCACTGCTGTCAATCACAGCCAGTGAGGAAGAGCGGGGCCGAGCTGCGCTGTGTGTGTCAATGGACACACAGAGCTGATTCAGGAGTGAACACACATGATTGCCCCCATAGCAAGCAGCTTGCTATAGTCGGCAAACGGTGGGGGGGAGGGGAAGCCAGGCGCGCTGTCGGGGGACCCAAGAAGAAGAGGGTCAGGGCTGTTCTATGCAAAACCACAGAGGAGGTAAGTATAACACGTTTGTTATTAGCAAAAAAAAAAGCAAACCTTTACAATCACTTTGAAGCGCTTAGGTTCCATGTTCACGGGACGTTTTTACAACCTCTTCTGAACGATTTAACTTGACAGATAGTAACCCACTTTAAAACCTTCGTCATGCCGCATTTAGCGGCGTTAAGCAGCGTTTTGCCCCGTTTGCGTTTAGAAGTGTTTTAAAAAAAAAAATTTAAAATGGCAAAAAAACTAAAATCGCCTACAAACGAAACGCTGCTAAACGCGGGTTACCGCGTTTAGCTGCATTTAGCCGTGTTTAGAAGCATTTGGCGTCTGAAACGTCAGAAACTTTGGCGTCTGAACTCATTTTTTTGCCTTCAAAAAAAGGCCCATAAACGCAACTGCCTAAAAATGACTGTAAACAAACCTGTGTACATGTACACAACCACTGCCACCTAGTGCTGGCATAACCTCAACACTCCATAATAGCTGTGCATGGGACTGTAACGCAGCACACATGAATATTTCACATCTTGATCACGGCGTCCCTTCACTATGACCTACTGACTAATCTACCCCAGAGTTCAATTCAGAGGAACTTTACCTTTGTTCGGAGCAGGACAGAGGAAAAAAAAACACAACAGCTCTCTATTTTTCTTCCTCTTTGGGAGTAGACATTCCCTTTTTTCAGCAGGACAAAGTCACTTGGATCCAGGGCACGGTTTGTCTGTGCAAAGACAGGATAAATAAAAAAACACAACACAAGTTCCTGTCTAGAAGTTTCAAAGGTAGAATCTGGCAGGGTAATGGGCTTCCATTGTTTGTCCAGGGTCTCTATAAAATAAACAGCATCCTCTTTTCCTTGACAACAGATCACCACACGGTCAGCGTGAATATGCCGACCATAGCTCCACTCCTTACGACAACCCTTGAAACGGTCGGTCATGGCGGCCGAGCAAGCAAAGTACTTGTATGGCTTAGGCACTTCGAGACAGTCCCATATGGCCTCCGCACACCACCTTTCTCGATAGGCCTCTATCTCAAATAGCAGTTCTTTGGGTGCATAGGGGTACTCCCAGCCATACTCACTAGCCACTCTTTTGTTGATAATCCGCTGCAAGCGAGCAAGATGGGGCAGAGTTTTGCGATCCCCGCTTCCAACGCACACAAAAGCATCCGGCATCTTCCGGAATGTAGCCGTATCAGGCCCTGATAGGGGGTTTTCACTTGGGGCAGATACAGTCTTCTCCTCTATGGCCGGGACCTCCACACGGTGCTCCCCGAACTCATAGGCGATCCCACTCTAAGGCTGCGGGTCGGGGCAACAGTCTTTAAATTGTCCCATCCCTTTTTAATAAAGATGTCATCTATTTCGGCATCATCCCCCACATCGGACGAAGAGTTCAGGTCTGAGGTGTCATACTCCTCAGCAGGCAAGTAATTTCGGGGGGAAATATGGACACATTTCTCCCAGCCTCTTTACCGTCACCTGTCTGGGATTTCTCGGGCTTCCTCCCGCTCTCGAGGTCCAGTTCTGGCAGGCGCTGGGGCAGGCTTCGACCGCGGCCACGGGAGGCCTTAACATATCCCACTTTTCGCTTTGCTGGCGGGACATGAATTTCCATTGTGGCAGAGGCAACGTCCGCTGCGGTGTCTGCCAAAAGTTCCGTAGGCTCGGGGGTATCCTTCCCCAAGGCACTGGCAGTAGGGGAGGCGATGCACGTGAGCTTGGCTGTGGGAGCATAGGCATCTTCCTCCGAAGTTACGACGCTTGTGATGCAATTCACCCGGTAGGCTCGGGGTAATTCAGTGGGCTGCTCCACCTCAAAAAGGAACTCTCCACAAGCCAAGCATCTCCCGAAAGGGCGCAGTTGCATGGCCAGTCCGTGACATTTGGGACAGAGCATGCCCAGGGCCTCCGCATCTCTGCAGGTGTACAGAGCCAAGTGGCCCCGGGGGTTGAGCCGGAGCCCCGTATCTGTAAGTGGGGCGGTGAGCGGAGTAATGTCTATTGAGGAAGTCATTGGGAACATCCGGGGTCCCGACAGGGCTGAAGTACCTGGAAAAGCAGACATGTTGCTCACTCTCACTCGATCCAACTCTCTCTGTCTCTTGACGCCAATTCACCCACGTGTAGCTCACGGGTGGTGGTAACTCCTCCCCTTTTTCCTTTTCTGCACGTAGCTCACGGGCTTTTCATTTTTTCCTTAGACACGCCCACAAACTATGCAGTTAGAAACAGTTCTTGCCCCTTAACCCCCTTTTTCTTCACTCAAAGTTTGTAACACAGTCCAATGGCCAACTTTTCAATCACATAAGTTTCACACCACTCGTACAAGAGGCAGCCACAAATCCCGGACGAGCCCCCACGTGTAGCTCCCTGTACCCCCGGTATGCCACACACCCGCAGACCCCGATTTGTTAATGGGATCTACTGGTTTTGTTACTTTGGGTCTGCAGCAAAATACCTCCCACAAGTGGATCCTTTAGCTCCGTTGTCTAGGCACACCGACGACTCCTTGGAATAAGGCCAATGTCCACACTTGAGTAAAACCTAATCAGCAAGGCTTTATTCTTTTTTTGTACTTTGAGTTAAACTTGAAGAAAAGCAGGAGTAAAAGAGTTGAAAGATGTGGGGAAAGGATCAGGCACGCAGCACTTAATTCCAATATCTACACTCGTCGCCACTCAAGCGTGAGTGGGTATTGCTCACCCGCAGAGTCCCTATGAGAGCAGTCTTAGCAGCCGGGATGGAGCACGGAAGTCAGAGATGATGAATTACCCTTTAGGTAGGCCTCCAGACCTCTCCCCGAGACTGCAGTACCGTCGCTATCTCCGCCGGGACTGTTCTTCCCCTGGAACTCCTTTCCTAAAGATGGGCCCCCTACAAATAGGCAGCCTGGGATCCTTCTCTGAAGCGTAGGCCCTAGTCAGCGGAGCTGGGCCTACAATGCAGCAACAGGGTCTCGGGCTGAAGGTGCCCAAGGCCTAAGCATTCTAGCGCACCTCGTGCCATGCGGGCCACGAGACAGACTCACTGTAAGCCCTGGGGTCCCCCTGGAATCGCCTCACGCCAAAAGGTGTCTGTCATTTTTGTACCCTCTCGCAGCATGCACAGCAGGTAGACCACACCCACTGTAGGCTGCCGAGAGAGGACACCCAAGGTGCTGTGATACCCCCGTAATCCAGCCCATGTCGGCAGTGACAGCGCCACCTGCAGGCAAAGGAGAATAACACTGCCGGGCAGTATCACACCCCGAGCAGAACAACAACTTGAACACAATTGGTTCAAGCCCAATTACTGGCTCAGACTGCCCTTAAATTTCACACAGCTCCCCCAAACATTGGGGGGGGGGCGCTACACACTTTAATATTAATGTATCTATCTGTCCATCAGTCCATACAGCCATCCATTTATCCTTCTGTCCTTCCATCCATCCATCTAATGGGTCAGCTGTTTTCACCACCAGCCTTACAACACTTTGGTTCTCTGCAAAGGACTTGTAAGGGTTAATAGAAACCTGTAATTTTATACACTTATCCTTTAAATGATTTCCCCACCATTTCCCAAGATTTTAAACTTACATGTCCACACTCCTGGCAGATCCACGCTATACCGCCCACCTACAGGGAGCCACACTGCTAGAAACTCTCCTGGATAATTGAAGTCTTCTCCTGCACATAAATGGACAAAATCCCATTTATTCCTATGGAATAGTCCTTTGTCATACAATCCAATGCTGTAGCGGTTGGGTGCTGCAGTGTTAGGGACAATAGGAGTGGGACACTTATTTTAGAGGAATATTTACAAAGTAGTGAATGTGACTTTCATCAATCACTGTCATTTCTAACACATGCACCCGAAAAATTCACTGCTTTAGGAATAAGCTCTTAGGGAAAAGTTGTGATTTACTGTTGCTTTTGGCATTGGAAGCCCCAGGCCTAAAGCTAACAGTGTTTAAAAGGAATGTAGCCTAGCCATCATACATCCAATTTCTGGTCATTATGGTCTATGAACCTTGCAGTGCAGTAAATAGGTGATTACAAAACCCAGGCATAAAACTGGACCTGGCAGTGGAAATTGTATTTTCTGAGTCAGTTATTTTAACCTTTTACAAAATATGATCCCAGATGCATGCTCCAAATATTTTTTTTGCAGAAGTATGCAGATAAAAGGAACAACATAAAAGTTTTTTCGCAATGTGTACAGTAACCAAACCAAATCATGTATCTGAGGCGCAACTAGAACTTTAGGACCCCAATGCAAGCAACCATGACGAGCCCCCCTGACGGCTGGGGCCCTTTCCATCAGTCCCAGAGCCCTTTCCATCTGGGGCTCTTCCCTCCGAGCTTGGAGCCCTTCCCTCCGATCCTGGAGCCCTTGCCACTGATCCCGGGGCCCTTTATTCCTATTTATAAGCCCCCGTTCACATTGATGCGCCTTATCATGCGATTTGTGACACATAGGGGGAGATTTACTAAAATGGAGGAATCTGGTGCAGCTGTGCATATTAACCAATCAGCTGCTAACGTTAGCATGTTTGACACAAAACCTAGCAGCTGATTGGTTACTATGTACCAGATTCTGTGGGCAGCAGTTTTAGTAAATCCCCCATAAAGTCGCATGACAAGTCAAAACACATTCATTTCAATGGGTGCTGTCAATGTGACAGCTACAAAAAAAGTTAAAAAATAAAGGTTGCTGCATTACTTTATTTTTTTTTCCATAATTTTTTTATTGATAGAACATAAAATCATAAACAAACATTGCAACAGTGACATAGTCTCTTGGATGCAGTAATATTACAGTAATCATGTATTATATTTTACTTGAGGATATTACTATTGGTATGCCAAAAAAAATGTTGTAATAGGAATTAGAGATAAACAATTTTAGCAAAAATAGATAGAAATTTTCATAGAAATACATAGTCTTTTTTCAACGATTTAATTCTACGATATGTAAGTAGTAATATACAAGAGGGGGGGAGGGGAAGATGGGGGAAGGGAAAGAAAAAGAAAAAAAGACATGGGGGGGGGGGGGGGGATGATTCAGAATTAATGAAATATACGCCATTACATTTTCACGATAATTTACTGTGTGATAGTCTGGTCTTTCATACATTGACCGTTTTATAAGCTGGAGCGTTTTTAAATTCTAACCAGTTGTACCATATCGATGTGAATTTAGTTATTTTTTCCTGTGCTATGCTAATAATTTCTTAAATTTTTTCAATGCTGTTTATTCTATGAAACCACTCCTTTTTTGTTGGGATAGCATTCGACCGCCAGTGGCAGGGAACGCAGTGTCTTGCTGCATTTATCATGAACATTGTTAGCGATTTTAGATATTGCTCTTTATGGATCGAGTTGTGATGCAGTAAATATTGTGCTGGATCAAATCTAAGGCCTTCTGAGGTAATTGAATTAATCGTTTCATGTACCATTTTCCAAAAGGTTTGGATCATTGGGCAGGACCACCATATATGTAACATCGAGCCTTCCTCATGTTTGCATCTCCAGCATTTGTTGGATATTTGGGGTGCAAATTTATGAAGTAGTGTTGGAGTTCTGTACCATCGTGTAATGATTTTGAAGCCACACTCTTGGGTGGCTACATTCAACGAGCCTTTATGAGCGTACTTATAGATTGTTTCCCAATCTTTTTGTGACAAATTTGTGTCTAGGTCTTTTTCCCCAAGCTTGACATGCCGATTGGAGAAATCTATTTTACCCTCAAATAATGAATTGTACAAGGTGGATATGATATGACTTTGCAGAGTTTTCTTTAAACATAGATCTTCTAGGGTCGTGAGGGGTCTTGACCAAGAGTGGGCTGTTTCTCTTTCAGACAGATAATGTTTAATTTGCATATAATTACATAGTGGGATTGTATTTGGGTTGAGCTCTTTGTTCAATTCATCTCTAGAGAGCAATTTCCCTGACTTGAAGAAGTGTTTGATCAATATATCGTTACGTGACCAGATATTCGTTAGAAAGTGTTTTTCTGTTCCTGGGGGGAAGTCAGGGTTATCTCTTAATGGGGTGAGGAAACCAAACCATGGAGAGGGGTTGTTGGGTTTGAAAGTATTACGAAAGATCTCTAGAGTGGGGCCAATGAGGGGGTAGGATTTGGCATCAAGTGTGAGGTGTCTTGGATGTATCCATGGAAGTGACCTAACCGGTTGAGAGAATTGTGCGTGTTCTAAGGTAACCCAGTCTTTGACAGTGTGATGTATTTTCCAGTCTACTATTCTCGCTAGAAGGGCTGCCTGGTGATATTTCCATAGATCGGGAAGAGCAATTCCTCCTTTATTTTTCGGAAGGTGTAGTCTAGTGATTTTGATTCTAGGGGGTTTACTCCTCCAAATGAACAATGAGCAAGCTTGACGAAAGGAAGTAAAGAAAGATAATGGTATATTAATGGGGATTGTTTGCATGACATAAGGAAAACGGGGTAGGATTGTCATCTTTATTCATGATGCTCTACCAAACCACAAAACGTTCAATGAGTTCCATCTCTCTTTAGGTCATTTATTGATTCTTTTAGAATTGGTGTATAATTGAGCTTGAATAGGTCATCTAAATTAGTAGGGATTTCTATTCCTAGATATTGTGACAGCAGGAAGGTAAAGTCACCTGGTTGCATCCAGGGGGGTAGATATATTTCTCCCAGATTCAGGCTTTATGCTGACTTATACAACTAGGGTGGAGAGTTGTATAAGCCCAGCTGAGGCTAGTAGGCTCATGGATGACTCATACCTCTAGGGAGAGTGTGGGGCGTCGTACAGACAGGGAGTTGATGAGGCCAGCTGAAGCTTGTCAGCTCATTTAGGCCTCTATAAGAACTCCCAGATTCATTAGGTGTTAGCTCATGCCTGGAACCAGACCTGTGTGGACTGTCTAGGGAGAGTGAACCCCTGTGCGGTGAGGCAAAGCCTGTGTGGCTATTTGTTTGGACTTTTACTAAACCAGGGACTTAGGGACTAGGACAGCACCAGGCTGATCCCAGTTGTTAGTTTAGGAAACCTGCATGTTTAGTCAGAGGTCAAACTGACCAGGATTTATTTTGTTTGTTTCTTTTTGGCTTTGCTGTGTTTTTGTCACTGTACATAGAGAAATAAACCGCACCTTTTGATTTTGAAAACCACAACCTCCGTCTGCTGGCCCTGTTTTTGTGTGGGGAGCCCAACCAGGGGGTCACACACACCCGCTACCGAGTTAACCCCCTCACAGTTGGTGGAGAATGCGGGCAGTTTTTTTTAAGCCAGCATGGAGGAGATACTGAAACAGCTGGCTCTAGCAAATGCCAATCAACAGCAGACAAATGCAGGTTTGCAAAGGAGCCTTGCAGCCCAGCAGCAAGCTCATCAACAAGCCCAGCAGCAATCTGAGGCCCGCTTCATAGACCTGTTACAGAAGCAAGAGCAGAGACTACAACAAATGGAAGCAGTAATGCAGCAACGTCCGCAGACCAGTGAGGAAAGCCGTCCCACTAATACCGCGTCCTTTGGGGTGAGTCGTTTATTGACAAAAATGACTGGAGAGGATGATCCAGAGGTATTTTTGACCACATTTGAAAGGACTGCTGAAAGAGAAAAGTGGCCTGAGGAGCAGTGGGCTGGACTGGTGGCTCCTCTGTTAACTGGTGAATCGCAGAAGGCTTACTATGACCTAGAGCCTGACCAAGCAAAAGACTATGTGATGCTAAAAGCTGAAATATTGGCAAGGCTGGGTGTCACCCTGGCTGTCCGGGCTCAGCGTGTGCATAACTGGACTTTCCAGCTTGGAAAACCCCCCAGGTCTCAAATGTATGATCTCATTCACCTGAGCAGGAAGTGGCTACAGCCAGAGACTTTGTCCGCACCAGAGATTGTGGAACGTGTTGTAATGGATCGGTTTTTGAGAGCTCTTCCTACTGCCATCCAAAAGTGGGTAAGCCATGGAGACCCAGAGACGGCCGGTGGTCTTGTGGATCGTGTAGAGAAATACTTGGCTACAGAGAACCTGACGGCCTCTTCCAGAGACACTCGGACTTTCCACCCTAAGACCAGACCATCCCCAGGGGCGGATAAGAGGATTCCAAGGGGTGAGGGTGGAGAGAGTGAGAGGGTGGGAGCTCTACCCCAAGTTTGGCGAGAACAGCCTGGGAAATCAGCGGCTCAAGAGGCCGCAAGAAGGATCGTTTGCTACCGCTGCCGGCAAGCGGGACATATTGCAGCCAATTGCCCGGTTGTGGAGGAACCCATGCAGTGTGACTTTCTGACGGGCAGACGTCAGTCGCTGTGTGCGACAGTCGCATGCACTGCCATTCGAGGAACTGAGAAACATTTATGCAAAATGTGTATTAATGGTAGAAATGTTGTGGTATTACTGGATTCAGGTAGCCTTGTGACCCTGATAAAGGCTGAATTAGTTAAAACAGAGGTCTCTGGGAATAGCAAGGTAGCTGTTATTTGTGTGCATGGGGACACCCGAGAGTATCCAGTGACTACAGTGTGTTTCGAGACCCCCAAAGGTACCCTCTCTCATCCAGTGGGCTTAGTATCTCAGTTACCGCATGATGCCATTGTGGGAAGGGATTTTCCGAAGTTCTGGGAACTGTGGGATGATCCTGAGCCCCCCACTGGTGCCCCTATGTACCAGGAATGTGATAGCCAGAACTCCTCTGAGAGTGGTGAGGACTCTCCAGAATTTCCCTTGTCAGTATTTGCAGGGGAGACTCAAGAAACTGGAGAGGAGCCCACCTCCTCAGACGAAAACCTACCGTCTGTGGAGTTTTCTGATCTGGAGGTTCACAGGGAAAATTTTGCCACAGAACAGTTAAAAGACCCCGCCCTAATAAAGGCACGGGAAAACGTAGTGGAAATAGATGGCGAGTTAGTGAACCCAGATAATACCTGCACTTACCCATACTTCAGCGTAGAGAAGGACCTACTGTATCGGGTGGCAAAAAGGGCAGAAGAAACCGTTGAGCAGCTGGTGGTGCCCAAACCTTACAGGAAGTTGGTGTTGGAGTTGGCCCATGGGCACATTCTTGGAGGTCATCTGGGGACAGAGAAAACCCGAGAGAGGGTATTACAGAGATTCTATTGGCCTGGGGTGATGAAGGACATAGAAAATTATTGTTCCTCCTGCCCTGTGTGTCAGAGGTCGGCCCCGATGCCACATTTCCGTAGCCCGCTGGTCCCTCTACCCATCATTGAGGTCCCGTTTGAGAGAATCGCAATGGATTTGGTAGGTCCTATAATCAAGTCCGCTAGGGGGCACCAGTACATATTGGTTATAATGGACTATGCCACCCGTTATCCAGAAGCGATCCCTCTCAGAAATACCTCGGCCAAAACCATAGCCAAAGAGCTATCTCTTGTTTTTAGCCGGGTGGGTATTTGTAAAGAACTGCTTACGGACCAAGGTACACCCTTTATGTCCCGGGTTATGAAAGAGCTGTGTAAATTGCTCAAAGTGACGCAATTGCGTACATCTGTGTATCACCCCCAAACCGATGGGCTGGTTGAAAGATTCAACAAAACCCTAAAACAAATGTTGAAGAAAGTGGTGGATAGAGATGGAAAGGATTGGGACTGTCTACTTCCTTATTTGATGTTTGCTATTAGGGAGGTGCCCCAATCCTCTACGGGATTCTCCCCCTTTGAGTTACTGTATGGGAGACACCCAAGAGGGCTGTTGGATATTGCCAAGGAAACTTGGGAAAGTGAGAGTTCTCCCCACAGGAGTGTGATTGAGCATGTCGCCCTGATGCAAGATCGAATTGCACAGGTAATGCCCATCGTGAAGGAACATTTGGCCCAAGCGCAGTTGGCACAGCAGAGAGTGTACAACCGTGGAGCAAAGACCCGTACCTTTTCCCCGGGGGATAGGATATTGGTACTTGTCCCTACGGTTGAAAGTAAATTCCTTGCCAAATGGCAAGGCCCCTACGAGATAATGGAAAAAGTGAGCGAAGTGAATTACAAGGTCAGACAACCAGGAAGGCGAAAGCCCGAACAGATATATCACGTTAATCTGTTGAAAGCCTGGAGGGATAGAGAGTCCCTAGTCGCAGAAACTTGGTCACCAGCTCAAACTGGTTGCGTGATTCCGGAGGTTGGAATAGCAGCCACCTTGTCACAACCCCAACAACAGGAGGTTAAGGAGTTTGTGCTTCGCAACAAGGAGGTGTTCTCTGAGCTGCCGGGACAAACATCTGGGGTAGAGCATGATATTATTACCCCGCCCGGTGAAAGGGTGAAGTTAAAACCCTATCGGATCCCAGAGGCCCGACGGGAGGCAATACGGGAGGAAGTACAGAAAATGCTGAACGTAGGGGTGATAGAGGAGTCCCAAAGTGATTGGTCTAGTCCCATTGTGTTGGTGCCTAAACCGGATGGGAGCTGGCGATTTTGTAACGATTTTCGTCAGTTGAACAAAGTTACAAAATTTGACACCTACCCCATGCCACGTATAGATGAGTTGATCGACCGGCTGGGAACAGCCCGATACATGACGACTCTTGACCTCACAAAAGGGTATTGGCAAATTCCCCTGGCCAAGTCGGCCAAAGAGAAAACCGCATTTGTAACCCCAGACGGGGCGTTCCAATATAAGAGAATGCCGTTCGGGTTACAGAATGCGCCGGCCACATTCCAGCGGAAAATGGACCAGATACTGAGGCCCCATCGGAAGTATGCTGCGGCTTACCTGGATGACGTAATTGTCCATAGCACAGATTGGGCCTCACATCTGCCAAAAGTGCAAGCAGTCCTAGACTCTATCCGGGAAGCGGGGTTTACGGCTAACCCCAAGAAGTGTACCATTGGGCAGGAGGAGGCCAAATATCTTGGGTACACCATTGGCAGGGGAGTGATAAAACCCCAACTCAACAAAGTCGAGGCCATCCAGAGTTGGCCACGTCCCAACAGCAAGAAGCAGGTACGGGCCTTTCTGGGAATCGCGGGTTATTATCGGCGCTTCATTCCCCACTTTGCTTCTAAGGCTGTGCCCCTAACCAACCTGACGAAAGGGAAAGGGTCGGTCATGATTAAATGGACCCCCGAGGCTGAGGCAGCATTCCAATTCTTGAAACAAGCCTTATGTAGCCAGCCAGTGTTGTACTCACCCGACTTCTCTAAAGACTTTGTCGTACAAAGTGATGCGTCAGATGTGGGGTTAGGAGCAGTATTGTCCCAGGTCTGGAACGGGGAAGAGCACCCAGTCATTTACCTCAGCAGGAAGTTGAAGTCCCATGAGGTAAATTACGCCACGGTTGAAAAGGAGTGTTTAGCGGTGAAGTGGGCTCTAGATTCCCTTCGGTACTATCTGCTAGGTAGGCACTTTGACATGGTTACGGATCACGCTCCGTTAAAGTGGATGGCTCAAAACAAGGAGACAAATAGAAGAGTGAATAGGTGGTTCCTGGCCCTACAGGAATTCAACTTCACAGTAAAGCATCGCCCTGGCGTTCAAATGGGGAATGTGGATGCTTTGTCTCGAGTACATGAATGCCTGATTGCTGGTGTTCCAACCCCAAGGTTAAAACAAGAGGGGGGGGTATGTGACAGCAGGAAGGTAAAGTCACCTGGTTGCATCCAGGGGGGTAGATATATTTCTCCCAGATTCAGGCTTTATGCTGACTTATACAACTAGGGTGGAGAGTTGTATAAGCCCAGCTGAGGCTAGTAGGCTCATGGATGACTCATACCTCTAGGGAGAGTGTGGGGCGTCGTACAGACAGGGAGTTGATGAGGCCAGCTGAAGCTTGTCAGCTCATTTAGGCCTCTATAAGAACTCCCAGATTCATTAGGTGTTAGCTCATGCCTGGAACCAGACCTGTGTGGACTGTCTAGGGAGAGTGAACCCCTGTGCGGTGAGGCAAAGCCTGTGTGGCTATTTGTTTGGACTTTTACTAAACCAGGGACTTAGGGACTAGGACAGCACCAGGCTGATCCCAGTTGTTAGTTTAGGAAACCTGCATGTTTAGTCAGAGGTCAAACTGACCAGGATTTATTTTGTTTGTTTCTTTTTGGCTTTGCTGTGTTTTTGTCACTGTACATAGAGAAATAAACCGTACCTTTTGATTTTGAAAACCACAACCTCCGTCTGCTGGCCCTGTTTTTGTGTGGGGAGCCCAACCAGGGGGTCACACACACCCGCTACCGAGTTAACCCCCTCACAATATGTTATAGATTTTTTGGCCCATGAGAAGGGAAAATTTTTCTTACAAAGTTCAATTGAATCAGGTGATAGTGTGATGTTAAGGGCGTTGGATTTTGAATGGTTTATTTTTAGATTTGATAATAATTGAAATTGCTCCAGGTCTTGTATAAGGTTGGGTATGGATATATGAGGGTCTGATAGGAAGAGAAGCATGTCATCCGCAAAGGCTGCAACTTTATAGTTTTGGTTATGGATCTGTATTTGAATGGTATGTGCAGCACAATGATAAAACAAAAATGACAGTCCAATCAATAAATGACAGGTAATCAAAAGTCCCAATGGGTATTGATAATCTCCTCATATAAAAGGTAACTCTGCCGACTGGGATAACAATACAATCCTCCCCCACACAAGCAATGTGCTTACCAGATTCGGTGGACCTCTCAATTAAGAGATAGTTATGCAAGCTTGTATCCACCCTGGGATAATGGGATGTGGCTGCTGCAGATGTTTCCTTCCAAGATGAAAAGTGAGGGAAATCCGGATAATGTCTCCAAATGAGGGATAAAACTTCCACTGTAGGATGCTAGATGGATCTCCGTAAAGTGCAGGTGCCAAAAAAAGGATAAGGGAGACAATCTAAGTGTACTCCGTTTGTACTTTATTAAAAAAATTTGTATAGTTCTCATATAAAATCAGCCCTGACGCGCAATGCATAAAAGGTGAAACAACAAGCTGGATCAGCTATCCAGCAGAGAGATGGTAGCGGGTGATGTCCGTGTATAAGCTCCTTCCCCCGTACGCGGCATTACGTCCAGAAGGACTTCGTCAGCGAGGGTGGAGCTTCAGTGTCACCCGGCTAACTGATATACCCAGCTGGTAACCATGGGAACGGAAATGCTAAAGCCGGAAGTCAGAGAAAACAAACGGCTGATTTCTACCATAGTGTCACCAGCTAGAAAAAACATGTAAAAATGAACAGATGGCATGAAGTATGTTACAATACCCTAAGTCCCTTTATGTGATGAAAAATTAATTAAAATTGGACATAAAAATACCCGCGGCCATCTTTAACATTTAACAAAAAAAGGGATACAAATAATTGGGCTTGTGATTACCTTTTGTGTTCAGCTGGCATTTTTAGGTTATATTAGAGGTTGTTTGCGCTGATTGTTCCCCCTTTTTTATGGATCTGTATTCCCTTTATGTCTGAATTAGATCTAATTCTGTTTAATAGCGGTTCCAATGTAAGTACGAACAAGAGAGGGGATAAGGGGCATCCCTGCCTTGTGCCGTTGCGCAGATTGAAGGCGTTCGACAGGTGGCCATTGACACGAACTTTAGCTGTTGGATTTGAGTATAAAGCTTTTATATATGTTCTCATTAGAGGTAGAATTCCAATGTGGACTAATACAGCGTCAATATAATCCCAGGCCACTCTGTCGAATGCCTTCTCAGCGTCGAGGGAGAGAAAGAAACCTTGTTTTTTTTTTAGATGTAAGCCAGTGGTTGACGTTTATTGCTTTAGTCGTGTTGTCTCGTCCCTCCCTGCCTGTGATAAAACTCAATTGGTCCAGGGATACTTTTCTGCTACTTTGATGTGATTTGAGTGCTATAGACTCCAATGTTAAATCACAAAAGTCTCGAGCAAGTCGGAAGCAAACCGCAAGCAAGTCATAAGGAAATCACAAACAAGTTGCACAACTTTGTATGAACCATTTAACATATTCTGCAGTGGCTCCTTTCCTGCCATCTTGGGTTGAAGCGATCCTTTCCTCTTTACACTTACTATCACTCAAACATGTCATTATTAAATCAAGCAGTGTTTTAAGAAGAGTAGTTTTGCTGTCACGGTCAGGGGTCAGGCTCGGAGATCAGAACCTATGGTGGCTGACGTGAGCTCACCCAAGGTGCATTAATCAGTATTTACCAGAGCTCTTGATGGTTGAGATAGATTGTGCTGCATGTTAGTACCAGGTCGCGGTCCTTAGATCACCCCACCAGGAGGGGAGTGAGCCATGGTCTAGTAGCAGATATAGTAGGGTAGGGATCAAGCAAAAGCCTAGTCAGTAAAGCCAAAGGATGGTAACAAGAGGTTGCAGGCTGGGATAAAGTGGAAGCATAGTCAAAGAACAAGCTAAAGGTTAGTAACGAGTGGTAGCAAAGATAAAGAAGCAGCAGGAGTGAAAAAAACTGAGCTATTGGCTGGAGAGAGCACAATAATCTGGCTTAAATAGAAAGTTCATGAAAGGAGAACTATAGAGTTCAAGGTTCACCAGAAACAAGGTTCAAGGCAAAATTTTCCGAGGAATTCGTCCAGGGAGCTGTCCAGCATCACAGGTGGCTCAGCAAAAAGCGATACTGCCAGGTACAGCATAAGTTGCAGGTTCAGATCCTGGTCCTGACATTTGCTGTCTTTACAGTGGGAAAATATATATTATTGTGGTATATGTTGTCAATTTAAACTACTACCTGAGAAAGCACACATTTTTAGCTGTTTGCATTGTTTTGGAAGAGCTACTGTCAAACACTGGACCCAGGCTTAACTATAGTTCTCTCAATTAGGCCTCTTTCACACTGGGGCGGGAGGTGCGTCGGCAGTAAACCGCCGCTATTTTTAGCGGCGCTTTACCGTCGGATTTGCGGTGGTATTTGGCAGCTAGCGGTGCGGTTTTACACCCCGCTAGCGGCCGAAAAAGGGTTAAAAGCCACGCAAAGCGCCTCTGCAGAGGCGCATTGTTGGTGGTATAGCCGCGGTGTCCCATTGCTTTCAATGGGCAGGAGCGGTGGAGGATCGGTAAACACACCGCTCCTTCACCGCTCCAAAGATGCGGATAGCAGGACTTTTTTTACCATCCTGCTAGCGCACCGCTCCAGTGTGAAAGCCCTTGGGAGAAACAGCAGCCGCTGTTTCAGGTCAGTTTGTAGACGCTATTTGTAGCGCAATAGCGCCTGCAAACCGCTCCAGTGTGAAAGGGGTCTAAGAATCAACAATAGTCTGAGCTTTTGACATCTTTGACCTCTGCAAATAAAAATGTGTCTTTCACAGAAACTGATGTAGGAACCCAATTTGAAAGAGTTGCGCCCATGTTGGATTGGCTATCAAACTTTCCCACAAAAAAGATCAACAGCACAAACTCATAGGAGGACTCTGCTGAGGGGCATTACTAGAATCCACACTACGAGATAGAGAGAGACTGCCAAGACCACAAACACATTTTCCTATAATTGCTTGAAATGCCTGGAATCCTGTTTGCTATGCAAACCTAATACGGTGTATTCCCTATTGCATACAGAAAAGTTGATTTGCTCGTAAAGGATAGGTAGTGTATTAGTAGTGGGTATGTATGCATATTTGCAGCACCCTATCTTGTATTGTATTCCTGTAACTATAAATTGTTTGTATACACAGTATTCATGCTTTATAAATGCACAGCAATCAAGCTTGATAAATGCACATTAATATACTACTGGCTCATTTCATTGTATTTACTATAAGAATTAAACAATTAGCAAGAGTTTGAAAAAAAAGGTAAGTCATCCAGGATTTGCACTATAAACTCATTGGAACAGATCTGCTTTTTTGCATTTTTTCTTCTGTTGCTTGTGCTTAGCAAAATGCTGTGTAGACTGCTCAGGATTCGGAACAATAAGGCTGCAGAAGGAGCATGGTACTTGCTTGCTTGGGCCAGAAACATAGATTGGATGCCCCTTGCTAAGGAATTAGAAAAGTATTCTCACTCAAATAGGATGTGGAGTGATAAAGTCTCAGATCATTTTGCAAAATTTCGTCTTGAGCGCTTTGGAAGATAAAAAGGTTTTGTCCTTAATTGGCTGGAACTTCCTTCTTTCTCTCTGTGCTGAAAAGCAAAAAATGGAAAAGGCAAAGCCAGAAATAAGGTATTTAAAGTGGTTGTAAACCCTGCTTGGTAATTTTTACCTACAGGTAAGCCTATAAAAAAGGTAAGTCATCCAGAAATTGCACTATAATATAATGGGAACAGGTCTGTTTTTTGCATTTTTTTTTTCTGTTGCTTGTGCTTAGTGACATTGCTGGTGCATGCGCTCTGAGGATCCGGCATACCTTGCCCGAACTTTAGAGCTTTGTGCTGGAACCAGGGCTCTCGCATGCGCGGGAGTGACCCCATCGTGCATCCAGCCAATCACAGCACTGGAGCTTGTGAACCCAGAAGAAAGACAGGGGGGACATGTCAGCCCTCTCAGCAGTGACTTTACAGCACTGGAGGGCTTTGTTCCAAGGTGAGTATTTCATAATATGCTAGTATGCGATGCATACTAGTACATTATGCCATTGCCTTGCATGTTTTTTTTTTTTTTTTTTAACATCCTTGGTTTACAACTGCTTTAAAGACCAACTAGTAGTTGCTTCTGAGTGTGTACTGCTAGTTGGGCAGATGATTTGCAAGAGCATTGTGCAGCCCTTATGGCTCAATCGGTAAATGGCTTAAAGAGGAAGTAAACCCTGGTTTTACTTCCGCTTTTTTTCCCAGCAAAGTAAAAGCATAATGGGCTGGTATGCATCGCATACCAGCCCATTATGTGCCACTGATCTGCAACTGAAGCCCACGCTGTCCCCGCTGGTGGCCGCATCCATCTTCGCCCTTCTTCCTTCCGGAGTCGCAGACTCCGGCTCTGTGACTGGCCAGAGTCACGTGACGTCTCTCCTGCGCATGCACGTGGGAGCTGTCAGTCACGGCATTTGCTAGTGAAGAAACGGCTTGGAGTGCCAAATGGCGCATGGTCAGGAGATATTTACAGTACCTATAGGTAAGCCTTATTATGGGCTTACCTATAGGTACAACCTCTGCAATGGGGGTATACAACCACTTTAAGGCAAAACCTGTTAGTAAGACAGAATATGCACCATTGTCACACCTCACGATTGGGATTGTGAAGATGTGCTCTCCTCAGGTGATCAGGATGATATAGAATTTGATACTATTTGGAATAAAAGAGTGTGCTAGACCTCTTGCTACGACCTGCCGGCGTCATTATACTGCGGCAGGTCGGCACAATCCCACGAACCGTCATAGCTGTACGCTGGTCCCTTTAAGCAGGATAACGGGCGCGCGCGCCCTGTGGGGGTGGTGATGCTCGTGACCGACGGTCAAGGTGACCGCCGGCCATGCGCGATCAGGGGCAAGAGAGGCAGAACAGAGACGTGTGTGTAAACACACACATCCCTGTTCTGTGAGGAGAGGAGATGCAGATCGTGAGTTCCTACAAGCTGAGAACCACAATCTGTCATCTCCTATAGTGAGTCCCCTCCCCCCACAGTTAGAACACACACTAGGGAACACAGTTAACCCCTTGGTCGCCCCCTAGTGTTAACCCCTTCCATGCCAGTGACATTTATACAGTAATCAGTGCATTTTGTTGTCCCGAAAATGTGTCAAAAGTGTCCAATGTGTCTGCCATAATGCCGTAGTACTGATAAAAATCGCAGATCGCTGCCATTACTAGTAAAAAAAATAATAATAATTAAAATGGCATAAATCTATCCCCTATTTTGTAGACACTGTTACTTTTGCACAAACCAATCAATGTACGTTTATTGCAATTTTTATTACCAAAAATATGCATATCGGCCTAAACTGAGAATTTTTTTTTTTTTTAAGAATTGGAGATATTTATTATAGCAAAAAGTATAAAATGTTGTGTTTTTTTCAAAATAGTCACTCTTTTTATGTTTATAGCGCAAAAAAAACAAAACAACGGAGGTAATCAAATACCAACAAACGAAAGCTCTATTTGTGGGAAAATAAGTAAATTTTGTTTGGGTACAGCGTCGCAATTGTCAGTTAAAGCGATGCAGTGCTGTATCGCAAAAAATGGCTTGGTCATTGAGCAGCCAAATCTTCCGAGGCTGATAATTTAAGGAAGCATTTCCACACCATCATAGGAAGTTGCATTATGTGGACTTTAATGGCAAGCTCAACAGGTATTTATAGGGGTCTGCAGAGAAAACTGAAAACGCAGGTGTAATTATAATTAATTGTTGCAGCACATTTTTTAATAGGAGGCCATAGTTCTACTTTAAGAATTGCACTGGACATGGAAAACATATGTGCCTTATTCATTTCAGTATCCATCCAACTGTACCAGCATTATGGGAAAATGGATTTGGCAACAGCAAGAATGCTGAAACTTGCCCTTCCATGACCTACAGAACACAATGTATAAAATGCATTATTAACTAGTATAATTCCTAGCCAAGCTTGAAGGTTCATTTGGATCCCCCAAAATTAACTTATATTTAAGACAATTTAATGACTTTGTAAAATTCATAGCTCTTTACAGAAATATGATCTCTTCTCAGTAATGAGACCTATTCAGGATTTATCAAAGCGGGTGCAAGCTTCCTCCCTTTTTTCAAGGTCATATTTCATTGATTTAATTTGCATTCAAATTGGCCAGGATTTGGCGCTGCGCAGTGACTTGAATGATTTTCTATCAAGTTCAGCGAGAATGTCTAATGAACAACCTCACATAAAGAACATAATGTTAAAACTTAATGTGGTGACAGGAGAATGCAATTAATAGTAAAGTGGAAATGCAAACTAAAAAAGATAAAGGATTAGAGAGGAATATGTGATTTCGATACTGTAACTGTTCTGCTGTGTAAAACATATTGTATAAGAAAAATTAGGAGGTAGCAGACCATCAGTAGCTAATAGACGTTGTGCAGTACATAAGCCTCTGTTAAATTAGAACCTCCTCTGAAACAAAATAATTTAATTTTGGATGGGATGTGATTAGGGAACTTTATGTGTCTAGCTGTGCCAAACCAGAGGACAGCCAACATTATCAAAATGATGCAGATGCTAATGTATACTTGCAATAAGACTCTCCCTTATGAACCTACATTATTGATGGCAGTTAGAAAAATAATTTGGATCCAGAGACAGATAAAGGCAGAATGGGACCGTAGACAAAGCAGCAGCTTGTTAGGGTGTCCAGAGAGGGCCCTGTGCACTTGCCCCCTAGAGGCCAATTGTGAGTACTCAAGTCAGTTTGTCTCACACTCTACCATAACTTCTGGTAACTCCAATTTCCAGGCCGTAGGCCGAAAGGCATTTACAGCTTGACACCCATGCAGAAGGATGGTGTCTTCACCTTTCTCTTAGCTGGTGACATGGTCTGTTCCTACCTGTCCCAACATATAACTTCATAGCATTTTGAGAAAGCTAAACTTAGTATCTGCTTAACTCCTACATTTTATTTAATATTTTCACTATACACCTGTAGCGGGGTGTTCAATTTAAGGGGGGTGTCTGAGTGGTAATTAGGCTCAGACACACTGATTGTAAGGGTTAATGGACCATTTCTGTTCATGGGAGATAGTATTGGTGTACAGTTCCCTGTGGCCTAAAGGTGGCGCTGTCGCCATGGGTCAGGGTTGAACCACCAATAGAGGGCTGTGCCTTTTGTGTCCCCTCTCGGCAGTAGTACGGCGGGGCGGGGAACCTGCTGTGCCTGTCGGGAGAGGGTATAAAAGGGGCGGACATCTTCCGCTCGAGGTCCACGCCCAGGCACCTTCAGCCTGGGTGTGTGTGGTTCGTCCGCACCCAGGCACCTTCGGCCTGGGGGTGAGGAGGATTGTCTTGCCTTTGGCCCGGAGGTGGAGTTCCTGTTCCATCCCAGACGCCTTCAGTCTGGGGTGAGGTACTATTTTGAAGGCCCAGGGCCCAGCAACCTTCGGCTGGGGTCCGCTAGGGAGCGAGGACTCCCAGGGTGCCGCCTTGCGAGGGGACCCGTATCTGGGACGAGGAGGCCAGGGAGGTAACCCTTTCCGAAGACCCAGCGCAGAGTCGTGGTGACGGTGGGGGCCTCTGGTAACTCTCCGGAGGGATGTTTTTTCCTTGACATGGGCCAAATACTTCAAGAAGGAAGTTCACGTTCAGGTCAGTGGCAGTGACCCTACTCTCCAAGTCAGTGGCAGTGACTTCATAGGGCAAGGACCTATTCAGCCGGTCAGTGGCAGTGACCCTGTTCTCCAAGTCAGTGGCAGTGACTTTATTCACCCGGTCTGTGGCAGAGACCAATCTCACAGTGTGTGGCAGAGATCGTGCGGCAAAGCTGTTTGAGAAACCTAAACAGTCTAAAGAGTTAAGCTACATTTGTGCCTGGACCTCCTCCACATCTAAGCTGTCCTGTGTCTTCGTTCCAACCTGTCTGCTCTCAAAGAGGCTGTTTATTATCCTGTGTGAAATAAATGTTGAGTTGGACTTTCAGCTAGTGTGGACATTCACAATCCTGGAGAAAACAAAGACTTGCATCTATCTAAGGTAGAGGTGAGATCATTCTCAGGAGGACTTTGACTCTGGCCGCAGACAAGGCCCAAAACTAACACCGCTCAACCTCTTTACACAGGAGAGTACGGGCTTGTGGTGCGGTGTGCCTCTCTCTTCCTGTGAGGAGCCTAATTTAATTCAGGTTGGGGAGAGGTGTGTGCGCTACACACCTTTTTAACATGTGCCACTCTGAGGCACACAGGGAAGCCACCATACTTCACCAAGGCCTTGTGTTCTGTGACCCTAGACTTTGTCCCTAGGCAGGCCTTGTACCGCAGAAAGCTCCAATATAGAGTCCCAGCTGCTAAGAGGGCACTATAAAGTACAGTTTTTTTCCCTCACTACCAAGTCCTCTGTCACCTGCCACCGTCACGGCTTCCAATGCCAAGTGGCTGCTACTCCTAATTTTCCAAATGTACTCCTTGTGGGTTAACCAGATTACACTTGTTATCAATCATATGCCTCAGTCTCTACAACCCGGAGGTTTAGATGTACAAGTAGTAGCTTGACTCCCATTTCCCAGGTCTTTGTGATGCTTCATGAATACACATTACTATAAACCATATACGGTATTTCCCTTTTCCAGTAACTGACTTAGACAATATCTTCTTTGAATGGAAATTCTCTATTTTACTGAACAATTCTATAAGTTACATTTGAGGTAGTACAATGCATATTGCAACTTCATCCTAACATTCATGATTGTAGATTGCATTCTGTTGGCTGTGCATATCTTTGGCTGCTGCTGGGGATCCTGCTAACTATTGTTTTTTATACCTTATACAGATACTGTAGCCCATACTGCAAAGTCCATTGCTGTCGCTACCCTAGGTAACAGGTTCCACTGGAGGGTTTGCAGTCAAAGAAACAGATCACATCATACACTACACTAGTCCTCTATGCATTCCCACACTGGACACCCCTAGACTAACTTAATTCCCCTGTATACATGCTCTACCAACAGTCAGTGACACATATGCAGGGGAAACCAGGTCAAAAAACACATATCGCCCTACATGCACCAGCCAAGTTTTAAAGGTACACTACAGAAGTTTAGCAGCAAAAAACAATATAATACAAAGTAGACACCTACCTACAAACTTTTACCCCTCATCACTTTCATTGACTCTGCCCCATTTTCTCTGTCCTGGCATAAACAAGTATCGTCATCTCTGAATACCGTTTTGGTGACTTAAAGGTCAACTAAACCCGCTAAATGTATTACTTTGATGTAGTTGGGCTGCATAATAAATATGCCTCTTCTTACTTTTTATCAGCTAAGTGCTAAAGGAAAGTAAAAAAAAAATCTCTGTGCTACCAACTCACAGGAAAGCTACACTCCCTGCATCTCCTGAAATCTGGCACACCCCACTGAACACCGCTCTAATCAATGTAACACTCTCACTCCCTGGACAGAGCTGTCGATTGAAGCAATTTTCATGGGGAGTGTGTCAGAAATATGACCTGATGCTTGTGTGTGAGAACAGCAGCCTGACTTTCCTAGTGCTGCCAGCACTATATACTGTATACACAATTTCTTCTTCATGAATTATATTTTGATCAGGAAATTAACTTATTTCCAGTTATGATGACTTTAGGATTCCAATACTGTACTGTACATATCCTCAGAAACCTAAATAAATCCAAGAAATGTTTTACTGTTAGGTCTAAGGACTAGTCATGTCTTTGTATACATCCCTTCTCTTCATTGCTACAAATTTATAACAAATTAGCTCTCTACGTCATAATCTTGCTTCTGTTCTTCCTGGGACTTACTTGTGGGCATGTTGAACTAGTAGTTAGTTGCTGTCCCGGGCAGGGAGGTGAGAGTTAATTCCGCTCCCGGTTTCTTGGACTTTTTGGCGGGTTCTGCTCCGGGTCTGACCCACTTGTTCTGTATCATATTAATTGGGACAGCGGTCCAGAGCAAGAGTGGTCATGGTAGTGGTCGTGGTCTTTCCCCCAGAGGTAGTTGGGGAAGTGAGGATCCCTGGAGAGTCCAAGAGAGTTCCAGTGTAGCTGTGGGTTGGAAGACCCCTGGGAGATAGAGACAAAAGATGAGACCTGTAGGAGCAGGGGGAACTTGAATAGAAATACTATAAAACATCCTTGAAAAGAGGCTGCCTAAAGTAAAACTATAGCCATTTTTTTCCATTTTGGATGGAGTAAGGGAGGGTTAGAGCAGGAGGTACCAGCACTGGAGAGTGCCTCTGAAAAACTATGATTACTGGACTACACCTTTGCAGGTATGCCGGTTCAGGACACAAGTCTGTAGCTACTGTATAGTTAGGGAATTAGGGAAGTATCATGTCTTGCCTGTTGGACTGTGAAATGTCTATTTTTGCACTCTCTCCAAGTAGCTCATTAAGGATTACTTACCTTACATTGAAGCCCCCGCAGCGGTCCTCATACCCCCCTCTGGCTGGCGACATCTCTCCCAGGGGTTACTTCCGGGTATCGTGGCTACGGCGCTGTGATTGGCTGGAGCCGCATTGACGTCACTTCCGCGCAGCCGCTGGTAACGACACACTCACTGAAGCAACGGCACCTACGTGCCGTTGCTTCAGTTTGCTCCAGTGCGCATGTGCCAATGACATTGGCACATGCAGGGGACAAGGGATATCTTCTTAACCGTGCAGGGCTTAAAATGTTTAAGATGCTTAAAGAGAAAATATAGTGCCTGTGAGGTCCCCTTAGTCCACCTGTAAAGTTGGACATCTGTACTTTGTATAGAAGCTGCTGCAGCAATTTATAAAGCCCAAATTTTTTTCCCTGCAAGCTTTCTTTATTTTGTAAGCAATGTCTTGGGGAGCCAGTCTGTATGATGAGGCCACAATGTAGTGCACTGAGAACAAGATTAGAGATTTTTTGGATAAATTCTGGTGTTTCTTCCACAGACTTTGGATAGTGACAGGTGCGGAAAAAATAGGCTTTGGGTGTCGGTGGCACCTTCACACCGTAACCCTATAGAGGTACTCTTGATGAAAGCAAGAATTGGCCTTGCTGTCAAAAATTGCAATGGTATTCACCTGTTAAACAGCTGTGGAAAAATAGGTCTTTCGGTGTCCGTGGCACCTTCACACCGTGACCCTATAGAGGTGCTCTTGATGAAAGAAAGAATTGGCCTTGCTGTCAAAAACTGAAATGATATGCACCTGTCAAACAGGTGCAGAAAAATTGGTCTTTGGGTGTCGGTGGCGTCTTCACACCGAAACCCTATAGAGGTACTTTGATGAAAGCAAGAATTGGCATTACTGTCAAAAATTAAAATTATATGTACCTGTCAAACAGGTGGGGAAAAATTGGTCTTTGGGCGTTAATTGTGCCCATGAAACCTACACCAAAAAATTCTTCCAGATGAAATCAACGCCTACAACGCTAGTCAGCCTAGAAGTCCTGCAGAGATTCACATCCCAAATACACTTAAAGAGGAACTGCAGTCTGCTCACATAATTTGTAATAAAAACATCAGGGGCTTCATAGCTGCTAGTAATCCAGGACTGATTCATTTTGATAAAATGTCAGACGGTCCATGGAGTCTGTGGACAGATGCATTCTATTATCAGTAACAAAATCTTCAGCAGCACTGAATGCCCATTCGGAAAACACGCTGGATACAGGGCAGCCCAGCAGCTCAATTGCATACTGGGCAAGTTCTGGCCAGTGGTCTATTCTCATGACACAGTAAGCCAGTGGATCATCATCTGGAAAGCTCTCCATCTCTGTTTTCGCCCCTAGATAATCGTCCACCATATGATGCAGACGCTGTTGATGGGATGTGGAAGCTGACAGCCCTGGGTGGCGAGGACTAAAAAAATTGTGAAATGCATCACTTATGCGGCCGCCTTCTCCATCACTCCTCTCTTGACCAACAGAAGCCTCAAAACTACTGGGCCTGCCCCTGCAGAGCTGCATGAATCTCTTCTCCAGTGTGGTTCCTGTCCCCTAGACTCACCAGCTGAAGCACTGCATGGCACCTTTTAGCCTGACTCATTGAATAGCCCCTTGAACGCTTAGGGGTCCTTGTGGTAATAGGACAATTCAGCAGAAGAGGTCTTCTAGATGCTGGTACAGGTTTTAACCCCCTTGGAGAATGACAGGCAGGAAACTGGTCACTTGAGCAGCAATGACTGAATACAGGATAAACAGACTGGTGAGCAGACAGGTAAGCGGAAGAGATGCAGGAGCTCCGGCCTGGTTTGAGGGGGAGCAGGCCAGGTCAGCAGCTGGTCAGGTACAGAATTAGTAGCAGGTTTGAGGTTCCAAGCCAGGGACGGTATCAGACAAGCAGATTTAGAGCTAGAGGAGCAGGCAGAAGCATTGGTATTGCGCAAACCAAGGTCAGTATAGGCAGAAAACAAGAGCAGGTCAGGACAAGCTGGGTCAATATGAGGAAGTCACTCAGGAAATACTGGACACAAGTAAACATGTATTTCTGAAAACAAGTCAGCAATGGCCATGTGCAGCCATCCAGTTTAACCGCAAGCCAACCTGTGCCCAGGTGCTAATACATCTTCCATACTAGCGTGACCTTCCTGACAGTGGAGGACCTTACTGAAGAGTGTGTCACTAGTCAACATAGGCTACCGTTCATATCTGTCTGGACAGATGTAGTCAATTTTAAAGGGACCATATTCTAATACATTTTGTTTGCACATCATTTAGATGGCTGTCACCTTTTCAAGGACCCTTGTGCTCATGACTCTGTCTTCTTAGCAGAATAACTTTCTTTGTTTTAGCGATTGCTTTCTTAGTGGCAAGAAATAAATGTGACATGTTTTCTTTCAGCCTTATTAAGGCCTGGGATTTTCCTGTTTAGTAGAGCTCCCAACAGATTTGTTGTTAGTGTAGCTATACCCCCACATGAGCCGCTTGAATTTTTGTTTGCCCAGGTCCACTGATTATTCCGCAGCCAGTCACAGGGTATTTTCTCACACAGCCAGGTGCGCACACTCTTCCACTCATTGTCTCCAATGACTAATCTAGGGGATTTGTATTTTTGTTTTATTTGGAGAACTTGGATAGGAGAAGGGATTTAGTAGGATACTCCAAATTAACTATTCACATACAAGGACAACTTTCTCAGTAGAACAGTGTAGCAGGCTGTCAGTAGAACTTTGTAGCAGACTGTACAGAATAAAGCAAAGTCTCTTTGTAGCAGAAGGAATTTAGTGGACCTTGCTTCTTTAAGACACTAGCCAGTGTTCCCTTTAGCTTACACCCAGTCTGCTGAGTTCTAGCACTCAGCAGGGGGATTTAGCAACACCAGTCTCTAGGATCCCATTAGGGAAGTGGTTCTCAACCTTTCAAGTGCTGTGACCCCTTGATAAATTTTCCCAAGTTGTGGGGACCCTTAACAGTAAAATTATTTTCGTAGCGTGGGTTGTCAGCACCCAAGGCAAGACAAGTAATTTGCTCCCCTAACCCACAGACATTTAGCGTTCCCTGAGTCCTTTCCACTCGTACAATATTAAAACCCTTTATGGTACATTCTAGGATGTATCACTCTTTCTCTTTGTTCTCCTTTCTTTCCCTTTTATCTCTCTATCCTAATCTCTTAGATTTTTTTCCCCATCCCTCTTTCTAGCCATCTTTCTTGTTCTTTCTCTTTCTTTTTTTTGTTCCTCCCCTCTTTTCCTCTCCCTTCCATGTATTCTCTATTTCTATTCCTTCTCTTACTCCTTGGTGGGGGAGGGGGGGTGGGAAAATAGGATGAGTGGCAGTGCTTGCAGGGAGTTGGGATGAGTGGCAATGCTGGGGGGAGTTCTGATGAGCCAACTTAGGTGCTCTTGATCAAGGTCATCTGCTGATCTGAGAACTGTAGTTGGGACTTTTAATGGGAACTATAATCACAGGTAGTGTAACTCAATGTGTCTCCGGCTTCACTGTGTCTCTGACTTTGTGGTGTTTGGTAGCAGTGACACCTCTACCGAAATCAGGAGATAGGGTCTCCTCCAGCCCCTCCCACTTCACATTCCTCACCAGTCAGCTGACCTCTAGTCTTTGCCCCCCAGCCATGCCGTGAACTGAATAGATGGCCGCGGGCTCCAGGGACAGCCCTGCTTTGTGACCGCAAAAAGGCTGGGAGAGAGGTGCGGGCTTCAGGAACAGCCCAGGATTTGGTGACCCCTGGCAAATCATCATTTGACCCCCGAGGGGGTCCCAACCCCCAGGTTGAGAACTACTGCTTTAGGGGGACTGTATTTACAAGGCTCGGGCCGCAAGTCACCTTCCTCTGTGATACCAGACAGGATCCGTGGACATCCTCCCTCAGTCAGCTTTTAGGAGAACCACAGGTTTCAACTTCAAAGTTTCAGGTCCTCAGGTGGCAGCCTGTGCTGAGAAGGGGCAGCGGGCCCCCTCCCCACCTGGTCCTCTCTCTGTAAAGGAAGATCCAGAGCCCATGTGCTCATCAAATATAAATACAGGCACTCAGCATGCATCTCCCCTTTTAATTGGCCAGAGCTTTATGGATATTCATGCTCTCATCTACATGGTTTCCACCCACTGTCTAGCACAGTGTTTCTCAACTGTTTTCCAGTGGGGGCGCCCATGAAAAGTATTTTCAGTCTTGATGCATCCCTGTCCAAGGCTTGCTTCACGTTACTGTATATCGCCGAACACATGCAAAATGACGCTTGTTCCTGACACATGCTCTACTCTTTAGGGGTGCAATTAATTCTTAATGGTACCCCATACATTGGCAAACATGGGGTGCTTTTAGTGCGGTGCAATTTAAAAAAAAGGGCCGGGGACTTTTTTCCCCTTCATTTCTGCTATTGAAATGAATGAGCTTCCCTACACGCAGCACGCATCCACACAGATGTGAACCAAGGGCTTGTACACATGTCAGGTTGGAGGGGTGGTAAAAACAACATGGTTGAGCTGTTTTTAACACCCCCAACTGCTCCCCCTTTAGCTGCAGAGGCAGCAGCTGGGGGTGTACACATGCTATGGAGGTATACCCAGGGTGAATGGGGATGTACTGCAACCACCCCGCAACTGTGTGCATTGCATGGTTGCGGTGTGGTGATGCTGCATTTACTGGCTTAAAACAGGTGGTGAGGAGGCAAAATATTGCCTCTTTACCTCCTGCCAAATGCCTCTGAAAAGCGATCTGAGCATGGATTGCTTTTCAGAGAAGCAGCAGTTTTTGCTGCTATCACAAACAAGCCCTAAAAAAGCAGTTCTGACAGTACAGGAATAGGGGGTCAGGATTAAAAGTAACATAAACACACACATACAAACACATGTACAGACACATGTACAAACATGCACATACAAACACATGTACAAACACGCACACACACATGCAAACACATTTACAAACACAGACGCACATACAAACACATGTGCAAGCACACACACCTATACAGACACATGCACACACATGTCTACATGCACACATACAGACACATGTACACACACACACACACACACACACAAACACATGTACAAACGCACACACACACACAAACACATGTACACACACACACACAAACACATGTACAAACACACACACATCTACACATACACACACACCCACATGTACACAAACGTGTACACACATACATACAAACACACATGTACACAAACATGTACACACATACATACACACATGTACACAAACATGTACACACACACATACATACACACAAGTACACACACATGCACACACACACACACACATGTATAAAGCCCTTTTAAAAGCTCTTGTACAATACCTTTCCTTCACACAGCCGGGTACAGCACTGTAGGGGGAAGCAGAGAGCACAGCACACTCCCCTTCCCTTTACTTTCACTGTGCTGAGGCTGACGGAGCTCCCTCAGTGCCGATGTGCAGTTCTGCATGTGATCGGGAAATCAGGCTCATCTGACAGCCCTTCTCTCCCATGATCCCGCAGCACACCTGAGGACCTCTGGCGGCACCCTAGTGTGCGGAGGGACACCGGTTGAGAAAGGCTGGTCTAGCACATGTCACTGCTGCTAGACCAGTGTGAACTTCAAGACAGCATGAACAGTACCAGAGCACACTGAGCAGACTCTGCTAAACAATCACAGCTCTCTGTTAGGCAGACAGCACATACATGTACCTACTATCTCTCTGTTAGGCAGAGAAACCAAAAACACTACAGTACACTCACTCTAGCACCTACCTAGGAGGGCGCTACATAAGGATGCGTTGGGAACTGGAGTGTATCAAATTATAAATGCATATCTAGAGTTTCTGGACTTTAGGACAATTCCACCAAATGTAGTGCATAGAATGTTGGCTGCCACATTACCTGATGCAGAGAAGCAAAGTATTGATAGTATATTTAACAACTTGCTCTGAGTTAAATATCAGAATATAAAAAAAAAAGAAATTGAGCACTTGCTTAAGCTTTTGGCAATTACAGTCTATAATTTTTCCCAGTCTGATGTCTCAAGTCCTTCTGCTAAGTCATCCTGCCTGTTTAGCATATGAGAAAGTGTAATGTTCCCTTCATTAATGAAGGGTTTTGAACAAAAGGAAATAAGGCCCATATAGTGTGGATCACTAAAGCAATGGTCTTCAAATTTGGTGAGGGACAGGAGGGGTATGTCCTGTTTTTCCAAAAAGGATTTTACAGTACTTAATGTAAGGGCATCTAATAGCCTCCATTTAGGGGAGAAAGGTTTAATGCTACAAAAAGTTAAAGTGGATGTAAACCCACTCTTATCCTTTCTAAACTACTGCCATAGTGCTGATCTATAAGGATATAGATGCCTCCTGCATGTATCCTCACCTGTCAAATGTCTCCCCTCTGTCTGTTATGAGACCTGAAAAACTGCAGATTCTGTGGGTGGATTTGTTGTCTGGAGCTCGGTGGGTGGAGTCATGATGTCAGTAGACTCCCCTCCCACCTCTACACTCCCCTTGTCAACATGCATTTTCTCCTGTGTATTCCTTTTGCTATGATCACTAACATCCAGTCAAAATCCAGAAAAGTAACCACATGACTTCAGAAAAGGAGTGGGGGTGGGAATTAAAAATGAATGCCTGTCTCAGGCATAGTGCATGAGATATGTAAATAACCTGTCATTCACAGCAAGGGGGCAGAACGGACAAAAGTTCTCCTTATTTGTCCGTTTATCTTACTGAAAAAAGAAAAGAGGATTGCTCAGAGCTGGATTAACTCTTTGTGGCAAGACTGGGCACAGATGATAGAAAATCTTATACTCTACATTGTGACAGCAAAAAAATAATAAAAAAATTCAGGTTTACATCCACTTTAAGAAATTGTGCAAATATTTATGTTGAATCTGTTTTATTGAGTTTCAAACATTTGTAAAACATATCGACTAAACATAGGTCAGGAATAACATATGTCCATTGAGTGTACAAGTCTACATTAGGATCGGAAGGACACTAAACAAACATGTATCAAATATGCATAGTCTGGTAGATATCCTTAATGAACATAGAAATAAGTGAAATCAACCAAGTATTGGTAAATCAAGTAACCAGTAGGCCACTATAAACAGTGGTGTAGAAAACGAAAAAGAAAACAAGGCTCAACACATATGGCCTGAAAGTGCAGTGAATCTACCGGTAAGATTACTACAAACTTATAAAGGTACAGGAGGAGGAGGGGGGGGGTAGGGGAAGGGGAGGTTGGGAATGAGAGAAAAAAAAAAGGAAAGTGGGGAAAAGGGATATCATGCTACTCATGAGAGGGCCCCGGGGAAGCAGTAGGAGCTGTATCCGCTACAAAAGAGTCAAAATCAGCAGAGAACCTGAAGTGTAACCAAACGGTCCACGTAATAGTGTGGTCCTTACTCTTATCGGCATCCCACGCTAACATCCTTTCAATATGTTTGATTCTGTCCATTTCACAGGCGCAATCAGCTAGAGAGGGGATCACAGGTTGACGCCACGCTCTGGCAATAACTGAACGTGCAGCCGTCAGCAAATGGCGAATTAAGCTCTTCTTAATTTGTTTGTATGACCTTGGTAACATAGATAGGACTGTTAAGCGGGGTTCATTGGGATATTTGTCACCTACAAGTTTGTCATATAGCTTGAGAATCTTGTCCCAAAAGGGGGTAACACGTGGGCACGTACCCCAAATGTGTGTCATGTTCCCTGGGGCCTGCAAACATCTCCAACATACGTCAGAAACATTAGGATGAAACTTGTGTAGAATAGTGGGGCAGCGGTACCACCTAGAGAAAATACGGTAATTCCGTTCTTAAGCATGAGATGAGATAGATAATTTAAAAGAGAGCGCCAGTGTTTTGCCCCACTCCATATCCTCCGGAGACATATTCATCTCCCTTTCCCATTTTGAGAGGAATGTTGTGTAAATATTTAAAGCCTTATTGGCCCACAGAAGAAAAGCCTATGGATTTTTGTACGCAGGTTGAAATAAGGTCAATGCATGATATCTACTACTATGGGAAAATGTGGGGAGACAATTTCACAATGCCCCACTGTTTAGGGGAGCACCATAAAGCTGTAATGAATGAATAGGTATTTGGAGAAATTTATATGAAGTTGTAGATTGGGTAGGGCAGCATTTAACTATATGTAAATATAGGAGTAGTTCCATTGGCCATTTAGAGAGTTCTAATTGTGCTTCTCTATAGTATTGTCCAAAGTTTGGAACACCAAGGCCTTCTATAAGTTTGTGACTGTAGACACAGGGGTCTCAAACTGCCGGCCCTCCAGCTGTTGCGAAACTACAAGTCCCATGAGGCATTGCAAGGCTGACAGTTACAAGCATGACACCCACAGGCAGAGGCATGATGGGACTTGTAGTTTAGCAACAGCTGGAGGGCCACCAGTTTGAGACCCTTGCTGTAGAGGCTATAACTAGCAATTCTTAATCTAGTCGAATGCTGTATGTTTTTTTTTTTTTTTTTGTCTCATGCAAAGGATTTAACTAGGGATACTGATTGGTAAAACTAAAATAGTATACTAGCTTTGGACGTTATCTCATTTTGATTACGCAGATCCAATCAATTCACAAGGGGGAAGGCTTTACTTTAAATAGGCCAGCATGTGCTAGAGAAGAAGGCGAATATACATTTTTAGGGAAGAGAGAACTTCCCTTGACAGGATGAAACATATACATATATATAGATCAAAAGAAGCATTGTAATTCCTAGTGCCAAGAAGTCTACAGACTCCCAAAAGGAACTTACTCAGCTTAGCAGTAGATGCTACATAATATGTGTCACCACCAAAAACAAAGATGAAAAACCTGCCGACTATATGTGATCTATCAAGTGACCCACAATATAAAAAAACAAAAACAAAATAAAACAAAAACAAAATTACACAGCACATCAATGAAGACAGTGGTTCTCTCTGGGAAACTATAAAAAGGCTCACTAATGCCTCGTTTCCACTGAGCGGATCGGTTCGGTACGGTTCGGTACGGTACGCTATTTTGGGTGTTTCCATTATAAAAGCGTGCCATAAAACCGAACCGTACCGCACCATTCTGGGTCCTGCTTCAAATGTGGGGCCATAGAAAATGGAACGGTTCGGTTAGGGCGGAGCTACAATACATTCCACTGATTGGCGGACACGCGAGGCATTTTTTCTAAACCCTGAATGGTCCCTGACGGTCCGACTTGCAGTGGAAACGCTCACCAGAATAGACCGGACCATTCAAACCGTTCCATTCTGTACCGACCCGAACCGTTCCGTTCAGTGGAAACAAGGCAAGATTAACAAAGGAAAATTGCATCTGAAAAAAAAAAAAAAATCTCAAAATAGCTCAAAATAAACTGGTAACTGAACAGAAAATAGTACCAAATCTGCATTCAAATATCTACATTAACCTCTCTGGCGGTATGATTATGTCAGATTTTTGATGCTGAAAGCGGTACAATTATTTTGCATGGAAATTTTGCGTTTTATATTGTAGGCCTGTAATTCTTAGTAATTACTTACTTAAATCTGTCCAAACAAGAGTCTAGTAGACATCCCGGGTATGATAAAGTTTGAAACACAAAATCATAAATTATAATTAGAGTTGAGCGGACACCTGGATGTTCGGGTTCGACGGGTTCGGCCGAACTTCGGAAAAAAGTTCGGGTTCGGGACCGAACTTTAACCCGAACCCGAACCCGAACCCCATTGAAGTCAATGGGGACCGGACTTCTAAGGACTAAAAAGGCTCTAAAAAAGTAATGGAAAGGGCTAGAGGACTGCAAATGGCAGCAAAATGTTGTTAAGAGCATGGCAAGTGCTCTGCAAACAAATGTGGATAGGGAAATAACTTAAAATAACATAAAAAAAATAAAAAAATAAAAAAATATGCTGGAGGCCCCCTTTTCAGCAGAAGAGGTACGGGAAGTCATTAAGAACCTCAGAAACTCAACGGCACGATGCCACACATATGGTGGGAATGCCCCAGAATACGCCCTTTCTGGAATAAATTATTCAATTTAATGGATAAGCTAGTGGGAAAATAAAATACTTTGAAATAAAAATGTAGCGGGGTGCTAAATTTAAGGGAAGTGTTTGAGTGGTAAATAGGCTCAAACACCCTAATTCTGTAGGATTAATGGACCATTTTGTCCTCAGGGGACAGTATTGGTGTGCAGTTCCTTGCGGCCTACAGGTGGCGCTGCCATGGTAGGCTAGGGTTGAACCGCCGATACAGTGCTGTGCCTTTTGTGTCCCCTCTTGGCAGTAGTAAAGCGGGGCGGGGAACCTGCTGTGCATGCCGGAAGAGCATATAAAAGGGGCAGACCTTTGGCCTGGGGGCTGATGTCCAGTGGGGTCCACGCCCAGGTGCCTTCAGCCTGGGTGCATGTGTTCCTGTTCCATCTCGGGTACCTTTAGCCCGGGGTGAGGTACTATCCTGGAGTTCCTGCTGCCCTGGGTATGGAGGCCTAGGTGCAGGAGTAAAGCCTGGAGTCCAGAGCCTTCGTCTGGAGTCCGCTAAGGGTCGAGGAGTCTTAGGGTGCCGCCTTGTGTAGGGGACCATGTTCCAGGGAAGGGAGGATCATTCTGATGGACCGATGCGGGAGTCACGGTGAAGGAAGGGTCTGTTGACTCCCTGGAGAGATGTCTTCCCCTTGATATGGGCTAGGTTCATTGAAGGAGAAGCTCAAGGTCATCTTGACTGTATCAGAGGCCTTATTCACCCGGCCCGTGGCAGGGGCCTTATACACCCTGGTCTGTGGCAGAGACCAAAGTTCTCCAGGTCCGTGGCAGGGGCCTTGTACACCCGGTCTGTGGCAGAGACCAACCTCAAGGTCTGTGGCAGAGACTGTGCACCTAAAACTGTTTGAGAAACCTAAGCAGTGAAGTGAATGTGCTACGTTTGTGCCTGGACCTCCTCCACACCTTAAGCTGTCCTGTTTCTTTGCTCTAACCTTTTCTATCCGAGTAGAGTTTATTTTGCCATGATAGAATAAGAGTTGTAATTTCAGCTGGTGTGGACATTGACTTTACTGGGAATTAAAGGACTTGCCTCTACCTACAGTAGAGGTGAGAATCATCCTCTGGAGGAGTTTTGACTCCGGCTGTGGACACGGCCCGTCAAGTACACCGCTCAACCTCTTTATATAGGAGGGTACGGGCTGGTAGTGCGGTGTGCCTTTCTCCCTCCTGCGAGGAGCCAACAACATAAAGGCAGGTAAGGGGGAAATGATCTGTGCGCTACAAAAAAATAAAATAAAAATTATAATCTTGACCTAGGAGGATGAGGTCCATATGGAGTAGGAGGTTGAGGTGGCGGTGGATGTGGCTGTGTAGGTGGAAGCGGCGGTGGAGGAGGACGAGGTAGCCAACACTGGTTCAAAAATACAACAATGGCTGGGTAAGGCCGGTGATCTGTCGAATTCTGTCCCCCGTCAAATAGTGTCCACCCTGTACTGCGCTTGCTCAGTATGTAGGACAAGGGGATTTCGAAAATCTCCCAAGACGAACGGCGCCTGCGTGGTGAGTTCAGATGAAGGCCACACCATCCGTGGTTCAAGCCAAGCCAAGTGAGGCCGTGCCCGAAGCGTAGCAATCGAACCGAGCCCGTGAGGGGCCCTGTTACTATGTGCTACCGTATGTCCACTTGGATGGTGGGGCTTGAACCTGCACTCACGGCGCAGGCGCCGTTCATCTTCGGAGATTTTGTGAATTTCCTTGTCCTCTGTACTGCGCAAGCGCTGCGCCTTCGCAGTATGTGCCAGACACAATTCGATGGAAATTGTTTATTTCACACACCTCCACATATGTATAACACACTGCAAAATATTTTTTGTGGCCCTAAATGGCGTTTTTTGGAAGACCACAACACACCCACAGTACGTAACCGCTGAATCGCACAGCTACATAACTGCAGAAAATGCTATTCAAAAATTTTTTTTTTTTTTTAGTATAGCACAGTAGAAGACAAATATATAGAAATGGTTTATTTCACACGCTTCCACATATGTATAGCACACTGCAAAATATTTTTTGTGGCCCTAAATGGGTCTTTTTGCAAGCGTACATTAAAGTGCAAATTTTTTTATTTAATTTTTTTGCCCTAAACAGGTCTTTTTTTGCACGAGCAAAATAAAATGCAATTTTTTTTTTTTGCCCTTAATGGGTCTTTTGAAAAAGAGCACAATAAAGTGACTTTTTTTTTTTTGCCCTAAATGGATCTTTTTCAATGAGCAGAATACACCCACAGTATGGAAACGGTGTATCTCTCAACGTAATATATGCAGTGCTGGTGCACTGAGCTTGCAGATAAAAGGTAGATTTTCTCTGACACTGGGCTCATGGCAGTGTAAAAAGACTGCACTGCAACACAAACAGGTAAACCTATGCAGATCGCTGAGTTATATCTCTGAATCTGGACTCCTATATAATATTCTCTCTCCCTGAAAGCACCAACAGGAACCTGGCCCTACACTACACTGTCTCTCTATCTTTTCCCTCAGATTCCAGAATCAGGACTAACTCATGTATTTTTCAATCTCTCCCTAAAAGCAGGAGCAGCAGACAAGATCCTCTCCCTATCTATTCTGAAGCAGAGTGACGTGTGTGCTGTGTGCCTCTAGCTTATATAGAAGCTGGGTCACATGTTGCACTGACCAATCACAGCCATGCCATTAGTAGGCATGGCTATGATGGCTTCTAAGGGCACACCAGCTAATCAAAAGGTGATTGGCTGGCCCCTGAAGCATTTCTAACTGCGCCATTAGATTGCCGAACCCGAACCCGAACCCGGACTTTCGCGCAAAGTCCTGGTTCGGGTTCGGGAAAAAGCTAAAGTTCGGTACGGACCCGAACTCAACCCTAATTATAATCTAATAAATAACTATAAATAATTATAACAAATAATAATATAATAATAATAAAAATTATTCAATAATGTAATCAAATCAAAAACACTGAAATTTGCTCAGTTGCAGAATTGTTGCTGTCATTAGATTTAGTGTTTGATGACGCATTTCCCCACAAATCGCTATCGCTCAATTCTGCAAGTGATTCTCATTTATTATCGCTGTTTTCTAGCTGGTCTAAAACCACTTTTGACATAAAGGGACACTTTTTGGTTGCTATGGACAATCTCCAGTTTCCAGGCAGAAAGAACAGTATTTATAATATAAAACTGCATGCAGGACACTGGACAGACCACTAGGGACAAAGGGTGTGTGTAATTATTTGATACAGTACTGTATCTATACTGTGTTTTTTACTTTTTGAATTTGGTTCCGAGCTCCGTCCCCGTGCATCGCAACACTTGCAGGGAACGGAGCTCGGCACTGTGAATCGAGCGGAGACACGGCTCGCAGACACCTCGGGGAGACATCGCAGGATCCAGGGGACAAGGTAAGTAACCTGTACATGGATCCTGCGATGCGATCCCAAGTGTGGCTCGGGGTTACCGCTTTTGGTACTGAAAATTCACCCCGAGCCCGACTCGGGAATACCGCCAGGGAGGTTAAAATACTGCAATTAACATTCCGATTTATATAATTACCATGGTTGAATTGATGAGACAAGCTTTAAAAGAAGTTGAAGAATTGTAAAATTGGTTTGGTTAGGAAAAATGAGGAAGGTTAACAAGACTTATGCCACGTACACACGACCGTTTTTCATGACGAGAAAAATGTCATTTTTTTAAATTGGTCGTGAAAAACGGTCGTGTGTAGGCTCCAGAACATTTTTCTCGACGAGAAAAATGGCCATTAAAAATTTAGAACCTGCTCTATTTTTTCTCGTCATGAAAAACGGCCGTGTGTGCGCTTTAACGACGGGAAAAAAACGCGCATGCTCAGAAGCAAGTTTTGAGACGGGAGCGCTCGTTCTGGTAAAACTAGCATTCGTAATAGAGATAGTACATTCGTCACGCTGTAACGGACTGAAAAGCACGGAGACTGAAAAGCGCGAATCGTCTCTCACCAAACTTTTACTAACACGCGGTAACACGAAATCAGCAAAAGCAGCCCAAAGGGTGGCGCCATCCGAATGGAACTTCCCCTTTATAGTGCTGTTGTACGTGTTGTCGTACGTGTTGTACGTCACCGTGCTTTGCTCGGGCATTTTTTTTCACGATAGTGTGAAGGCAAGGCAGGCTTGAGAAGAATCACGTCGAGAAAAACTTAGTTTTTTTCCATGACATTAAAAACAGTCGTGTGTACGCGGCATAAGTCACCTACAACTAGGACACCTTGAGAAAGGGGTCCTTTATGGACCCTAAAACGTCAGTGATATTTGTCATTGACTGCTTTTTCGTATATGATTTCTGCAAAATTGTGAGGTGTATTGGCTAAGTGCTGGCGCCTTTAACAAAAGGTGTCATTGTGGGCTGCCAACTAAAGAAGAAAACATAAAGGTCTGGTGCTGGATGGATTTATAACAATAGTGTAGTTAACAAACCAAAAGGGAGTAAGTAAGAGTTCATTGTTAGATAAAAAAAAGGGGGGGCATCCGGGCCCCTGGGGACCTCCGGGCCCCTTACAGGTGTACTGCCTGTACCCCCCTGATGGCGGCCCTGGTTAGAGTTAACATGCACTTTAAATGGAAACACTCTACATTAAGGTGACCAGATTTTTAAAATAAAATCCGGGGACATTTTTTTTTTTTACTAGTAATGGCGGCAATCAGCAACTCTTTGCCCGTCGCCGCCTGCCTCACAGCCTGTCAAGTCTTAAAGTGGAAGAAAACCCTCCTATCTTTTTCAGCTAAGGAAGCTGCCATCTTGGCCTCCATTTAATCTACAACTGCCATGATGCTGCACATGTGATCGGTTATGACACCAGCCATTGGATGGTTTGACAGTTTGGTTGAGAGCACAACCAATGTGCAGTCAGCATTCCCGGCATGCCGGGAATGTTAACTGTTCTTTGAAAATGTTACATCGATGGGTTTACTTCCGCTTTAAGCCCCGTACACACGGTCTGACTTTTTGCCAACAAACTTCATTTTGAGCAAGTTTGCCAAAAAATCCGACCGTGTGTACGCTCCATCGGACAAACTTTTTTGGTTTTCATCGGACAAAAGTTCGGTCTGCAAACGGACAAACTTTTGGGCAACAAAAGTCAAATGGAGCAAAGTCCGACCGTGTGTACAGAAAACCATCGGACTTTTGTCCGATGGACAAAACAAATAATGTTAAAATCAACCAACAATAGCAGAAGTTGACCAAAGGGTGGCGGTAAAGAGCAGAAAAACCACGTGATGTTGGAAAAAGTTTTGGGAAAGTTTGCAGAAAAGTCCTGTGGTGTGTATGCTATGGGTGTGCCCGGCCAACTCCGTTCGGACAAAAATCCACGGAAAAGTCCGATGGAAGTCCGACCGTATGTACAAAGCTTTACTCTCCGCCGGGCCCTGGCTACTACTGGGAAGATCACTCCGCCAGGGAAGGCAAGGAGATAAGCAGCCAGGACTAGAGCCAAGGCAGAAGAACATGCGGCATGCACCCGAAACTGAAGAAATATTCCCTCTGCTCTGACCAGCACATGATCATCAGAAAGGGGCACAGATAATGGAAAAAAATACACCTCCCTAAGCTAGTAGGAGCAGCGGAGAGGGAGGTGTAATTCAGGTTTTTTGTTTTTTATTCTGCACTGACTGTCTTTGAAATTGCCCCAGCCCCTGTTCAAATCCAATCTGGGGACAAAACCGGGGACAGACTTGGTCCGGGGACAGTGTCCTCAATCCGGGGACTGTCCCCTGGAACCGGGGATGTCTGGTCACCCTACTCTACATAGCATGCTAGTTTCATATGAATGTATGATAACTTTAAAAGTTGTGATAAAGGATATCTTTTTGAATAAGGAAAACATTTCCAGCCAATTCTGCAGTTACTTTTTGGAGTGTGTATGTATGTTTGTAGGCCACATCAGCAGAGTTTAGTTTTTTAGGACATAAGAGGTTGATTTACTAAAGGCGAATAGGCTGTTCACTTTGCAAGGAACTTTTCCCCAGAGCTTAGTAAATGAGGTGAAGCTCTACTGAATCCATCCAATTATGTGCAAGCAAAGATGCTGTTTTTTTTTTCCCTTGCATGTGATTGGATATTGTTTGCAAAGTGAAATTTCGCTTCATTCACTAAGTTCTAGGGAAAGTTCCCTTGCACATTACAACTTCCCTTGCAAAATTAACAGCCTAATTTTCCTTAGTAAATCAATTCCAATGAGTTTGGAATTACCAGGTGACTTCAGACTTTTGAACATTGGAGCCAACTTAATTTTTATAGTTAAAGTGGTTGTAAACCCCCCTGACCTATTTTTACATATAGGTAAGCCTATACTAAGGCTTACCTATATGTACTGAGAATATCTCCTAAACGTGTGCCGTTTAGGAGATATTTGCCTTGTAGTGCGCCGATGATGTCATTGGCGCATGCGGAGTAAAGAAACGGTCCTCCGTGCTGTTTTTTCCCCATCGTGTGCAATGACTTGCGGCTACCGCGCGCATGCGTGGGAGTGAAGTCACGTGGCTCCGGTCAGTCACAGAGCCGGAGTCCACGGCCCCGGAAGGACGAGGGGTGAAGATGGATGCTTCCAGCAGCGGGGACATCGTGCTGTTGTACGTGTTGTCGTACGTGTTGTACGTCACCTCGTTTTGCTCAAGCATTTTTTATATATTTTTTTATATGTGAACTGAGCCTTAAGCCGTATTAAAACCAAAAGCAAACATTTATTATATTGCAGCTTACCAATTCTTAGATGTGATGGCTGCATTTGTTTTCTTTTTTTAGGACTATAATTGTTTTACTTTCACCTGGTGGTCTGGCCAGTAAGTCTGCTGTCTTGCAGATGTAACCGCTAAAAGATTAAGACAAACCATTTAACACTGACAAGGGTGCTTACAATGATTTCATTTATTTATTTAAAACCTTTATCCCAAAAAGAACAAAAATGTTTGCTGTAACTGCTTATAAAGTGTTAGCTGGAGTTTGGCTTCAATTTTTTAGTGTATCTAAATCAGCTAGTACATTTAACATTCCCCTCCCCCCCCCCCAGACTGACAATTCAACTGTCCCAAGGTACCCCTGTGTCACCCAGAGTGGGAGAACTCTAATACAGGAGGCGTGTTAGTGGCCAGAGTGCCGGGTGAAAGCAGAGAGAAGAAAGCAAACAAAAAGAAAACAAATCCAGCCACCACATCCAATGATTGGTGCAATATATGACATTTTTGGTTTTGGGTTTATTATTATTTATTAGAATTTATGATTTCTTGGCCATTTTTCAGAGATTTGAATGATAACACAAAAACTTTTCTTTCGCTCATTGTTAGTGTTTGGCTGAAGCCATTTATTATCAATCAACTGTGTTTACTCTTTTTAAATCATTATGACAAATGAAACTACCCAAATGACCATGATTAAAAGTTTACATACCCCAGTTCTTGATACCGTGTATTGCCCCCTTTAACATCAATGACAGCTTGAAGTCTTTTGTGGTATTTGTGGATGAGGCTCTTTATCTTCTCCTGTGGTAAAGCTGCCCATTTCTCTTGGCAAAAAGCCTCCAGTTCCTGGAAATTCTTGGGCTGTGTTGCATGAACGGCACGTTTGAGATCTCCCCAGAGTGGCTCAATGATATTGAGGTCAGGAGACTGAGATGGCCACTCCAGAACCTTCACTTTATTCTGCTGTAGCCAATGACAGGTCGACTTGGCCTCGTGTTTTGGATCATTATCATGTTGGAATGTCCAAGTATGTCCCATGCACAGCTTCCTGGCTGATGAATGCAAATGTTCCTCCAGTATTTTTTGATAACATACTGCATTCATCTTGCCATCAATTTTGACCAAATTTCCTGTGCCTTTGTAGCTCACACATCCCCAAAACATCAGCGATCCACCGCCATGTTTCACAGTAGGAATGGTGTACCTTTCATCATAGGCCTTGTTGACTCCTCTCCAAATGTAGTGTTTATAGTTGTGGCCAAAAAGCTAAATTTTGGTCTCATCACTCCAAATGACTTTGTGCCAGAAGGTTTGAGGCTTGTCTCTGTGCTGTTTGGCGTATTATAAGCGGAAACTTTGTGGCATTTGCGTAGTAATGGTTTTCTTCTGGCGACTCGACCATGCAGCCCATCTTTCTTCTTTCTTCCTTATTGTGCATCTTGAAACAGACACACCACGTGTTTTCAGAGAGTCCTGTATTTCACCTGAAGTTATTTTTGGGTTTTTCTTTGTATCCCGAACTATTTTCCTGGCAGTTGTGGCTGAAATCTTAGTTGGTCTACCTGACCGTGGTTTGGTTTCAACAGAACCCCTCATTTTCCACTTCTTGATTAGAGTTTGAACACTGCTGATTGATCCCTTGACAATTATTTTACTTTCCCCATGACTCAGAATCCAGAAATGTCAGTACAGCACTGGATGAAAGATGCAAGGGTCTGTCAGGAGTCCAGAACTCATTGACCTTTTATACACACACTAATTACAAGCAAACAGATCACAGGTGATGATGGTTACCTTTAATAGCCATTCAAACCCTTTTGTGTCAACTTGTGTGCATGTTATCAGGCCAAAATCACCAGGGTATGTAAACTTTTGATCAGGGTAATTTGGGTAATTTTTGTTGTCATTATGATTTAAAAAGAGTAAACACAGTTGATTGATAATAAATGACTTCAGCCAAACACTAAACACAAGTGAAAGAAATGTTTTTGTGTTATCGTTAATATTCTCTGAAAAATGGCCAAGAAATCATAAATTCTGCCAGGGTATGTAAACTTATGAGCACAACTGTGTATGTATAAAGGTCACACCACTATATTTAATTTTAACGTATGGGGGCCAATATTCTGTACTATGTGCATACCTTTTTGCCATTTTGGTCTTATTAGCATTGTTAATCTTAAAGGAGTAGTAAAGGTAAATGTTTTTTCACCTTAATGCATCCTATGCATTAAGGTGAAAAAACATTTGACAATACCGCCCCCCCCGAGCCCCCGTTTTACTTACCTGGCCCCTCGAAAGTCCCGCGCTCGCTCCCGTCATCCTCCGAATTCCTGTGCCTGGCCGTTGATTGGCTACTGTGGATGGATTGAAATGTCAATCACATCCAATGACGCGGCACGTCGGGGGGTGGGGCCGAGTGATACAGTTGGCGGCTATGGCCGCCGCTGTATCACGGGAGCGCGCCCGCAGTAACTCCACACCATGCGAGCTTGCTCGCATTATTGTGTGGAGTCCTTGCGGGGAGGAGCCGAGACAGCCGCCGAGGGACCCCAGAAGCGGAGGATCGGGGCCACTGTGTGCAAAACGAGCTGCACAGTGGAGGTAAGTATAATATGTTTGTAGCGGGGTGTTCCCCTTTAATGCAGAGAGACAAGAAGTTCCAGGTGAGAGGTGAGTCGGGAGGAAGTAAAGAGACATTATGGAAGTGAAAGCAGAGGAGAGAGAGACTACATCTCCCAGTACATCTTGCAGCACCCAGGGTGCATTGCTCCAGAACAGAGACTGCTGGGGCAGACTTTATAAAGGGGAGGCAGAGTTTTGGTCGGCCTCTTTGGACCCCCCTCTCCTAGCAAGAGGATGTCTATGCTGAACTGCTGTGTGCACAAGGCCTGAAGCCCGGGCCGTGTGCTCCTTTCCAAAGAGCCCTCTGCCAGCCTAGCAGAGCCTTAGAGACATCTAATCCTCCTTGCTGCAGTACACCAGAAGGATTGAAGACTTGGATGTCGGTGGATTCCTGTTCCTAGACGAATCGATGGAGGAAAGGGACTTGGACTTGTCCAGGTGGTGAGAGCTGTTTAAAGACAGATACTTTATCTTTACTATTCGTTGGGATTACAAAGTTGTTCTTCAAGTGCACCACCGAGAGATTGCTAGCGAATATTGTTTCACTGAACTTCCATTTAGATCAGTCAGGCCTGACTGCATAGGTAGACATTGCTGGGTGTTAGTCTACCCATGAGGGGAAGTAGCTGTAAAAGGGCAGCGCTAGAGTTGCATAGCAATACTTTATTATTCTGATTACTCTGTTTATCTTTATTACTGTTTATTGCAGGGATCTGCAACTTGTTATACTGTTGTTTATTACTTGCCCATTAGCCTCAGTAAAATATCTGGGTAAAGTACATTTGGTGTCAGTTCCGCTTACTTTAATAGGAGTTTTAAAGTATATTCTGTGTATGTTTGTTATAGGACTGCGTCACCAACAGTTGCGATCACGCGGTCCTATCTCTCTATCACCAGCTGTGCCACGGGAGGTTAGAGCCGATTGCCGGGGGTTGACAGCGGTGCACTGCAGGGCCCAAATCAATATCAGCGGCTCTCTTAACTGGGGGTAGCGCTACACGTGGGGGCTCGAGTCTGGGATCCTTGTACGTTGCACGCTGCAATCAAGCCGGTCAGAAGTACCAGCATGGACCCGCTGGCAATGTCACAGTGGTGCGCAGCGATTGGCGCCGATCCAACCGCGGCGGTAGTCATTGTACTCCCGGGGGAAAGATGGAAGGAAGAGGAGATAAAACAGCTCGTATTGTTACTGTCTCCGAGCCACAAAGCATGGGTGATGGATTTTAGGCCAGATCCAGTGATCTCGTTTACATACGCACTGGTAGAATGGAAAAACAAAATCCCAGAGCATTTTAAAAGTCAGAGTATACAAGCCATAGATAATCAGATCTATCACTTGATACATACGCTGCCAGTGAAGGAAGAATGGTTTCAGACACCAAAGCCATCACTCCCACAATTATCTCCACCACTATCCCCTAAAGCAGAAAAGCTTAAGGAACTATTAAGCCCGGGATCACCGCTGGCCGCTATAGGGCCTGAATTGTTGAATGCTCTAGGAGACCTTGTAATTAAGTGCCAGAAAAGCAGTACGGTGCATGTGGAGGCCGGTTACCGGAAGCTTAGCACCTTCTCAGGGAAGCTCCCCGTCCCTGCGGGGGAGGAAGATTTTGACACTTGGGTGGAACAGGCATTGCAGGCAGTAGAAGCATGGGAGGTGCCTGAGGCACAGAAGAGACAGCGAGTCTTAGAAAGTCTGAAAGGTGCCGCGGCAGAAGCGGTGAAGAGCTTCCGGTTTGGAAATTAAAACTGTACAGCTCAAGATTGCCTGGCCATGCTGCAGGAAGAGTTTGGTCAGCTGGAGAAGGTGTCAGAGATGATTTATCAAATTGAACACACTCTCCAGCAGCCGAATGAGAAACTGTCAGAATATGTTAGAAGGCTGAACAGGCAGTTATGCAAGATTGTACTGAAGAAGGGAATGCTGCCCAAAGATGCAGATGAAGCACGCATGAAGCAGATCATGAGGGGAGCGCGGCGCTCAGACCCGGTCTGGCTGCACCTGAAAACCTCAGGAGGAGGAATGTCACTAACCTACTCTGATCTAATAAAAATTATTAGGGACGAAGAGGCGCTGCAGGAAGATCAGCAGGTGGCCAAGGCGAATGTCACACCTGTACCAGTGTTGGTCCATTCGGTCAAGAGCCCAGAAAGAGATGCGGAGGTTGACACTCTGAAATCGCAAATGGCCCAAGTGTTGGAGATGCTGACCTCTTTGATGGAGAAAGATCAGAGAAGACGAGAGAAACCAAGCCCAAGAAAGGAGTTGTTCCCGAACACCTCAGCACCGGCCTCCCTACAGGACCGAGAAGAGGTGATTTGCTATAACTGCGGAGGGAGTGGCCACTTTGCTAACGTATGCTCCAGCCCAAAGAAGAAGAGAACAGATAATTGCAAGCCGGCGGGAAACTCCAAAGGGCCCCGGTGAAGGAGTCAACCGGGTGCCCATCATCTTCAGTGCGCTCCAAACTAAAAAAAAAGGCCAAGAATGGAGGAGACAAAACTCCTAGGAGGAGGTATAGTACACCCCCACCAAGATGTACCCCAGAGGGAGGGGGCAAGACCCCTCAGTGGAAGTACAGCACCCCAAAGAAGGAACATCCACCTAAAAGGAACAATAACATCCCTCAGCGGGTTTGTGCCCCCATTGAGAGGGAGAAAGTCAATGCATGCCAGGCTCAGGAAAAATTAAAGTCCAAAAGGAGCAGGGCAAGGGTCGAAAGCCAAAAAAAAGAGGTGACCCCAGTCCAGCCATACCCAAAGGAACTGGTGGGCCCGTCTCCTACTGTGCCCATTCAAGTGGAAGGAGTCTATACTAAAGCTCTTTTGGACACCGGAGCACAGGTGACTTTACTATACCGGGACTTCTATGATAGGCACTTGAGTCATCTGCCTATCCAGAAGATAGAAGAGCTGGAGATATGGGGACTTGGAACCCAGAGTTTCCCTTATGATGGGTACCTGCCCATAAAGATGACTTTCGACCCATCCGTGGCTGGGAAGGCTGAAGTGTTTGACACCCTGGCAGTTGTGTGTCCCCGGCCGCCTGGAGCCAGAAAGATTTCCCTGATCATTGGGACAAACACGGATCTAGTCAGGAGACTCCTGACCCCTCTAGTGAAAGAGAGAAACCATTCAGCCACCAAAATCCATCCCATGCTAAAGACGGCCTACCAACGACTGGTCTTAGAGCAGAAGACCCCGGGAGAGGGGATAGGGAAGGTGTGGAGACTTGGCAGAGAAGGAGTAGTGCTACAGCCCGGAGAAGTAACCTGTCTTAGGGCCACTGTGAAGCTTTCGTGGGAACAACCTGGCCCCTTTGTCATGCTGGAATCAGACCCAAGGGAAGAGTCCTCAGGCCTGGAAGTGATACCAGAAGTGATTCCGTTCAAGGCCCTGAAGAAGGCCCATGGCAGAGTTCCGGTGAGTGTTAGGAACACTACGGGAGGACCCATGGAGATCCCTGCCAGAGTGTTGCTTGGTCAGGTGAGCCCTGCTGCCCCAGTCACTTGGTCCGAAGTCAAGGGGACGGGTGACGGAGGAGATGTTTGGGAGAAACTGTCCGTGGAAAACCCGAACCTACCCAGGGCTTGGAAAGAAAGAGCCAAGGCCCAGCTGACCAGGTGGGAGAAGATCTTTTCCGAAGATGAATTCGATGTGGGCTGTGCAAGAAGTGCCACCCATCGGATCCGCCTCCAAGAAGATAAGCCCTTCCGAGAGAGGGTCAGGCGGGTCCCCCTGGCAGATCTGGAGGATCTGAGGGAACAACTTGTAGAACTAAAGAAGACTGGTGTGATCCGGGAGTCTAGAAGTCCCTATGCCTCCCCAATCGTGGTGGTCAGAAAGAAGAATGGGTCGTTGAGGCTTTGTATCGATTACAGGACTCTCAACAGGAGAACCATCCCTGACCAATACACCACGCCAAGGATAGAAGATGCCCTACAAAGTTTGTCTGGAGCCAAATGGTTCAGTGTGATGGACCTCAAGAGTGGGTACTATCAAATCCCTATGCATCCAGAAGACAGGGAGAAGACAGCCTTCATAACCCCGGTGGGATTCTTCGAATTCAATAGGATGCCTCAGGGTCTGTCTGGAGCTCCTGCTACCTTTCAACGCCTTATGGAGAAGACTGTTGGAGACATGAATCTTATAGAAGTCCTTGTGTACTTGGACGATGTCATTGTCTTTGGAAGAACCTTGGAAGAACATGAAGCCAGGTTGGAGAAAGTATTGAGAAGACTCAGCGAAGAGGGACTTAAGCTTTCCCCCGAGAAGTGTCGGTTCTACCAGTCTTCTGTGAACTATCTGGGGCACATAGTGTCTGAAGAAGGGGTGGCCACAGATCCTGAGAAGTTGGAAGCAGTCACTTCCTGGCCACGACCCACCACAGTAACAGAGCTCAGATCCTTCCTGGGGTTCTGCTCCTATTATAGGAGGTTTGTGGAGGGGTTTGCTCGGATTGCCCGCCCGTTGAATGAATTGCTAAAGGCAGAAGGGGAAGAGGATGACTCAGGGCCCAGGAGGCCTGGTGAGTCAGTTCAAGATCAGTGGAACCCAAGGTGTGAAGAGGCCTTTCATGCTCTGAAGAGGAGCTTAACCACTGCCCCAGTCCTGGCCTACGCCGACCCTACCAGACCTTATGAATTACATGTGGATGCCAGCCATGAGGGTCTAGGTGGTGTACTCTACCAAGAACATGAAGGACAACTGCGACCAGTGGCCTATGTGAGCAGGAGCCTGACCCCCTCAGAAAAGAATTACCCCACTCATAAGCTGGAATTCCTGGCCCTCAAATGGGCGGTAGTAGACAAGCTAAAAGACTACTTGTATGGGGCAGAGTTTACTGTGAAGACAGACAACAACCCCCTGACCTACCTCTTCACCACCGCGAAACTAGATGCCACCGGACACAGGTGGTTGTCCGCCTTGTCTGGATTCAACTTCAGTCTGAAGTACAGACCAGGAGCCGGAAATAGGGATGCAGATGCCCTGTCCCGGAGGTCTCATGCCACGACAAATGACTGGGAAGATTGGACCCAAGTGGCACCGGACGGGGTGCGGGCCCTTTGTCAAGGGGCTGAATTCCAAGCCAGAGGAGGCTCCAGAGCAGAAGAAATAGGGGTTACCATGGTAGGAGTCCCCAAACACTATTGTGGGGTAACTCAACTGGAGGAAGACTACCTACCGAGACTGTCCAAGAAGGAGTTGAGGTGTGACCAATTGGAAGACCCCATGGGGAGATTGGTCCTCGAAGCCCTGGAGAATCAGGATCCCAACAAATTCCTACATCACCCCTCAAAGGAGGCTCGCCTGTTGAGGAAGGAATTGGACAGGCTACAGGTACATCAGGGAGTGGTCTACCGAAGGGGCCCCTCTGATGACTCAGAAGATAAGTGGCAGTTATTTCTTCCAGAGAAGCACCGAGAGACTGTACTAATTGCCCTGCATGACCATCATGGTCACCTAGGGGCAGAAAGGACCTTCCAGCTTGTCAGAAATCGGTTCTATTGGCCCTGCATGAGGGCAGAAGTAGAGGAGTATTGCCATTCCTGTGCACGATGCATTCAGAGAAAGACCCTACCCCATCAAGCTGCCCCAATGGGCCACTTACAGAGTCAAGGCCCAATGGATCTGGTATGCATTGACTTTCTCTGCCTCGAACCCGACCTGAGTGGATTGGGGAATGTTCTGGTAATAACCGACCATTTCACCCGCTATGCTCAAGCTTTCCCAACCAAAGACCAGAAGGCATCCACCGTGGCCAAGATACTTATGGAGAAGTATTTTGTCCATTACGGACTACCACAGAGACTCCACTCAGATCAAGGAAGGGACTTTGAGAGTCGGTTGATCCGAAGACTTTTGGATTCATTAGGAATAAAGAAGACCAGAACCATGCCTTACCACCCACAAGGAGATGCTCAGCCGGAGAGATTTAACCGGACCCTGCTCAACATGTTGGGAACCTTAGAAACAGAGAAGAAGCAACACTGGAGTCAGCACATATCAGCCCTAGTACATGCCTATAACTGTACCACAAGTGACGCCACTGGCTACTCCCCTTATCGACTTATGTTTGGGAGAGAAGCAAGGCTACCTGTGGACCTGGCCTTTGGCACTTCTATAGACAATACCTCAGCTACATCCCACAAGAGATACGTGGACAGACTTAGACGTAGCTTGCAGGTGGCCTATGAACAAGCCCAGGCGGCTTCGGATCAAAGGGGGGCCCGCAACAAGAGAAATTTTGATCTGAAGGTTCGAGTGCAAGATCTGCAGCCCGGGGACCGAGTACTGCTACGCAATCTGGGGGTCCCTGGAAAACACAAGCTTGCCGACAGGTGGAGATCTGAGCCCTATGTTGTCTGTAGGAAGTTGCCCGGTTTGCCTGTCTACAAACTAAAGCCAGAAGGAAAGGTGGGTCCACTGAAGACGTGGCATCAGAACCACCTGCTCCCACTTGCTGAGGCAGTCAGAATACCTCCCGTGAGAGACTCCCCTGAACCGGCCTCTATCCTGGATATTCCTAGGCTGAACACTCGGTCCCAGACCTCTCGAGCCAAAGATGGGGAGGCCTCCCAATTGAGTACAGAAGAAGGTGGAGAACTGGACTGGCTGTGGCCTCCCTCGACTCTGGGAACGTCCGCCATAGATCTCCCAAATGGAGGGGATACCCCAGATGCAACGCTGAATCCGGAGGCTACTGAATTCATACCCTTCAGTCCCTCAGCTGATTACTGGGAAGATGTTCCTGACACTTGCGCAGAGGAGGACTCTAGAGATTCCATACGTCAGTCGACTTCTGAATCAGAGGTTCCAGAACCAGCAATGTTACCTGAACTTACTCCTGAAGAAGAGCCTGTGGTGCCAGAGTCAGAAGCACCAAGAGAGCAGAGGGCTCGCAGAGTCATCAGGCCTCCCAAGAAACTAACTTACCCCCAAATGGGGACGAGCTCAGAGGACTCTGTTGTAACGGCTAGGAGAAGTGTTGAACAACCTGATCCTTCCACCGTCCATTTGGTGGAGGGCAACCCCAGCTCACTCTCTGGCACAGTTAGGCAGGCCACTCATGGTAGTGTGACCTGTGGGCAAGAGAGTTCCATCCCAAAGTTTTGGTGGGAATTCCCTATGCCAACATCATGCTCGACATTGTCCAAAATGGTAAACAGTATTTGTTGAAGTTTATCTTTGGGGACCAAAGAGTTCAAGTGGGGGGAGTGTGTAGCGGGGTGTTCCCCTTTAATGCAGAGAGACAAGAAGTTCCAGGTGAGAGGTGAGTCGGGAGGAAGTAAAGAGACATTATGGAAGTGAAAGCAGAGGAGAGAGAGACTACATCTCCCAGTACATCTTGCAGCACCCAGGGTGCATTGCTCCAGAACAGAGACTGCTGGGGCAGACTTTATAAAGGGGAGGCAGAGTTTTGGTCGGCCTCTTTGGACCCCCCTCTCCTAGCAAGAGGATGTCTATGCTGAACTGCTGTGTGCACAAGGCCTGAAGCCCGGGCCGTGTGCTCCTTTCCAAAGAGCCCTCTGCCAGCCTAGCAGAGCCTTAGAGACATCTAATCCTCCTTGCTGCAGTACACCAGAAGGATTGAAGACTTGGATGTCGGTGGATTCCTGTTCCTAGACGAATCGATGGAGGAAAGGGACTTGGACTTGTCCAGGTGGTGAGAGCTGTTTAAAGACAGATACTTTATCTTTACTATTCGTTGGGATTACAAAGTTGTTCTTCAAGTGCACCACCGAGAGATTGCTAGCGAATATTGTTTCACTGAACTTCCATTTAGATCAGTCAGGCCTGACTGCATAGGTAGACATTGCTGGGTGTTAGTCTACCCATGAGGGGAAGTAGCTGTAAAAGGGCAGCGCTAGAGTTGCATAGCAATACTTTATTATTCTGATTACTCTGTTTATCTTTATTACTGTTTATTGCAGGGATCTGCAACTTGTTATACTGTTATTTATTACTTGCCCATTAGCCTCAGTAAAATATCTGGGTAAAGTACATTTGGTGTCAGTTCCGCTTACTTTAATAGGAGTTTTAAAGTATATTCTGTGTATGTTTGTTATAGGACTGCGTCACCAACAGTTGCGATCACGCGGTCCTATCTCTCTATCACCAGCTGTGCCACGGGAGGTTAGAGCCGATTGCCGGGGGTTGACAGCGGTGCACTGCAGGGCCCAAATCAATATCAGCGGCTCTCTTAACTGGGGGTAGCGCTACATGTTTGTTATTTAAAAAAAAAAAACGGGAACCTGTAGTGTTCCTTTAACAACTTAAGGACCGCCTCACGACGATATACGTCGGCAGAATGGCACGGCTGTGCACATCAACATACAGGTACATTGCCCTTTAAGAGCCCAGCCATGGGTCACGCTCGTGACCCGGTGCTGAGTTCCGTGACCGCTCCCGCGGGATCCGCGGACCCGATCGCCGCCGGTGTGCCGCGATCGGGTCACAGAGCTGAAGAACGAGGAGACAAACCTTTCCCCGTTCTTCTCCGTGGCATGTCAGTGATCGTCTGTTCCCTGTCATCGGAACAGATGATCAGTAACGTGTAGCCACGCCCCCCTACAGTAAGAATCACTTCCTAGGGAACACTTAACCCCTACAGCGCCACCTAGAGGTTAAACCCTTCGCTGCCAGTGTCATTTTCACAGTAACCAGAGCATTTTTAGGGCACTGATCGCTGTAAAAATGACAATGGCCCCAAAATGGTGTCAAAAGTGTCCAATGTGTCCCCCATAATGTCACAGTCAGGATAAAAATCGCTGATCGCCGCCATAACTAGTAAAAAAAAAATATTATTAAAAATGCCATAAAACAGTCCCCTATTTTGTAGAAGTTATAACTTTTGCACAAACCAATCAATACACGCTTACTGCGATTTTTTTTACCAAAAATATGTAGAAGAATACAGATCGGCCTAAACTGAGGAAAAAATGTTTTTTTATATATTTTTGGGGGATATTTATTATAGCAAAAAGTAAAAAATATAGAATTTTTTTCAAAATTGTCGCTCTATTTTTGTTTATAGCGCAAAAAATAAAAACCGCAGAGGCGATCAAATTCTACCAAAAGAAATCTCTATTTTTGGCAAAAAAGGACGTCAATTTTTTTTGGAGCCACGTCGCAGGACCGCGCAATTGTCAGTTAAAGCGACGCAGTGCCGAATTGCAAAAAGGGGCCTGGTCTTTAACCAGCCAAAATGGTCCGGGGCTTAAGTGGTTAAAGGGAAAGTTCACCTTTAAAGAAAAATCTGTATGGTGAACTTACACAGGACCCTCTGCTCGCCCCCCCCCCCCCCCCCCACAGTCCTGCTGACCTGGAGTATGGCAATCTCCCGTTCTGAGCCCCGGTATTGCCGCCTCACAGCCCCGGGGGCTTCGAAATCCCTGGAGCTTAATCTCCTAACTGTACCCCATCAGGAGGGACGTTTAGGAGCATTTTAATTTGTTGGTGCCCTCACATGGGCAACGGCAATCAATCCAAACCCTCGTACCCCGTCCTCTCAGCGGAGAAGAAGAAGAGAGAAATCTGAGGGGATTTCTAAACGCTGGAGGGGCTCATAATGGGAGATCGCCGCGCTCCAGGTGAGTGGGACTGTGCGGGGGTGAGGAGGGGGTCCTGTGTAAGTTCACCTTACAGATTTTTCTTTCAAGGTGAACACACACTTTAAGCCTCGTACACACAATTAGATTTTTGGACAAATGTTTGTCCGTTTTTTGTTGCATGCTAGTCTCATATAGAAAGTGAAGAGGTTACTCACGATATGAAAACTCTCGTATGACAGAATTCAACTTCAGAAGTGACGTAATGTGTTGAATAGTTTTGTACGTATTCTTTCATTTCGGAGCATGCGTAGTCTTGCTCTTATGATTTTTATCAGACGAAAACCGTCCTAATTAAATGAAATTCGGACGTTGTGTTCACGTATGATTAGAATTTTATAGCCTGCACATTCAGTTTTTGTTGTATGAAAATTCGGAAGCACTATACTATTGAGCCGAAGATCGGCAGATCGTTCGTCGGACAAAATGTAACTTACGATTTTCTTATCGTGTGTACGGCCTTTTATTCTGCACCTGTTTAGAAAGGTTCAAGTTACAGCTAAGCTCTGTTTGATCGCTTGGTTGATTCCTCTTACCTGTTACATATATTTTTTTAATCTTGCTTGTATGCATACCGAATGACATGTAAGTGTAAAGGCCTATACACACGATCAGTAAAATATGGTGGTTTTCGACAGCCGATTACGAATTTTCGGACGACAAAAACTGGATATGCAGACTCTAAAGTCTCGTACACACAATTCGATTATCCAACGGGAATTGTGTGATGACAGGCAGTTGTCGGAAAGTCCGACTGTTTGTATGCAATACAAGTTCACGGCCAACGCCCTTCCGACAAAAGTCCTACGCTATGTCCACGGAAAATCCAATCGTGTGTATGAAGCTTTACATTTTTGTCGGATGTGAACACAACGTCCGATTTTCTTTTAATTAGTACAGTTTCGGCCGGAAAAAAATCGTAAGAGCAAGACCAGGCATGCTCAGAAACAAAAGAACACATACAAAACTATTCAACACATTACATCACTTCTGACGTTGAATTCTGTCATACAAGTATTTTTTAGGGTTGTCCCGATACCGATATCGGTATCGGTATCGGGACCGATACCGAACATTTGTGCGAGTACTTGTACTTGCACAAATACTCCCGATGCCTGACCCGATACTTGGGCGAGCGGACTCAGTGGGCGGGCGGAGTCAGTAGGCGGATCGGGCCGCCTCGGTGGGCGGAGCGGGAGAGAGGATGAGCAGATTCAGTGAACGGGGAGGGCGGCTGTCGTCAGTGGGCGGGGAGGGCGGGCGGAGTCAGTAGGCGGATCGGGCCGCCTCGTTGGGTGGAGCGAGAGAGAGGATGAGCGGATTCAGTGGGCGGGGAGGGCGGCCGGCGTCAGTGGGAGGGCGGAGTCAGTAGGCGGATCGGGGCGCGTCGGTGAGCGGAGCGGGAGAGAGGATGAGTGGATTCAGTGGGTGGGGAGTGCGGCCGGCGTCAGTAAGCGGATCGGGCGGAGTGGCCTCAGTGGGCGGAGCGGTTGCCGTCAGCTTGGACATCCCGATGCACATCTTGGCACACCCTGCACTTGGCCACAGTAAGCCAGCAGCTGACATCTTGTTACACCCAGCCCATATAGTTCGGGCTGGGTGTAACAAGATGTCTGCTGATACTTACTTATGCCGAGTGCAGGGTGTACCAAGATGGGTGCTGCAGCATAGCATTTCCTCATGTCGTTAATTTCAGTGTCAGCCACCTGTCAGTGCCAGCCACCTGTCAGTGCCATCAGTGCCCATAAGTGCCGCTTATCAGTGCCATCTAACAGTCCCAGCCACCTATCAGTGCCCATAACTGCCGCCTATCAGTGCCAGCCACCTGTCAGTGCCATCAGTGCCCATAAGTGCCGCCTATCAGTGCCATCTAACTGTGCCAGCCACCTATCAGTGCCCATAACTGCCGCTTATCAGTGCCAGCCACCTGTCAGTGCCCATAACTGCTACCTATCAGTGCCAGCCACCTGTCAGTGCCATCAGTGCCCATAAGTGCCGCCTATCAGTGCCATCTAACCGTGACAGCCACCTATCAGTGCCCATAACTGCCGCCTATCAGTGCCAGCCACCTGTCAGTGCCATTAGTGCCCATAACTGCCGCCAATTAGTGCCATCTAACCGTGCCAGCCACCTATCAGTGCCCATAACTGCCGCCTATCAGTGCCAGCCACCTGTCAGTGCCATCAGTGCCCATAACTGCCGCTTATCAGTGCCACCTGTCAGTGCCGCCCATCAGTGCCAGACACCTGTCAGCGCCCATAGGTGCCACTTATCAGTGCCATCAGTCAGTCCCCATCAGTCGGTCCCCATCAGTCAAACTGTCACAGGGCATTAAAAAAAGGATCGGTAATCGGTATCGGCGAGTACATGAAAAAAAGTATCGGTACTTGTACTCGGTCCTAAAAAAGTGGTATCGGGACAACCCTAGTATTTTTGTATGGTGAGTAACCTCTTTACTTTCGATATGAGACTAGCAGCATCCAAAAAAACTGACAAAAATGTATCTGGTAATCTGATCGTGTGTATGGAGCTTAACACTAGCAGGTATGAATTACAACTCAAAGACATCATGGTACTCCTCCTGACAGTGCCTCTATCTGCCTTTTTCCACAGAATTCTGGCACCATCTTTTTTTTTACGGTTTAAAGATTTTTATTAAATTTTTCAACGGCACCATCTTTTTTAGGCATCATCAAGGATTGGACCCCTGATGTTACTTCTCTGCTTGTAGTGTGCAACAAAGTAACAATGTCTGAGAGATCACTGAGAAAGTAAAGGCTAAGGAAATACTCCATACATACGTCTCTATTCACACTTGAGCTGAGTGTTTTCTGGCTGGATTACGTGAATGGAAAAAGAAAAACCCTTCTTCAGGAAATGTGTGAGGTACACGCAAGTTCAGCCCATAACACTTCACATTGGAGTAAATGAAACCCATTAAAAGCTAGCAGCTAAATACATTTCAGGTGCATCAAGACAAAAAAATTAAAAACATTTTTCTTTCTAAAGCAGCCACAACCTAAATAGTAAAGCCTGTGTCCTGCCAGCCGTCTTCTGTCACAAACCCTTTATTCTGCCTGTCAGCATTAATGTATACTGAGCCACACACGCACAGTCCAGTTTACATTTACATCACTCCCTTTGGAGCCATAATGATGTGACTCCTGTGCGCATGTGCAAGAGTGATGTCATTGCGCTCCAGCCCATCAAGTGGCCAAAGAGTATAAACATGCTTAGCCGCTTAAGGACCAGGCACCGCAGTTGTACTGCGGCAGGTTGGCTCTCCTGTACATCGGCCGTTTTAAGAGCTCTAGGGGGTGTGCACGCGATGCGGGAAGGGCCCATAACAGGGGAAAGCACTGAAACCACAGCACTGGAGGGGACTTTTTTTTTTAACAGGTAAGTCTGCTATAATGTGCTAACATACTGTACTGTGGTGCATACTATCACATTATGGCAAAAAGTTCCCAAACAGTGGCGGCTGGTGCTCAGAATTTTGGGGGGGGGCGCAAACCAACTGAAAAAGAAAAACATCAATTGCAGCCTCACTGTGCCCATCAAATGCAGCTACTGTGCCCATCAATTGCCGCCACTGTGCCCATCAATTGCCGCCACTGTGCCACTGGTTTTGACAGGTACCCGCTCCCACCTCAGGCCCAGATCGCTGCGATGATCTAAGCAGGAAGTTCACCCCCCCTCCTTCCCCCACAAACTTCTGGGACACATCACAGGTCCCAGGAGACTATAGGACCATGCTCAAATCGGGCATGTGTAGTAGGAAACAGGCTGTGATGCCGGTAGGCTTCACTTCCTGTTTTCCTTACTAGTGACTCCAAAGCCTGCACCCGAAGCCGACTAAAGAATCGGTTTTGGTGAGGACATCGCTGGATCCCTGGACAGGTAAGTGTCCTTATATTAAAAGTCAGCAGCCACAGTATTTGAAGCTGCTTTTACATTTTTTGAGGGAGCCTGGAGCTCATTTTGGAAAATTGGGAAAATGACATGAATAACGTTTACTGAAGAACCCAGCTTTTTAATCCCAAGACACACATTGCATTCTTCTATCATTAATGTGGACCTACATTTAAAACTCTTAAAGCGGACCTTCAGTCATTTTTCCAACTTTCCATCTATAAAATCTTCTGCCCTTGTTGTTTTAACTTTGGATAGTAAAACATTTTTTTTCTGCCAGTAAATACCTTATACAGCCCACTTCCTATTTCTTGTCCGGTCATTAGCCTAGGCTTATGACATCATGCACAACTCTCTCTCTCACTCTCATGAGAGTTTGCAGGGAAGGGAGGGGGGATGAATCATAAGAGGGCCAACGAGAGCTGCAGGGGTGCAGAGCTGGAGGTGTGCCTCTGTGTGTCTGTGTAAATCCAGGAAGTGAACAGGCAGAAGCTTCAGTTGCCCACAGATAAAATGGTTGCAGCCGGACTCAGTGGAGGGAGATTTCTGCAGCATATTTGGCAAGTACAGAATCACAGTATATATAAAATAATTTGCAAAATGGTTGGAGGGAAGCTTCAGAATGGCAAAGATGTTTTTTTTTTACAAATTATGTGAGCAGACTGCAGTTCCTCTTTAATGGAACAGGTATTATAATTAAGTAAGCCGGTATAAAATTGTAGCCATGCTATATTTTATCATAGCAAAGATGTTGAGTAATATTAAAAGCCAACATAAATGATAAAAGCTTCCAGGGTCCTTGAGTTTTGCTGCGTGTGTTTTAATTGAGCCGAGTGGATTCATGCCTGGCAGAGATAATACACCAAAATAGAGGAAACACTTTACCAAGGAGTGCTTATCAAAGACTATGGGGCCAGACTAGTCTTCAGTAATGACACACTATTTAAAAATCAAGGGGTCCTTCAAAGTTGCTGATCATTACCCATCCATCTGCAGAGAAAACATTTAGGTAAGCAAAATACAAAAAGACAGCAAGAAAAACTACAAGTCAGCCAGATGCATAGAAACATACTCGAATGCGAAATGGCAGCAATCCCAAATCAATTAAACCTTATTACTGCGGGGAAGGTTCTATACGTGCTTTTCCAAATGAAGACAAGTCAGTTTAATATGAGCAGTAAGGAAATGAAAGAAATTATTCACAAGCACACAAAAGAAAGATGCGTACAATGATTAGGACATAAAGTTGGTAATGATCAAAGGACAGCTGATGTCCCATGAATTTTTTATAGAATCTCCGTACACAGCGCAGAAAAAAAAGGGGTCTAACTAAAGTGATTTTATCAGCAAACATTAACTATGAACTTCATCCAAGTCCAAAACATCTGGTTAGAATTTCCATAAAAGTTTTATGTAAAAATCTATTAAAGATGCAAAAAAACTCTATAATTTGATGGTTGATCTCCCTGAGTTTAAAGCCTTTCTGTGGACAAATAATAACCCCCATTTATCACTTCTTGCCACCCTCCTCCCACCTATTTTTCACCAGCAGCCCTGGCACTTGGTTAGAGGAGGGTGGGGGAAATGCTTTGGCAAAGAGGGACTGCGTGGCTGGAACAGAGCAAGCGAATCTAGCATGAGATACAGTGCCTTGAAAAAGTATTCATACCCCTTGAATTTTTCCACATTTTGTCATGTTAAAACCAAAAACGTAAATGTATTTTATTGGGATTTTATGTGATCGATCAACACAAAGTGGCACATAACTTTGAATTGGATGGAGAATGGTAATTGTTTTTTTTTAATTTTTTACAAATAAATATGTGAAAAGTGTGGCGTGCATTTGTATTCAGCCCCCCTGAGACAATACTTTGTAGAACCACCTTTTGCTGCAATTACAGCTGCAAGTCTTTTTGGGAATGTCTCTACCAGCTTTGCACATCTAGAGAGTGACATTTTTTCCCATTCTTCTTTGCAAAATAGCTCAAGCTCTGTCAGATTGGATGGAGAGCGTCTGCGAACAGCAATTTTCAAGTCTTGCCACAGATTCTCAATTGGATTTAGGTCTGGGCTTTGACAGGGCCATTCTGACATATGACTATGCTTTGATCTAAACCATTCCATTGTAGCTCTGCCTGTATGTTTACGGTCATTGTCCTGCTGGAAGGTGAACCTTCTCCCCAGTCTCAAGTCTTTTTCAGAATCTAACAGGTTTTCTTCTAAGATTGCCCTGTATTTGGTTCCATCCATCTTCCCATCAACTTTGACCAGCTTCCCTGTCCCTGCTGAAGAAAAGCATCCCCACAACGTGATTCTGCCACCACCATGTTTCACGGTGGGGATGTTGTGTTCAGGGTGATTTGCAGTGTTAGTTTTCCGCCACACATAGCGTTTTGCTTTTAGGCCAAATAGTTAAATTTTGGTCTCATCTACCAGAGCACCTTCTTCCACATGTTTGCTGTGTCCTCCACATGGTTTCTCGCAAACTGCAAATGGGACTTCTTATGGCTTTCTTTCAACAATGGCTTTCTTCTTGTCACTCTTCCATAAAGGCCAGATTTGTGGAGTGCACGACTAATAGTTGTCCTGTGGACAAATTCTCCCACCTGAGCTGTGGATCTCTGCAGCTCCTCCAGAGTTACCATGGGCCTCTTGTCTGCTTCTCTGATTAATGCTCTCCTTGCCCGGCCTGTCAGTTTAGGTGGACGGCCATGTCTTGGTAGGTTTGCAGTTGTGCCATACTGTTTCCATTTTCGGATGATGGATTGAACAGTGCTCTGTGAAATGTTCAAAGCTTGGGATATTTTCTTATAATCTAACCCTGCTTTAAACTTCTCAATAACTTTATCCCTGACCTGTCTGGTGTGTTCCTTGGCCTTCATGGTGCTGTTTGTTCACTTAAGCCTCGTACACACGACCGAGTTTCTTGGCAAGAACCAGCAAGAAACTTGCTGGCAGAGCTTTCTTGCCGAGTAAATCGGTCGCGTGTACGCGGCTATCATGTTTCTCGTTAAGAAAAACGGCAAGAATCTCGACGAGAAAAATAGAGAACCTGCTCTCTATTTTCTCGTCGAGATTCTTGTCAGCATGTTTCTCGACAAGAAAAGTGTGTGTGTGTACACTTACCTGTCCTCCAGGAAGCCTACGCATGCTCGAAATGACTTTGACGCATGCGCGGTAGCTTCCTAGGCATAGGTAGGGTGTAGCAAGATGACGGCAACGGCATCGAATGTGACGAGCGCACGCTCGTCGTAGTCGATGATGTCACCGCGTTCGCTCCATTCAAAGAACCGCGGAGAGAACTGCCGCAATTGCTGACTGCGTAATGTTTATTAAGTGGTGTGGTCCTGTGTCTCCAGCCGCCAACTTTTGGTACCAGCCTTAGGACTCCTCCAGCTGCTTGCCTGTGGTGCCAGCCCATAAATTCTTCCACCTGTCTCCCTGTGTACCTAGACCTATCCTGTTTTTTACAGCCTCACAGAGGCTAAGTGCAAGCAACGCTGTATCTTGGCCTAGGCCAACAAGGCCCAGGCCTAGGGCAGCACTTTGCAGGGGGGCAGCATGGAAAGAGTCCCCGCCGGCTTGTGCTACACTGTTAGTGTAGCACCAGTCTTATGGGGTGGACTGGGCTGAGAGGCAAATTAGTCTAGCGCCCCCATAAAGCCGCCACACTGCTTCTGGTATGTGGGCGGCCGGCATTCCGCAACTGTGGGTGGGGGGTGCTGCTTCTAATTCTTTTTTTTGTAAAATCTTTTTATTGAAGTTTTATAGAACATACACACATTTTGCCCACACCTAGGCACAACATCTGCCCACGCAGGGGCCATTACCCTGTTTCGGCATCAGACCGCCACAGGGCGACAAATAACATATACACTTAACTTAACCTATACTATAACCCCAAGCTTGGGGAGAGGGTTCATTCAAGATAAGTCATGCTCAAAGTGATATTGATAGAGAAAGGTAACCTGGAAACAGTATTTGGGTTAATAGATCGATATTCCAACGATACAATAGGAGTCTAAGCAGTGGTCACTGTATCACTTGCCGTGCTTCTGTCATCTAGCCAACAACTCCACACCTTTTCAAATTTGTGCGGACAACCTCTAGACAAGTACGTGGCTCTATACAGGGGCAAACTGGCATTGACTACGTTTTTCCAGAATTTAACAGAGGGGGGAGACGATTGTTTCCAGTTCATTGTAATGGCTTTGCGCGCATAGTACAATAGCAGGGATATGAGTGTTTTTCTGGCTCTGAGCATTGGCAGTTTGTCAACCAGTCCTAGCAAACAGTGTATGGGCTCACATGGGACGCAAGTCCCAGTGGCCTTAGTGATCACCCGTAGCACTTCACTCCAATATTGTACAATTGCTGGGCAAGCCCAGAAAATGTAGAAGAAACCCCCTGGCCGGTAGGAGCAGCGCCAGCACTCCGGAGAATGCTCCGGTGACATCTGGTGCAGCCTGTGAGGTGTGTAGTGAGCTCTGTGCACAATTTTATATTGGACTAATTTGTCCCTCGCTTAGATCAGAGGGGAGAAGGGATAATCCCAAACCTCCCTCCAGTCGTCCGCGTCCAGCCCCGGTATGTCCTCCACCCATTTCCTGCGGAGGGAAGACAGCTCGGGGATAGCAGCAACCAGCAGGGATCCATAGATCTGAGACGCGGGTTTCTCCAGGTCCTTCACCCGGATGGTAGATTCCAGCTCTGAGTATGCCAGTTCAACTGGCCTGCCCAAAAATTGACACCTGAAGGCATGTGCAATTTGGAGATATCTAAAGTGGGCTCGGTCAGGTACGTTGAATTTAGCACATAAAGTGTGAAAGGGGGTGAGATCTCCGTTGGTGATGATATGTTTGAGGGTCAGTATTTTATACTTGGCCCAGGCCTGCGGATCGGGGATAGTGTGAAATTGCGATAGGTTGGGATTCAGCCACAGGGGGGTGTGAGGAGACCAAGAGTTCGGCTGGGGTGCCCTTAGTGTCTCACCCGCCCTCCATGCCCGCATAGTGGTACGCATGGAAGGGGTGAGATTGTGAGGCGTTTTAGGCCCCCTGAATAGCAGCCCCTCCAGTGCCTCCAGGGACCCCACTATGGCTGCCTCCAACACCGTCGCAGAGTTGGTCAGGTCCGGTCTCAGCCACCAATGGGCGGTCACAAGCTGAGTGGCCAAATAATACTTGTAACAATCAGGGAGAGCCAAGCCTCCACTGTCCACAGGCCTGGTCAAGGTGGAATATTTGAATCTAGGTGGCCTGCCCCCCCCCCCCCCAGATAAAGGAAAGAAAGAGTTGCCTGAGGGAATTAAAGAAGACTTTAGTCAGCCAGTGAGGGGAGTTCAGAAAAATGTACGTGAGTTTAGGGAGGACTTTCATTTTTATCAGGTTAATGTGCCCGATGAGAGAAAGGGGGAGATTACTCCACGCCTTAAGTTTGGCTTTAATGGTCACCAGGACAGGGTCGAGATTGAGCCGCACAAAATCCCCAGTCTCCCTTGAGATAACAATTCCCAAGTAGGTGAACTGCTCAACCCATTGAAGCGGGAGAGAGGAGGGTGAGGAGGACCTGGCCCCCGCATCCACTGGAAACAATTGCGACTTGTGCCAGCTCACCCTCAGCCCCGTGAAGGCGGTGAAGGCATCCATGATACCAAGTGCGCCCCGCAGAGAGTCACCAGCGTCATTCAGGAACAGGAGCATATCGTCCGCGTATAGAGCCACTCTCTCCTCCAGCCAGCCCACCCTAAGACCACGGACCTCGGCCGAGCTCCTAAGGGCCTCAGCAATAGGCTCCACGGCCAGGGCGAAGAGAGCCGGGGAGAGAGGGCATCCCTGTCTGGTGCCCCTCTGCAGGGGGAACGGAGGAGACAGGGAGCCATTCAACTTAATGCGTTCCGTAGGACCAGTGTAAAGTGTGCGTATCCAACCTATAAATTTTAACGGGAACCCCATTCGTCTAAGCACCTCCCACAGATAGACCCATTCCACTGTGTCGAATGCCTTCTCTATATCCAAGGTGGCAATGGTTCTAGTACCCTGGTTAGTATGGGGGGCATGAATATTAGTGAATAATCTGCGTATGTTAATGTCTGTAGATCTACCGGGCATAAAGCCCGTTTGGTCGGAGTCAATCAGGGATTTTATTACTACGTTGAGTCTAGTGGCCAATAACTTGGTCAAAATTTTAAGGTCACAGTTCAGAAGTGCAATTGGCCTGTATGAGGCGCAGAACTTAGGGTCTCTATTAGGCTTAGGAATGAGAACTACATGGGCTTCTCTCATAGAGGGCGGCAAGGAGTCTTGATTCAAGCAAGCTTGAAACATTTGAGCTAGTTTGGGGGCGAGCAATTCTGCGTGGGCCCTATAGTACTCAATGGGCAGGCCGTCCGGCCCTGGGGTTTTACCTGCCGGAAAAGATTTAATGGCCAGTGTGACCTCTTCTGGGGTGATCTCCGAGACAAGGAGCTGCCTCTCCGTGTCAGAGAGCCACCCCAGGGCCAACGTGTCCAGCAGGGAGATCATAGGCGTAGGATCAAACCCGTCAGGAAGTGAAGAGACATAGAGAGAGGTGTAAAAAGTGTTGAATGCAGACAGAATATCCTCCTGAGAGGTGGCTAAAGCGCCATCTGCCGTGAGGATCTCCGATATAACCGCTGAGGGCCTGTCCTGCTGCGCTAGCATCGCTAGCAGTTTGCTATTTTAGTCTCCATGTTCAAAGTATGCCTGTCTGCTACCCTGTATACCAAGACTAGTGGCATCTGAAACATGGAGATGTAGTTCTCGCCTAAACGATGACAGGTGCTCAAAATTGGAAACCGTTGGCGAGGCTGAATACTGATTCAGTGCCTCATCCACCCTACGCTACAGGTCAGATACCCCGTCTCCCAGTTCCGCCTTTACCGCCGCCACAGCCGAGATATACTGACCCCTGCAATGAGCCTTGGAGGCGTCCCATGTCATCTCCAGAGAAGCCGACCCCGCATTGTGCGCCCAATATTCCCCCAGGGGGGAGAGAACTCTGTCGTGGACAGCATCATTGTTGATCCAATGGGGTTGCAACCTCCAAAGGGCATTGTTCCGCGACCTGGTGGTCCTAATGGTCAATTTAAGGGGGTGATGGTCAGAGAGGCCAGAGGGGAGATAACATGCCTCTTGAACGTTAGCCAGCATGGTGGAATTAGCAAAAGCCAGATCAATGCGGGAGGAGGTTCGAAATGTGGTCGAAAAACAAGAGTACGTTCTATCTTGGGGATGAAGCCACCTCCATGCCTCCTGGAACTCTGTGGCCTGAGCCCACGTTCCGAGATCAGAGTTAAAATTGGATTGGGGGGAAGGCCTGTCCAGGTCACGGGACAGCGTAGCATTAAAATCTCCCATGAACAGAACCTGCGCTGGGCAATGCGGAGCCAGCCTCTCATAGAGTGTACAGAGTCTGCACCTGACTGGGGGGAGGCAGATAGACATTCACTATGACATACTTTTGGGTATATACACTCAGAACTACCATAACGAATTTTCCCTGGGGGTCCAGATGAACATCGTGAATCACACACGGTACACGTTTGCTAATCAGGATAGACACCCCACGAGAATATGAAGAGTAGGTCGCATGAAGCGCCCTCTGCACCCAGGGCTTCTTCAGAGCCAGAACCTTGCTGCCGGTTAAATGTGTCTCCTGCAGTAGCACTATGTGGGGATTATGTATTTTCAGATATTGGAATAAGAGTGACCTCTTAAACTTTGAGTTGAGCTCCCGAACATTCCACGACAGAACGGTCAGGAGCTCAGCATCCGGAGGAGCCATCAAGGAACACCAGGGGGAAATAGAAGCAGGATGAGACCATTAACCCAACACATATAAGTAAACACAGCATTGGCACACCTATTCAATAGGGTCAGAGACCCATAAGGTAATTGAGCAACACAGTAATTATCTGGACCTTCATAACAGTTGAACCCTCCTCCCCAGAACATAAAACACCCTACCCAAACACCATACAAACCTAGCATCAAGGGACAAAAAAAAAGGGGCCCAAGAGCCATAAAAACTGATGCAGGGTTTTGTCCCGTAACTGAGAAAAACATGAAATCTTTAGGTCACTGCGACCCCAAGAAGTCGGCCCGTAGGACCGCAGGTGAGGGAGAAGTTTCCGGGGAAGTCCGCCTCGACTCTGGGTGGGGGTCCAAGGTGTGGAGAGGGGAACAACTTGGGTCACATTGGTTCATGAGCGAGGCAGTTTGTTAGTTGCCGTTGGAGCTCCTTAGGCAGGAGTGAGTGGAAGTTCAATCAGCCGAAGTGAACATTTATGTAGATGGAACAAAGGTGGAAGCCAGCAGGGATAAGCAGGATTGGGGGCACAGAAGGGGGCAGTGCTGGGATTCATCAGGAGACAGGAGAGATGTTCATTGATGGGATAGTTGATGCACATCTGTTCCCTGCGGCTTTATATAGTTAACGGGCGTCTAGCCACGCCGCTGCCGCCTCCGGGGTGTCAAAGAAATGAGTGTCGCTACCGTCGTTGACTCGCAGTCTGCTGGGATACAACAGGCCAAAGCGTATTCCCTTCTCCCGGAGCCGGCGTCTCACATCAGTGAAGGACTTGCGACGTTGCTGTACCTCTTGAGAGAAGTCTGGGAAGAAAAGTAGTCTGGTATTCTCATACTTAATGTCAGGCATGGCTCGTGCCGCCGCAAGAATGCGGTCCCGGTCCCGGTAGTTCAGCAATCGTAGTAGGAAGGGGCGTGGAGGGGCCCCAGGTCTCGGAGGGAGCGGCGGAACCCTGTGGGCTCTTTCAACCACAAAGGTAGATGTCGGGGCACCCAGGTCAAACAGGGTGGTCAGTAATTGCTCAGTAAATTCAGCAGGCCTAGGGCCCTCGGCCCTCTCGGGCAGTCCAATTATGCGGATGTTGTTCCGCCTGAGGCGGTTCTCCGTGTCTATCGCGCGCTCCTGCAGCGCTTTCACTTGAATTTGGAGGGCCCGTACCTCCCTGGAGTCCGACCGGACCGTATCCTCCACCACGGAGACCCTGTCCTCCACCTCTGCGATGCGAGAGCGAAATTTATCCATATCTTGATGGAGAAGACCGACATCCACTGTCAAAAAATCAATCTTAGATGTCAGAGTTTCCTTACAGGATGTGATGGCTGCCAGGATCTCCACTCCCGTGGGTGGCGCCGCCACCCCGACTCCGCAGCCATCTGCGTATTGGCCGCCATCCCAGCCGAGGATCGCCGTGGAGACGAAACAACCGCTGACGGGGGTATGTGAGGAGCCTTCGGGCCCTTATTTGTGGAGTAGCGGGTCTTAGGGCGGCCCATCCAAGCCTTACCCCAAGATTAGGGAAAGTTCAGGGGGGGGGTTCGTGGGCAGGGGGGCTCAGTCCAAAGGGGAGGATGGGGGCCACAGCAGTGACAGGGTGGAGAGGTGCAGGAGTGGGGCAGCCCCCCCCCGCAGTATTGTGAAGCAGTCAATCGCCCAAAGGATCCCAGGAGGAGGGGAGGTATACCTGTGTCCGATGGATGGGGCCGGTCAGAAGGCCGGAAGATGGCTGCGGGCTGCAGGTGTGGATGCGGTGGAGCAGCCCTCCGAGAATCGTCGGATGCACTGCCAACCCCCCCCCTGCACGGATGGTGGCTCAGGAGGACGTGACTGTCCGCCGCGCGTCCCGCGGCACAAAGAAATCGAGGACGGAGGCTGCTGAAATCGCGGTAGGCCGCAAGATGGGTGTAGGCCGCAGGCCCGGGCAATCAGCTTTCCGAGGCCCCCAGGTGGTCGCAGCGCATGTCCGGAGCACCTTTCCCACCACTGGTGCCCTCGGTGTGCGTGGATGAGGCACCTCCAGCCCCGCGAACCACGGCAATTGAGTCCAGAGGCTCCGAGAATGACAGCAGGCCGCAAGATGGCGGCGGGTCCCGGGAGCACAGAGCCAGCCGCAAGTCCCGGTATCGGCACGATCGGGTGACCAGGGCCAAAAATACAGGATGTGGCCGAGGCAGAGGACTTTCAGGAACCCGCAGGGTAAGTTTGAGGGCTCACCCGGGCAGTGGGAAGGCAGGATGGCAGAAGATTAGGTCAGGATGTGTGGAGCTCCTCAGCAACACGTCTTCCTTGCTCTACATCCGGACACGTCCCCGCTGCTTCTAATTTTGACTGTCTTATCATCCTGGACCACAAACCTTCCTCACTGTGCTATGTTTTCTGCTGCACCATTGGCGTGGTTATATCTTCTTAGTCCTCTCCATAAAATTTTATAGAAATTTGTGCTTAAAGTAGAACTATAGGCAACGCATTTTTTTTCATTTTGGATAGGGTAAGGGGGGGTTATAGCCCCTGTCAGTTTATTTCTTACCATCCCTGTCCCATTGCAGAGATTTTCCTTCAACTCTTGCCCCATAGCCAAACAGGAAGTGAGAGGAAATCTATGCATTGAAGGGAATCCATTGCCCCCCCCAGGCCCTCAGAACTAGTGTCCCCACTTGAAAATTTCAGGGAGGGTCTTAAACAGAAAGGGGTGTGGCCTTGGCAGGAAGGGGTGGGTCATATTTAAATCAGGGGGTGCACGAGTTTAGTCAGGCCTAAGGCAGCAAAAAACCTAAAAACACTACTGAGTGCAAGTAGCTGTTCATGTACTGTACTGTATATAATGTGCATTTTCATGAAGTTGCATCAAAGATGCAATAAGCAGGTTTTTGTTTTTGCGCACGGCACCTAAAACACACACAAAATGTACTGCAGTACCATGCGATCTAGTTCCTGCAATACACTGCATTTGCAATCTGTGTTTGGGGTGCCATTAACAATGTATTGAAACCCACAGCAGATCGCAAAGGCAGTGTGTTTTGAACACAGTGTGGGAAACGCGCACAGAACGCGCCACACTGCCTTTGTCATTAACCGACCCTTAGCCCTGGTTCACACTGCTCCCGTTTTGACATGCGATTTGACATGTCAAATCGCATGTCAAAACGGCAACATTTACCAGCAATTGCCCGCAATAGCACTGTCCTAATCGGTGCGACGCCGCATCTGCCTAATCATTTCTGTCGAAATGGACCCTCAGAAGGTGCCTGCTATCCTGGACTGGCCCGCTCCCACAGATAAGAAAGGGGTCCAATGCTTCATCGGCTTTTCCAACTTCTATCGGAAGTTCATCAGGGGTTTTTCTGCGATAATCGCTCCCCTCACCGAATTGACCAAACAGGGAACCCGGTTCTCTTGGTCTTCTAGAGCTCAATCTGCCTTTGAAAAGCTGAAGGAGTTATTCACCTCTGCCTCCATCCTGAAACACCCCGACCCTGCATTACCGTTTGTCCTTGAAGTGGATGCGTCTGAAATCGCAGTAGGGGCTGTGCTATCCCAGCGACAAGGGGCCAAGGCCCTACTCTTTCCAGTAGCCTTCTTCTCTCGCAAGCTTTCCACTGCAGAAAGGAACTACGATGTGGGAGATCGGGAGCTTTTGGCCATCAAGGCTACGTTAGAGGAGTGGCGTTACCTACTTGAGGGTGCTGCACATCTTATTCTGGTCTACACGGACCATAAGAACTTGGAGTACCTAAGAACAGCTAAAAGATTGAAACCAAGGCAGGCAAGGTGGGCACTCTTTTTCTCAAGATTTCTGTTCCACATTACATACAGACCTGGATCTAAGAATATTAAACCGGACGCACTCTCCCGTATGTTCTGCGACTCTGAGAAAACCATACCCACGGACACTATCCTCCCTGCTGGGAACTTCCTATTGCTCCAAGAGGATCTCATGTCCAGAATTAAGCAGGCTTCTGCTGACTTGACCCCACTCCCGGAGAACTGTGTAAGGGCACAAGATGGTCTGATCTGGCATGAGGGCAGAATTGTGGTCCCAGAGGACCTATGGGTAGCAGTCCTGGAACTTTGCCATGACCATAGGTTGGCCGGACACTTTAGTGTTTTGAAGACTGCTGAACTGAATTAGCGTACTTTCTGGTGGCCTCAGCTGGGTAGCGACTGCAAGAGCTATGTGGACTCATGCAACACTTGCTCCCTAAGCAAGAATAGCCGGATGAAGGCCTGGGGTCTATTAAAACCTTTACCAGTCCCTGAAAGACCCTGGAAGATGGTGTCGATGGACTTTATCGTGGAACTCCGCCTAGCCGAAGGGTTTTCCACGATTTTTGTAATTGTGGACAGACTATCCAAAATGGCTCACTTTTTGCCTATGAAGGGCACACCTTTGGCCATGGAGACAGCGAAGGTCTTCATCAAGGAGATAGTGAGGCTCCATGGAGTTCCAGCGAGTATTGTCTCGGACCGAGGTGTCCAATTCACCTCTAGATTTTGGAAGGCTCTTTGTGGTTCACTTGAGATCGAGTTGGAATTCTCATCTGCTTACCATCCTCAAACGAATGGCCAAAATGAAAGAACCAACCAAACTTCGGAGCAATATATCCGGTGCTTCTCCTCTTTCTCTCAGGGTGATTGGGTCTCTCTATTACCCATTGCTGAATTTGCATACAACAATTCTCTGCACTTTGCCATTAAACAGACTCTGTTTTTTGCCAACTAGGGCTTCCATCCATCCTTTCTACCCAGTACTATACCAGAATGTACTATCCCTGCGGTGTCGGAAACAATGGACTTCTTCATCTCAAACAACAAACTCCTACAGGAAACCATGTCCAAAACTCAGGATTACAACAAAAAAATGTTTGATAGAAAAAGGCGAGGGGAACTCTCTCTGGAACCTGGCGACCAAGTGTGGTTATCCACAACCAACTTAAAAATGGCCTGTCCCTCAAGGAAGCTGGGTCCTAAATTTATGGGGCCGTTCTCAGTAAAGAGGAAGATCAACAATGTGGCTTACGAGCTTGACTTATCTAATACCCTGAAGGTCCATCCAGTCTTTCACGTGGCACTTGTGACAGCAGGAAGGTAAAGTCACCTGGTTGCATCCAGGGGGGTAGATATATTTCTCCCAGATTCAGGCTTTATGCCGACTTATACAACTAGGGAGTTGATGAAGCCCAGCTGAGGCTAGTGGGCTCATGAATGACTCATACCTCTAGGGAGAGTGCTGGGCGTCGTGAGGCAGGGAGTTGATGAGACCAGCTGAAGCCTGTCAGTTCGTTTAAGGCCTCTATAAAAACTCCCAGCTTCATTAGATGTTAGCTCATGCCTGGAACCAGACCTGTGTGGACTGTCTAGGGAGAGTGAACCCCTGTGCGGTGAGACAAAGCCTGTGTGGCTATTTGCTTGGACATTTAAAACCAGGGACTTAGGGACTAGGACAGCACTAGGCTGATCCCAGTTGTTAGTTTAGGAAACCTGCATGTTTAGTCAGAGGTCAAACTGACCAGGATTTATTTTGTTTGTTTCTTTTTGGCTTTGCTGTGTTTTTGTCACTGTACATAGAGAAATAAACCGCACCTTTTGATTTTGAAAACCACAACCTCCGTCTGCTGGCCCTGTTTTTGTGTGGGGAGCCCAACCAGGGGGTCACACACACCCGCTACCAAGTTAACCCCCTCACAGTTGGTGGAGAACCAGTGGCAGTTTTTTTTAAGCCAGCATGGAGGAGATACTGAAACAGCTGGCTCTAGCAAATGCCAATCAACAGCAGACAAATGCAGGTTTGCAAAGGAGCCTTGCAGCCCAGCAGCAAGCTCATCAACAAGCCCAGCAGCAATCTGAGGCCCGCTTCATAGACCTGTTACAGAAGCAAGAGCAGAGACTACAACAAATGGAAGCAGTAATGCAGCAACGTCCGCAGACCAGTGAGGAAAGCCGTCCCACTAATACCGCGTCCTTTGGGGTGAGTCGTTTATTGACAAAAATGACTGGAGAGGATGATCCAGAGGTATTTTTGACCACATTTGAAAGGACTGCTGAAAGAGAAAAGTGGCCTGAGGAGCAGTGGGCTGGACTGGTGGCTCCTCTGTTAACTGGTGAATCGCAGAAGGCTTACTATGACCTAGAGCCTGACCAAGCAAAAGACTATGTGATGCTAAAAGCTGAAATATTGGCAAGGCTGGGTGTCACCCTGGCTGTCCGGGCTCAGCGTGTGCATAACTGGACTTTCCAGCTTGGAAAACCCCCCAGGTCTCAAATGTATGATCTCATTCACCTGAGCAGGAAGTGGCTACAGCCAGAGACTTTGTCCGCACCGGAGATTGTGGAACGTGTTGTGATGGATCGTTTCTTGAGAGCTCTTCCTACCGCCATTCAAAAGTGGGTAAGCCACGGAGACCCAGAAACGGCCGGTAAACTTGTGGATCGTGTAGAGAGATACTTGGCTACAGAGAACCTGACGGCCTCTTCCAGAGACTCTCGGACTTTCCACCCTAAGACCAGACCATCCCCAGGGGCGGATAAGAGGATTCCAAGGGGTGAGGGTGGAGAGAGTGAGAGGGTGGGAGCTCTACCCCAAGTTTGGCGAGAACAGCCTGGGAAATCAGCGGCTCAAGAGGCCGCAAGAAGGATCGTTTGCTACCGCTGCCGGCAAGCGGGACATATTGCAGCCAATTGCCCGGTTGTGGAGGAACCCATGCAGTGTGACTTTCTGACGGGCAGACGTCAGTCGCTGTGTGCGACAGTCGCATGCACTGCCATTCGAGGAACTGAGAAACATTTATGCAAAATGTGTGTTAATGGTAGAAATGTTGTGGTATTGTTGGATTCAGGTAGCCTTGTGACCCTGATAAAGGCTGAGTTAGTTAAAACAGAGGTCTCTGGGAATAGCAAGGTAGCTGTTATTTGTGTGCATGGGGACACCCGAGAGTATCCAGTGACTACAGTGTGTTTCGAGACCCCCAAAGGTACCCTCTCTCATCCAGTGGGCTTAGTATCTCAGTTACCGCATGACGCCATTGTGGGAAGGGATTTTCCGAAGTTCTGGGAACTGTGGGATGATCCTGAGCCCCCCACTGGTGCCCCTATGTACCAGGAATGTGATAGCCAGAACTCCTCTGAGAGTGGTGAGGACTCTCCAGAATTTCCCTTGTCAGTATTGGCAGGGGAGACTCAAGAAACTGGAGAGGAGCCCACCTCCTCAGACGAAAACCTACCGTCTGTGGAGTTTTCTGATCTGGAGGTTCACAGGGAAAATTTTGCCACAGAACAGTTAAAAGACCCCGCCCTAATAAAGGCACGGGAAAACGTAGTGGAAATAGATGGCGAGTTAGTGAACCCAGATAATACCTGCACTTACCCATACTTCAGCGTAGAGAAGGACCTACTGTATCGGGTGGCAAAAAGGGCAGAAGAAACCGTTGAGCAGCTGGTGGTGCCCAAACCTTACAGGAAGTTGGTGTTGGAGTTGGCCCATGGGCACATTCTTGGAGGTCATCTGGGGACAGAGAAAACCCGAGAGAGGGTATTACAGAGATTCTATTGGCCTGGGGTGATGAAGGACATAGAAAATTATTGTTCCTCCTGCCCTGTGTGTCAGAGGTCGGCCCCGATGCCACATTTCCGTAGCCCGCTGGTCCCTCTACCCATCATTGAGGTCCCGTTTGAGAGAATCGCAATGGATTTGGTAGGTCCTATAATCAAGTCCGCTAGGGGGCACCAGTACATATTGGTTATAATGGACTATGCCACCCGTTATCCAGAAGCGATCCCTCTCAGAAATACCTCGGCCAAAACCATAGCCAAAGAGCTATCTCTTGTTTTTAGCCGGGTGGGTATTTGTAAAGAACTGCTTACGGACCAAGGTACACCCTTTATGTCCCGGGTTATGAAAGAGCTGTGTAAATTGTTCAAAGTGACGCAATTGCGTACATCTGTGTATCACCCCCAAACCGATGGGCTGGTTGAAAGATTCAACAAAACCCTAAAACAAATGTTGAAGAAAGTGGTGGATAGAGATGGAAAGGATTGGGACTGTCTACTTCCTTATTTGATGTTTGCTATTAGGGAGGTGCCCCAATCCTCTACGGGATTCTCCCCCTTTGAGTTACTGTATGGGAGACACCCAAGAGGGCTGTTGGATATTGCCAAGGAAACTTGGGAAAGTGAGAGTTCTCCCCACAGGAGTGTGATTGAGCATGTCGCCCTGATGCAAGATCGAATTGCACAGGTAATGCCCATCGTGAAGGAACATTTGGCCCAAGCGCAGTTGGCACAGCAGAGAGTGTACAACCGTGGAGCAAAGACCCGTACCTTTTCCCCGGGGGATAGGATATTGGTACTTGTCCCTACGGTTGAAAGTAAATTCCTTGCCAAATGGCAAGGCCCCTACGAGATAATGGAAAAAGTGAGCGAAGTGAATTACAAGGTCAGACAACCAGGAAGGCGAAAGCCCGAACAGATATATCACGTTAATCTGTTGAAAGCCTGGAGGGATAGAGAGTCCCTAGTCGCAGAAACTTGGTCACCAGCTCAAACTGGTTGCGTGATTCCGGAGGTTGGAATAGCAGCCACCTTGTCACAACCCCAACAACAGGAGGTTAAGGAGTTTGTGCTTCGCAACAAGGAGGTGTTCTCTGAGCTGCCGGGACAAACATCTGGGGTAGAGCATGATATTATTACCCCGCCCGGTGAAAGGGTGAAGTTAAAACCCTATCGGATCCCAGAGGCCCGACGGGAGGCAATACGGGAGGAAGTACAGAAAATGCTGAACTTAGGGGTGATAGAGGAGTCCCAAAGTGATTGGTCTAGTCCCATTGTGTTGGTGCCTAAACCGGATGGGAGCTGGCGATTTTGTAACGATTTTCGTCAGTTGAACAAAGTTACAAAATTTGACACCTACCCCATGCCACGTATAGATGAGTTGATCGACCGGCTGGGAACAGCCCGATACATGACGACTCTTGACCTCACAAAAGGGTATTGGCAAATTCCCCTGGCCAAGTCGGCCAAAGAGAAAACCGCATTTGTAACCCCAGACGGGGCGTTCCAATATAAGAGAATGCCGTTCGGGTTACAGAATGCGCCGGCCACATTCCAGCGGAAAATGGACCAGATGCTGAGGCCCCATCGGAAGTATGCTGCGGCTTACCTGGATGACGTAATTGTCCATAGCACAGATTGGGCCTCACATCTGCCAAAAGTGCAAGCAGTCCTGGACTCTGTTCGGGAAGCGGGGTTTACGGCTAACCCCAAGAAGTGTACCATTGGGCAGGAGGAGGCCAAATATCTTGGATACACCATTGGCAGGGGAGTAATAAAACCCCAACTCAACAAAGTCGAGGCCATCCAGAGTTGGCCACGTCCCAACAGCAAGAAGCAGGTACGAGCCTTTCTGGGAATCGCGGGTTATTATCGGCGCTTCATTCCCCACTTTGCTTCTAAGGCTGTGCCCCTAACCAACCTGACGAAAGGGAAAGGGTCGGTCATGATTAAATGGACCCCCGAGGCTGAGGCAGCATTCCAATTCTTGAAACAAGCCTTATGTAGCCAGCCAGTGTTGTACTCACCCGACTTCTCTAAAGACTTTGTCGTACAAAGTGATGCGTCAGATGTGGGGTTAGGAGCAGTATTGTCCCAGGTCTGGAACGGGGAAGAGCACCCAGTCATTTACCTCAGCAGGAAGTTGAAGTCCCATGAGGTAAATTACGCCACGGTTGAAAAGGAGTGTTTAGCGGTGAAGTGGGCTCTAGATTCCCTTCGGTACTATCTGCTAGGTAGGCACTTTGACATGGTTACGGATCACGCTCCGTTAAAGTGGATGGCTCAAAACAAGGAGACAAATAGAAGAGTGAATAGGTGGTTCCTGGCCCTACAGGAATTCAACTTCACAGTAAAGCATCGCCCTGGCGTTCAAATGGGGAATGTGGATGCTTTGTCTCGAGTACATGAATGCCTGATTGCTGGTGTTCCAACCCCAAGGTTAAAACAAGAGGGGGGGGTATGTGACAGCAGGAAGGTAAAGTCACCTGGTTGCATCCAGGGGGGTAGATATATTTCTCCCAGATTCAGGCTTTATGCCGACTTATACAACTAGGGAGTTGATGAAGCCCAGCTGAGGCTAGTGGGCTCATGAATGACTCATACCTCTAGGGAGAGTGCTGGGCGTCGTGAGGCAGGGAGTTGATGAGACCAGCTGAAGCCTGTCAGTTCGTTTAAGGCCTCTATAAAAACTCCCAGCTTCATTAGATGTTAGCTCATGCCTGGAACCAGACCTGTGTGGACTGTCTAGGGAGAGTGAACCCCTGTGCGGTGAGACAAAGCCTGTGTGGCTATTTGCTTGGACATTTAAAACCAGGGACTTAGGGACTAGGACAGCACTAGGCTGATCCCAGTTGTTAGTTTAGGAAACCTGCATGTTTAGTCAGAGGTCAAACTGACCAGGATTTATTTTGTTTGTTTCTTTTTGGCTTTGCTGTGTTTTTGTCACTGTACATAGAGAAATAAACCGCACCTTTTGATTTTGAAAACCACAACCTCCGTCTGCTGGCCCTGTTTTTGTGTGGGGAGCCCAACCAGGGGGTCACACACACCCGCTACCGAGTTAACCCCCTCACACACTGTTAAATCCGGTTGTCCCTAATCCCTTCGCTGGCCGTAACACCGATACTACCAGATCCAATATTTAATAAAGTGGAAAGGTTATGGACCGGAGGATAATTCCTGGGAGCCCGAAGACAGCATACATGCTGAAGAACTTATGCAGGCCTTCAAGAGATCCCATGCCGTGAAAATTGCCCAACTGGGCATCCGGAGGCTGCCCTTAAGGGGGGGGCACTGTCAGAGAACTTACCTTGCTGGACGTGGTGTTGGTCGCCATGTTGCTCACTGTGCGCGCCCTTGTGCATGCCCCTCGGCGTGCTGGTGCACATGCCGGTCTGCAGGCGTGTGCGCCCATGCGCGGTGGTGTGCCTGTGCGCACATGCGGCGCTTGGCGCCAAACAGCCCATTTAAACAGCTGGAATACTTCAGACCAGTGCTGTCTGATCTTCAGGTTCCAGTTACCTTGTACCCGTATCTGCCTGAACTTGACCTTCTGACTACCCGGCCTGTTACTTGGATCCTCCCTGTCTTCCGCCTGCATCTGACTACCCGTCTTGTCCTGACCTTGCACCTGCCTACTCCTCTGTACCTCGTTGCCCGAGAGTAGCCAACCCTGCCTGTGACCCGACCAGTCTGCCCTGCTCCTGCTCAGCTCCACTCTCCAGTGGACCTACCTGCCTGCTGTTACCATCCTCTTCCACATCTGGTTCCTGAGCTGCTTCTCTGCAACAAGCCACCAGGCTCTCATACCCCTCTGCACTCCCGTGCCTCCTGTCTCCACTACCAGGGGCCGTGAGTCGGATCCGTAAGGGAGACCTTCCTCTGCTCCATTGGACTCGTCGACCAGGTACGTCCAAGTCTGACACCCACCCTCAGCTTTGCCCCTCATAGCTCTGTCTCCCCATTCACATTGTAGCCCTCTCAGCTCTGCCCCTTCACTCTCCTACTATACTCGGGTACACAGAGCGGAGAGCAGTAGGCAGGACAGCTCTAGACAACTGGAGACACAGCAGCTTTGGATGTAGGGCGGGAGCAAAAGCTGCCGGAGTTAACTTTTCAAGTGCCCCAACAGGTGATTGGTTGCTGGAATCACCCTACATCCTAACTACCAATCACCGTCCTACTGGGACACTTGAAAAGTTAACTCCGGCAGCTCCTACTCTCCATCCAAAGCTACTTTGTCTCCCGCTCTCTGTCTAGAGTTGGCTGCCTCCCACTCTCCGCTCTGCTTTTTTAGTTTTGGATAGCGTGGGGAAGGTTTGCCAGAACAGTCAGGATTTCATTGCTCTGTCCCCTCTGGGGAGATTTTTCTTTACCTTCTGTGATAAACAGGGAGCAATTTAACCCCTTAGAGGCTCTGTCCCCTTTCCAGTCTGCTGTGTCCCTTACTGAAAAATATTACCTAATTTTCTGCCCCAGAGAAGTGACACATCCATAGGAACTCCTCTAAACTAATAATGTTGTGGAAAATATTAGGAAGATGTATTTAATATGTATTGTCATAGTGTCACCCAGTGTTAGTACTTCCGCAACCCGCTCTAAAGAGCTGACTGGGGCAGTCTGAGGCTGGTTGAATGCCGTCTGGTAGTGGAAAACGTCTTGAGGTTGGAGTGTGATGTTTGCAGAGTGCGGATATGCTCGCCGATGAGGGGCCCTCTGTGCATTAGCATGGACGATCGTTGAGGAGGGGATATGCTCGCTCTGCAACTACATCATTGGTTATAGGCAGATGTGTGCTGTTGTCTCTGCGGTGTGTTGATCAACATTGATCGGGATTCGTAGCGCTCGCCTGCAGATAGCCTCCCACAAGCAATAATAGTATAATCTGAATATGCGTTATTCTACGGAATAGCGTAGAATAAGGATTCCTATCAGCGGTAATATGAGAGCTTGCAAGCGTTTTCAGAGTCAGGGAAAACGTCCATGTTTTAAAGCAATACTGCTTCGTTTGCTAGGAGCATACACGCTTTTCCTGCCCGGACACGCCCATAAGACTTTAGCCATCATGTTGTATTCATGTGTTGTATGTATTTAAATAACCCTGTTGGAGGGGACATCCTGTGATGACCACTCCCATGGGGGAGGTGATGATCTGCTGGTGAGATCTTTTGATAATAAAAAGGAGCCATGAGTCTCCAGGCGACCAGTGTTTGCTGGGAGGCCTTGATGATTAGACCAATCTGGTGATGTTTCTTGATTTGTATGAATGGGACGAATGAATGGTGAGTGAATTTTAGCCTAAGATACATTATTACATTAAGATGAAATGTGTGCTTATTTAGCACAAGGCAAAAATGGCTGTGTGCTCTGCAAGCAACCAATTTTGCCACGACAATAAACGCACTACATAGCGTGCTCCCAGCAGAAAGAGCACTTTGCCTCCTGGTTCCTGATCACCAGATCACTGTGATGGCCTCTGATTGGCTATCACAGTGATCAGTGACTGTACAGCCTGCCCCTGTGTTGTTTCCTCCTCTTGAATGGAGAAAATACTGTATATACTCGAGTATAAGCCGACCCGAGTATAAGCCGAGGTACCTAATGTTGCCACAAAAAACTGGGAAAACGTACTGACTCGAGTATAAGCCGAGGGTCAACAATGCCTCACTGTTCCCATCCTTACTGTTCCCATCCTTTCTGTTCCCATCCTTACTGTTCCCATCCTCACTGTTCCTATCCTCACTGTTCCTATCCTCACTGTTCCTATCCTCACTGTTCCTATCCTCACTGTTTAAATTTAAAATTGTAAATAGTACCTGAAAAAAAGTTGAGAGGCTGCGGCATCCATCGTTCAAATCCCGCGGTCTCTTCCTGGTCCCTTCCGTGATAGGCGATTCTCAGCAGACACTCTCCGCCTATCGCGAACGTTCTCTCATCCTCAGTTTCCCAGCAGACACTGTGTTGGGTGTTCCGCCAATCACAGACGTCTGCTGGGAAACTGAGGATGAGAGAACGTTCGTGATAGGCGGAGAGTGTCTGCTGAGAATCGCCTATCACGGAAGGGACCAGGAAGAGACCGCGGGATTTGAACGATGGACGCCGCAGCCTCTCAACTTTTTTTCAGATACTATTTATGTAACGGCACCCCAATCTCAAGGGGTATTAACGCCGTTTACGATGTTCCCTCTCCTTGACACACATCCACTCGCTACCAATATCCACAGCTAAACGACCCTTTCCTATAGGAGCCGACCCCTCTGGAAGAGACAGGGGAAGGCCCGGGGGACTCAGAATCGCTTAGGAAGTATGAAATACCCTTGCGCCAGCTTCCCCAATGGCTCTTATGTGTCAATCACCCTGTGTCTCTATTAGGGGCACAGGGTGAATGAAAACCCCAATATGGTCTATGATAGCCATATTCAAGGCTGTATATACATTGTATATAGATTGGATGTATACTGTATGTGGGGGTTAAGTATCATTGCTGTGAGGAATTAAGTTGTTTTGCATTTCTATTGTTCATTTAAGTCTGTCCTTGTGTGTATTGTAAAGTGCCAGACAGACTGGCTGCCAACCCTTTGTGAAAAGATGTGTATTGGAGATCGTATATTCTATTGTGTTGGGATCTTTTGAAGCCTAGCAGACGTCAGGATGAGGTGTTGAGTCTTGGGATGTGTGGGTGGAGCTGGGCCCTTGTTCATGTTAAATCATGTGCCTTGAACTGTGTATAAAGTTACAATGTTTGTCAATAATAAATTCTTTCCTACTACAGAAGAGACAGAGTGCGTCTCGTCTTCTTCCAAAGGGGTCGGCTCCTATAGGAAAGGGTCGTTTAGCTGTGGATATCGGTAGCGAGTGGATGTGTGTCTAGGAGAGGGAACATCGTAAACGGCGTTAATACTCCTTGAGATTGGGGTGCCGTTACAATTTACAATGTAAAATTTCGCTGACTCGAGTATAAGCCGAGGGGGGGACTTTCAGCCCAAAAAAATGGGCTGAAAATCTCGGCTTATACTCGAGTATATACGGTAGTAAAAAAAAGTGTACAAAATAATAAACAAATAAATAAAGAAAGATAAAATAGCTAGATCGGGGATTGATCTAAGTCAGTGTCAGGGTTAGAGTTAGGGTCAAGTTTAGGGTCAAAGGTCAGAGTTTTAATTTACTATCATATTAGAATAAAAAAAGGCAAACTTGCATTGTTGCTTTTGGGCCCTACTACAGGTACAAACAACATGCACATATCTGGCATCCCTGCGATAGTCAGGAGCAGGAGAATTTGTTTTGGGTTGTTCTTTGGTGGTATGTTATGGTAATGGCAAGAAATACACAGCTTATTTTAAAAATTACCTTTTAAAAAAAATATTTTGTCTATACTTCACCTGGATACACTTAGGTAAGCTTCACACTTGTGAGAGTCGGGAACGCTCGCAAAATCGCTTGCGTTTCCAACCCACAGGCAATGCTGTTCTTTAGCAGAAGCAGGGGGGTGCCATTAGTTCTTAAAGTGGTTGTAAACCCTCACATATCCCCAGTGAAGTGACTGGCCTCAGGTTAACCACAGAGATGAAACAAATCCTCCTACATAAGTTGTACCTGTCTATCTGCAGTCTTCTTTTCAGGACATTAATTCAAAGCGCGGAATTTATAAAGCTTGTCTGAGCTGTCAGAAAAAAGGGGGAAGAGAGCTGAAGTTACATTCTGATTGGAGGAAAGAGACACACATCCCCCTTCACGCAGCACATAGGAACAGAGCTGAAGCTGTCAATCACAGGCTGTGTGTTGGAGCTCCCTCCCCTGTCACCTTTTTTCTCTTGGTGTCAGCGAGGAATGAGGCAGCAGACGGAAATTACACTTAGTACTCTTAATTGAGACAAGTATTCACTATAGAGGAATATGCTTTGTTCATATTTCATGTCTGAGGTTTACAACCACTTTAACCGCTTCAAAATCCCTTTCCTGCCCAGGCCAGTTTTCAGCTTTCAGCACTGTCACACTTTGAATGACAAGTGCGCGGTCATGCAACACTGTACCAAAATAATGTTTTTATCATGTTTTTTACACAAATAGAGCTTTCTTTTGGTGGTATTTTACCACTTCCCGTCCAACAGAAAGCAATATGACGTGCGCAAATTGGTTTCATTATCCTGACTAGACGTCATACGATGTCCAACAGGATAAGCCGCTAGCGTGCTCCCACGGGGGCGCACAGCACAGCGATCGGTGGTGTGTCAGTCTGACACACTGCATCTCCGATCCCGGTAAAGAGGCTCTGATGTAGGCTCTTTACATAGTTACATAGTCAGTAAGGCCGAAAAAATACAATAGTCCATCCAGTTCAACCTGTGTAGGTGTACATGTATCAATGTCTATAATGATTTCCCATATCCCTGTATGTTGTGTCCTTTAAGATGTACATCCAAGAGTCTTTTAAAAATATTCATATTCCCCACAGCCACCACCAATTGTGGGAGAGAGTTCCAAATCCTTATAGCCCTGACAGTGAGGAACCCCCTACCCAGTTTTAGGTTAAACCGCTTCTCCGCCAGTCTCATGGTGTGGCCCCGTGTCCTTTTACACTCCCTGGAACTGAATCGTTTATTTCCTATGTTCGGATCCCCATTGAGATATTTGTAGATCGCTATCATGTCTCCTCTAAAGTGTTTTATCTCCAGCTAAAATACATTTAGTATTTACAGTCGTTCCTCGTAATTGAGGTCCTCCAGTCCCCTTATTAGTTTAGTTGCCCTTCTTTGGACTCTCTCCATCCCAAGCACATCCCTTTGGAGGACTGGTGACCAGAACTGGACGGAAATCTCTAGATGTGGCCTAACCAGATTTTTATAAAGTGGCAGGATTATAGTTTTATCTCTGGAGTATATCCCCTTTTTTTATGCATGCTAATATTCTGCCTGCTTTGGCAGCTACAGCTTGACATTGCATACTATTACTCAATCTGTCATCTATTAGCACCCCTAGATCCTTCTCCATCCTTGCTTCTCCCAGAGGTTATCCACCTAGTGAATATTTAGCATTTATGTTTTATGCCCTCAAGTGCATTACTTTACATTTCTCCACATTAAACCTCATTTGCCATTTGTCTGCCCACTACTTTATCTTATTCAGGTCATCCTGCAAAATTTCTATGGATGTTAGTCTATCACTCTGCTTATCTTTGTGTCATCCGCAAAAACTGAGACTGAACTAATTATCTAATATTTGTTGAATAAAATTGGTCCCAAGATAGAACCTTGGGGTACCCCACTCACCACTCCAGACCAGTCTGGCTACATAATATTTATCACCACCATTTGGACCCATCCCTGTAACCAGTTTTTAAACCAAGCACAGACCCTATGGTCCAAGCCTGCAGACCTCAGATTGCAAATTAAGCCTTTATGGGGGAATGTATCAAACGCTTTTGCAAAGTCCAGATACTCCACATCCTCAGGCCTCAACCTATCTAGATGGCAGCTCACCCCCTCGTAGAATTTTAGCAGATTGGTCTGGCAGGAACGTCCTCTTATAAACCCATGTTGATTACCACTAATGATATTCTTCTTTTCAGTTAATCTTTGGATATAGTCTCTAATCATCCCCTCCAATAATTTATCCACTATTGATGTTAGGCTGACTGGCCTGTAATTCCCAGGAATATGTCTCTGCCCTTTTTTGAATATTGGTACCACATTGGCTTTTCTCCAATCATCTGGTACTAATCCTGTCATTATGCTGTCCACAAAGATCAGGAATAATGGCTTGGCTATAACTTGACTGAGTTCTTTGAGGACTCTCAGGTGTAAGCCATCTGGTCCAAGTAATTTATTTTTCAATCACAGCTGATCACAGTGTAAACAGGAAGAGCCGTATATCGGCTTTTCCTCCACTCGCACTGACAGGCGCAAGTAGAGGAGAGCCGATCAGCTGCTCTCCTGACAGGGGGGTCTGCGCTCATAACCATCACATTGATTATCAGAGCAGACCCATCGAGGATGCCCACTTTAGACAACCAGGGATGCCCACCTCAGACCACCAGGGATGCCCACTTCAGACCACCAGGGATGCCCACTTCAGACCACCAGGGATGCCCACCAGGGATGCCAATCAATGCCCATTAGGATGGTACTCTTTGCCAATCAGTGATTGGCTGTCAGTGCCTCCAAATCAGTGCTGCCTATCAGTGCCACCTATCAGTGCTCATCAGTGCCACCCATCAGTGCCACCTATAAGTGCCCACCAGTGCCGCCTATGAGTGCCCATCAGTGCTGCATATCAGTGCCCATCAGTGCTGCATAAAAGTGCCTCATCATCAGTGCCACCTCATCAGTGCCACCACATCAGTGCCTGTCAGTGCAGCCTCATCAGTGCTCATCAGTGAAGGAGAAAACATACTTATTTATAAATTTTTGTAACAGAAACAAAGAAAAACTTTTTTTTTTATTTGGAGCGCAAAAAATAAAAACCCCAGTGGTGATTCAATACCACCAAAAGAAAGCTCTATTTGTGTGAAAAAAAAATGATAAAAATTATGTTTTGGTATGGTGTTGCATGACTGCCCAATTGTAATTCAAATTGTGGGCAGGAAAGGGGGGGGGGGGGTTGCCCAGTATTGAAGTGGTTAATCACCACTGTTTTTTTTTACTTTTTGCTAAAAAAAAGAAAAGAGAACAAAAGAAAGTGAAAAAAAAAATATTTTTGTTTCTGTCCGAAAATTTTGTAAATGAGTAATCTTTCTCCTTCACTAATGTGTGCTGATGAGGCTGCACTGATGGGCACTGATAAGCTGCACTGATAGGCTGCACTGATGAGATGGCACTGATGAGGTGGCACTGATATGCAGCACTGATAGGTGGCACTGATGGGCAATGAATGATAGGCGGCACTTATGGGCAATGATAGGCGGCACTTATGGGCAATGATAGGCGGCATGGGTAGGCAGCCCTGATGGGTGGCACTGATGAGCAGGCACTGATGGGCACAGATTGACATCACTGATGGGCAAAAATTGGCATCACAGCCAGGGATCACTGATTGGCACTGTGGGAGCTGCACTGATGATCAGTACCAGGAAATGCCTCTAATTGGCTCTCCTCTCGTTACACTCTGTCAGTGTGAGACGAGAGCCAATAACTGGTATTTCCTTGTTTACATGTGATCTGCTGTGATTTATCACAGCTAATCACATAGGTAAAGAGCCTCATCATTACTGAGATTGGGGTTGTGCTGTGTCCCAGGGACAAAACGCGCCAATGATCGCTGCGCAGTGAGACTCGGGTGATGACATATGAAGTCATCCCAGAACGAGAGAGCATCCAGTCTGTCGTCATTAGTCTATACACCAAGCAGGAAGTGGTTAATGACACCCCTATGCATTGGCAAAACGTCAGCTCAAAAATTGCATGGTGCTGCAGCGCCATGCGATGCTGTGCGGTAACCTTTAAAAAAGGGTCTGGGACTTCTTTACCCGTGTTTCTGAACAGCCCATTGAAAAGAGTAGGCTGCCCTACCCACGGAACGCAGGCGCACAAGTGTGCACCTAGCCTTAGGGGGGTGTAAGGCATGGAGTGTGCAGGGCATGGAGTGTTCAGGGTGGGGGTGTGCAGGGCATGGAGTGTGCAGGGTGGGGGTGTGCAGGGTTGGGGGTGTGCAGGGCATGGAGTGTGTAGGGTGGGGGGTGCGGGGCATGGAGTGTGTAGGGTGGGGGGTGCAAGGCATGGAGTGTGTAGGGTGGGGGATGCAGGGCATGTTATGTGTAGGGTGGGGGATGTGCAGGGCATGGAGTGTTTTTCGGGTTGGGGGGGTGAAGGGCATGGAGTGTGTAGGGTTGGGGGGTGCAGGGCATGGAGTGTGTAGGGTTGGGGGTGTGCAGGGCATGGAGTGTGTAGGGTGGAGGGTGCAGGGCATGGAGTGTGTAGGGTGGAGGGTGCAGGGCATGGAGTGTGTAGCGTGGGGGTGTGCAGGGCTTGGAGTGTGTAGGGTGGGGGAATGCAGGGCATGGGGTGTGTAGGGTAGGGGGTGCAGGGCATGGAGTGTGTAGGGTGGGGGTGTGCAGTGCATGGAGTGTGTAGGGTGGGGGTGTGCAGGGCTTGGAGTGTGTAGGGTGGGGGTGTGCAGGGCATGGAGTGTGTAGGGTGGGGGTGTGTGGGGAATGGAGTGTGTAGGGTGGGGGTATGTAGGGTATGGAGTGTGTAGGGTGTGGGTGTGTTGGGTATGGAGTGTGTAGGGTGTGGGGGGGTGTAGAGCATGGAGTCTGTAGGGTGTGGGGCATGGAGTGTGTAGGGCGGGGGTGTGCAGGGTATGGAGTGTGTAGGGTGGGGTGTGCAGGGCATGGAGTGTGGAGCGTATAGAGTGTGTAGGGTGGAGGGTGCAGGGCATGGAGTGTGCAGGGTATGGAGTGTGTAGGGTGGGGGTGTGTGGGGCATGGAGTGTGTAGGGTGGGGGTGTGTAGGGTATGGAGTGTGTAGGGTGGGGGTGTGTAGGGTATGGAGTGTGTAGGGTATGGAGTGTGTAGGGTGGGGGGTGTATGGGGCATGGAGTGTGTAGGGTGGGGGTGTTCAGGGTATGGAGTGTGTAGGGTGGGGTGTGCAGGGTATACAGTGTGTAGGGTGGGGGTGTGAGGGGTATGGAGTGTGTAGGGTGGGGGCGCAGGGCATGGAGTGTACAGGGTATAGAGTGTGTAGGGTGGGGGTGCAGGGCATGGAGTGTGCAGGGTATGGAGTGTGTAGGGTGGGGGGTGCAGGGCATGGAGTGTGCAGGGTATGGAGTGTGTAGGGTGGGGGGTGCAGGGCATGGAGTGTACAGGGTATAGAGTGTGTAGGGAGGGGGTGCAGGGCATGGAGTGTGCAGGGTATGGAGTGTGTAGGGTGGGGGTGCAGGGTATGAAGTGTGTAGGGTATGGAGTGTGTAGGGTGGGGGTGCAGGGCATGGAGTGTGTAGGGCATGGAGTGTGTAGGGTGGGGGTGCAGGGCATGGAGTGTGTAGGGTGGGGGTGCAGGGCATGGAGTGTGTAGGGTATGGAGTGTGTAGGGTGGGGGTGCAGGGCATGGCGTGTGTAGGGTATGGAGTGTGTAGGGTGGGGGGTGCAGGGTATGGAGTGTGTAGGGTGGGGGTGTGCAGAGTATGGAGTGTGTAGGGTGGGGGTGCAGGGCATGGAGTGTGTAGGGCATGGAGTGTGTAGGGTGGGGGTGCAGGGCATGGAGTGTGTAGGGTATGGAGTGTGTAGGGTGAGGGGTGCAGGGTATGGAGTGTGTAGGGTGGGGGTGTGCAGAGTATGGAGTGTGTAGGGTGGGGGTGCAGGGCATGGAGTGTGTAGGGTATGGAGTGTGTAGGGTGGGGGGTGCAGGGTATGGAGTGTGTAGGGTGGGGGTGTGCAGAGTATGGAGTGTGTAGGGTGGGGGTGCAGGGCATGGAGTGTGTAGGGTATGGAGTGTGTAGGGTGGGGGGTGCAGGGTATGGAGTGTGTAGGGTGGGGGTGTGCAGAGTATGGAGTGTGTAGGGTGGGGGTGCAGGGCATGGAGTGTGTAGGGTATGGAGTGTGTAGGGTGGGGGTGCAGGGCATGGAGTGTGTAGGGTGGGGGTGCAGGGCATGGAGTGTGTAGGGTATGGAGTGTGTAGGGTGGGGGTGCAGGGCATGGAGTGTGTAGGGTATGGAGTGTGTAGGGTGAGGGGTGCAGGGTATGGAGTGTGTAGGGTGGGGGTGTGCAGAGTATGGAGTGTGTAGGGTGGGGGTGTGCAGAGTATGGAGTGTGTAGGGTGGGGGTGCAGGGCATGGAGTGTGTAGGGTATGGAGTGTGTAGGGTGAGGGGTGCAGGGTATGGAGTGTGTAGGGTGGGGGTGTGCAGAGTATGGAGTGTGTAGGGTGGGGGTGTGCAGAGTATGGAGTGTGTAGGGTGGGGGTGTGCAGAGTATGGAGTGTGTAGGGTGGGGGGTGCAGGGTATGGAGTGTGTAGGGTGGGGGTGTGCAGAGTATGGAGTGTGTAGGGTGGGGGTGCAGGGCATGGAGTGTGTAGGGTATGGAGTGTGTAGGGTGAGGGGTGCAGGGTATGGAGTGTGTAGGGTGGGGGTGTGCAGAGTATGGAGTGTGTAGGGTGGGGGTGTGCAGAGTATGGAGTGTGTAGGGTGGGGGTGTGCAGAGTATGGAGTGTGTAGGGTGGGGGGTGCAGGGTATGGAGTGTGTAGGGTGGGGGTGTGCAGAGTATGGAGTGTGTAGGGTGGGGGTGCAGGGCATGGAGTGTGTAGAATTGGGGGTGTGATTAGTTTTCCTGAGGTTCCTGAGGTTCCTTCCTCTCTCTCTCTCTCTCTCACACACAGTCTGCTCTCTCCTGATGTGTAGAGTGGGGGGGAATGTGTAGCAGCCAGCAATGTGCTGTGTTGTACAGAGATGCAGGCTGTACAGGGGGAGCCTCACCAACTCTAGACACCAGCTGCCTGCAAACTCCTGAGAAATCCGGCTGTCCCCTCCACTGACTTCTCTCCGCACTCTGCCCTGCTGCACTCCCCCCGCACTCCCTCCACAACTCCCGCACTCCTTCGTTCCTTCCCTCCCGCACCACAACTCTCCTCCGTCCCGCTCAGCGCTCCAGCGGAGGTGTCGGCTCGTCCCGGGCGCTTTACCTGACTCGCCTCACCCCGGACACCGGAGGAGCCCCAATGCAGTGGCCGTGGCTTTTCACCATCGTCTTTGCAAACTTTTGCAGTCGGGGATTGTCTTCCCAACCTGGAAGTCTGAGGAGCCTGAGAGCGTCCAGCCTGAGGAGAGATGGTAGGTGCCCCCGGGGGGGACTTTCTTTCTTGGTCGGGAAGTTTGGGATGATGAGACTTCTAATATTCTATCAGAGAAAGAGAGAGATGTACTATGAGCCATTCCATCCTCTGCATGCTGTGTGATGATGATGAGGACATGTTGTCCATAGCAACCACATCCCTTGTTTTATGGGACAAGTTGTCCATAGCAACCACATCCTTTGTTTTATTGGACCTGTTGCCCATAGCAATCTCATCCCTTGTTTTATTGGACATGTTGCCCTTAGCAAACACAACCTTTGTTTTATTGGACATGTTGCCCATAGCAACCACAACCTTTGTTTTATTGGACATGTAACCTATGCTAACTGCATCCCTTGTTTTTCTGGACCTGTTGCATATAGTAACCACATCCCTTGGTCTCCATGACAAGTTGGGGCTTGATAGCCTGGCATGAACCCCAGTCCCAAGGTGCTGTTATTTCCTAATGGCTGACTTGTGTAGGTTGTCTCAGGGAGATTTGTTGCCTATAGCAACCACATCCCTTGTTTCATTAAAAGGTTGAAACTTGATGGGCTGTCATGGTCCCAGGTGCTGTTATTTCTAAAGCTGCCATTTCCAACCAGGAATCTGTGGAAGTCTAGGGTTCCCTCAGAGGTGTCTAGGGGTTCCTTCAGCTGCAGCTTGTTGCCCTCCCATCTGATGGTGTCTGGATGGTTCCAGCTACAATGCCACTTGGCAGAGCCAGCGCCGCTGATCTTTTTTAGCCACCTTTAAGGGGGTATTCTTCTGACCATCAATATAAGCGACAATTTCCCAATGACTTCCGATTCGTTTATTTTTAGCAGCAGAAGTTCTCTGAGACCTGAAAATTATTTGAAGGGTTCCTCTAAAAAAAAAGTTTGCATAAAGTCGGTCCTAATGGTGGATCTGTGCAGACCAGTGTCGCATGGTCCAAGGAAGCTGCCATCTTTGCCTCTGTTTGATCTGAAGTTGCCATGGTACCAGTTATGACCAAACCATTTGATGTTTTGACAGCTTAGTGGAGAGCACAAGCAACTGTGACAGCTATCACTCATGGCATGCCTTGAATGTAATGGGAAACTTTTATTTGATGGGTTTAGCTTCACTTTAATGACACAGTCATTCTTATGTGAAGGAATGACGTGAAGTTCTCACACACCAGAAGATTTTAGACCTATTGAATAGACGCTTCTTCCTTCTTCTTTCTTCTTTCTTCTTTCTTCTTTCTTCTTTCTTCTTTCTTCTTTCTTCTTTCTTCTTTCTTCTTTCTTCTTTCTTCTTTCTTCTTCCTTCTTTCTTCTTTCTTCCTCCTTCTTTCTTCCTCCTTCTTTCTTCTTTCTTCCTCCTTCTTTTTTCTTCCTTCTTTCTTCTTTTCTCCCTTCTTCTTTTCTTCCTTCTTCTTTTCTTCCTTCTTCCTTCTTCTTTCTTCTTATTTCTTTCTTCTTTCCTTCTTGCTTCTTTCTTCTTCCTTCTACCTTCTTTCTTCTTTTTCCTTCTTCTTTCTTCTTCTTTCTTCCTTTCTTCTTCCTTCTTTCTTCTTTCTTCTTCTTTCTTCTTTTTCCTTCTTCTTTCTTCTGTCTTCTTCTTTCTTCTACCTTCTTCTTTCTTCTTTCTTTCATCTTCTTTCTTCACATTTTTGGCACATATAAGAACTGTAACAAGAACATTAGAGTAATTTCATGAAAGAGTGGGCAAGAAAACGTTACTCATAAATACTTAGGATGGTGAATTTGCTTTAATTAAACCCACCAGCATACTGTCAACTTACCGTACTTTTAGATTTATACTTTTTTAGCAATTTCTTTTTCTCAATTCCTCCACACAAGCTTCCCATAAAGTAGATTTATGTGCCCCATGCACATTTTATGAGCTTTCGGAAAATGAATGCTGTAGGGCACATGTGTGCATATCTCCCCCCAACCCAAAATTGTAAACTAACTTTCCTCTCCCAATAGGGACCTTAGGTCTAAAGGTGACAATGGATCTCTAAGAGCTCTTGCACACAGGGGGGGGGAGGCTTAGCCCGTTCAGAATAATTCCCAACATGTTCCCTCTGCCTGGGCAACCCCTAGTTTGTAACGCTCGTACGCTGCACTTGTGTTTGGTATAGTATAGCGCCACTATATGCATGAGTACAGCTATGCACAGCCATGTCAGAGAGAGGCTGTGCACTTCACCTGGGCTGTCCAGGCTGAGAAATAAAGTTGGGAATTCTGCTGAATGGCCTTAGCCACCCATGTGCAAGAGTATTAGGCCTCATGGGCATGTTAAAATACTTCTGTGTATGGTGGATCTTTCTGCCAGAAACTGTATGGGATTATGGGATTGCACTTACTTGTGCTCTTCTGTGACCCAGAATCAGCCCGCTGTCAGCTGACATCACAGAGCCACTCTAGCATCTGGATGTATCCCGACAATATTGTAGGTATCTACCCAGATGCCTAATTGGCAGCTGGCCGAGCCTCTCAGCACGCCACTGAGAGCCTGAGCCAGCTGCTCCCACCCTCTTACCAGTCCTGCACTCCAGTGAGCACTAGAGAGGCAGAGCAGAGAGCAGTGACTGACAGTCACCACTCTCTCTGAAAACCAAGATTTGAATGATCAACAGTCATGTGATCAGTCAGTTCTCAGGCTTAGAGCCAGAGGGGGACAGCTGCAGCATCCCACCGATGCTGCAGCATGAAAGTAAGTACTGTATGTTTGTTTTTTTAAACCCCAAACTTCTCCTTTAAAACATGCTTGTTTTGGCGCTTAATTACGTGTTTAAGCATTTTAACAGGCGCATGACATTTAGACGTGTATGCGTGTAAACTCAGTGGGTAGGATATTAATTTTTTCTAGCCACTAGAATGCATTTACGTACATTTTGTGCGTTTACTGTATATGTGCGTAAATTATGCCAGTAAGCATCTCGCCAAATGCAGTTTTGGGGCATTTTTTTTCATGCCCCTAAACATTTCTCCTAAGTACGAATCTAGATGCCAAAATATGTATAGACACATTGGCTAATATAGAGTGGTCTTCAGAGGCATAAGAAAAAAAGAAAAAAGCCTCTAAAAGTAATTTTTTTTTCTTCATGAGGCTTTATGGGCAACAAAACTGTCTTTGCAGGTCACAGTAATGTCAACCCAGCCTAAATTTTACAAAGACTCTCCCTGCATGATGTACAAATCTCCCTTTATTCCCCTTTATTGACCAGAGATCTCCTTTCATAAGTTCAGGTGTTCCATATTTTGCAAAACAGTTTAACACGCAGTAAAGGTTTATTTTGCTTATTTTGGTTTATTTTGCTGTTTTGGTTTCTGTTACCGGAATACTGACAATGTTTATTTATGGAGATTGCAGCATGTTATTTATATACACTGGATATAATTCTCTGTTTTTTGTTCTTTGTATGTAAAAGTGACCAAGTACTGCTTTTTAAGTCACACCACTTACGTGATATAGCCACACCCAGTTTGTGCCGCAGCACGTGCCACTTTCTATTCTACTTATGCACCTGCCTTTCTCATCGAGGATTCAGTGGAACATTAGGGTTTCTCCAGAGGTTGCTAGGGGTTCCTTGAGAAATCAGAAATGTATGACTCTTAGATAAGTAACTGCTGACCCTTTTGATATTTTTAGCTATTTGTATGAGGAGCATTCCTCCCACTGACCACAAATGTAAGGAGCATTCCTCCCACTGACCACAAATGTAAGGAGCATTCCTCCCACTAGTCACAAATCTAAGGAGTATTCTCTCCACTGATCACAAATGTAAGGAGCATTCCTCCCACTGACCACAAATGTAAGGAGCATTCCTCCCACTGACCATAAATGTAAGGAACATTCCTCCCACTGACCACAAATGTAAGGAGCATTCCTCCCACTAGTCACAAATCTAAGGAGTATTCTCTCCACTGATCACAAATGTAAGGAGCATTCCTCCCACTGACCACAAATGTAAGGAGCATTCCTCCCACTGACCATAAATGTAAGGAACATTCCTCCCACTGACCACAAATGTAAGGAGCATTCCTCCCACTAGTCACAAATCTAAGGAGTATTCTCTCCACTGATCACAAATGTAAGGAGCATTCCTCCCACTGACCACAAATGTAAGGAGCATTCCTCCCACTGACCACAAATGTAAGGAGCATTCCTCCCACTGACCATAAATGTAAGGAGCATTATTCTTCTCACTGACCACAAATGTAAGGAGCATTCCTCCCACTGACCATAAATGTAAGGAGCATTCCTCCCACTGACCATAATGTAAGGAGCATTCCTCCCACTGACCATAATGTAAGGAGCATTCCTCCCACTGACCATAAATGTAAGGAGCATTCCTCCCACTGACCATAAATGTAAGGAGCATTCCTCCCACTGACCATAAATGTAAGGAACATTCCTCCCACTGGTCACAAATTTAGGGAGCATTCCTCCCACTGACCATAAATGTAAGGAACATTCCTCCCACTGACCATAATGTAAGGAGCATTCTTCCCACTGACCATAATGTAAGGAGCATTCCTCCCACTGACCATAATGTAAGGAGCATTCCTCCCACTGACCATAATGTAAGGAACATTCCTCCCACTGACCACAAATGTAAGGAGCATTCCTCCCACTGGTCACAAATGTAAGGAGCATTCCTCCCACTGACCACAAATGTAAGGAGCATTCCTCCCACTGACCATAATGTAAGGAGCATTCCTCCCACTGACCATAATGTAAGGAGCATTCCTCCCACTGACCACAAATGTAAGGAGCATTCCTCCCACTGACCACAAATGTAAGGAGTATTCTCCCCACTGATCACAAATGTAAGGAGAATTATTCTTCTCACTGACCACAAATGTAGGGAGCATTCCTCCCACTGACCATAAATGTAAGGAGCATTCCTCCCACTGACCATAATGTAAGGAACATTCCTCCCACTGACCATAATGTAAGGAGCATTCCTCCCACTGACCATAATGTAAGGAACATTCCTCCCACTGACCATAATGTAAGGAGCATTCCTCCCACTGACCATAATGTAAGGAGCATTCCTCCCACTGACCATAAATGTAAGGAGCATTCCTCCCACTGACCATAATGTAAGGAGCATTCCTCCCACTGACCATAAATGTAAGGAGCATTCCTCCCACTGGTCACAAATGTAAGGAGCATTCCTCCCACTGACCACAAATGTAAGGAGCATTCCTCCCACTGACCATAATGTAAGGAGCATTCCTCCCACTGACCACAAATGTAAGGAGCATTCCTCCCACTGACCACAAATGTAAGGAGCATTCCTCCCACTGACCACAAATGTAAGGAGTATTCTCCCCACTGATCACAAATGTAAGGAGCATTATTCTTCTCACTGACCACAAATGTAAGGAGCATTCCTCCCACTGACCATAAATGTAAGGAACATTCCTCCCACCGATCACAAATGTAAGGAGTATTCTTCCCACTGATCACAAATGTAAGGAGTATTCTTCCCACTGATCACAAATGTAAGGAGTATTCTCCCCACTGATCACAAATGTAGGGAGTTTTCTCCCTACTGACCACAAATTTAAAGAGCATTCTTCCCATTGAGCAAAAATGTAAGGAACGCTCTTCCCACTGACCACCAACGTAGGGAGAAATCTTCCCACCGATCACAAATGTAAGGTGCATTCTTCCCACTGGTCACAAATGTAAGGCACATTCTTCCCACTGGCCACAAATGTAAGGAACATTCTTCCCACTGACCACCAATGTAAGGAGTGTTCTTCCCACTGGCCACAAATGTAAGGAACATTCTTCCCAAGGAACTACTGAGCCCAATGATTTTTTTTTAGCTATTTGTATGGGGAGCATTTCCCCCCCCCCACTGACCACAACTATAAAGAGTAAGGAGCACTCTTCCCACTGACAACCAATGTATGGAGCGCTTTTTTTTTTTTTTCAAACAGTCATGAATTTATCTCCATTAAAAACGCCTGTAAACGAAACACGGCTAAACGCGAGTTACTGTGTTTACAAGCTGTTACAGGCATTTGGCGTTTCAAATGCCTCTGAACATCTGTCCTGAACGCATTTTTTTTGCTTTCCAAGGAGTAGGTAAGGAGTGTTCTTCCCACTGGCCACAAATGTAAGGAGTATTCTTCCCAAGGAACTACTGAGCCCAATGATTTTTTGGTAGCTATTTGTATGGGAAGCATTTCCCCCCCACTGACCACAACTATAAAGAGTAAGGAGCACTCTTCCCACTGACCACCAATGTAGGGAGCAATCTTCCCAGTGGTCACAAATGTAAGGAACATTCTTCCCACTAACCGCAAATGTAAGGAACATTCTTCCCACTGACCACAAATGTAAGCTACATTCTTCCCACTGACCACAAATGTAAGGAACATTCTTCCCACTGACCACAAATGTAAGGAACATTCTTCCCACTAGCCACAAATGTAAGTAACATTCTTCCCACTGACCACAAATGTTCTTCCCACGGATCACAAATGTAAACTACATTCTTCCCAGCGGTTACAAATGTAAGCTACATTCTTTCCACTGACCACAAATGTAAGGAGCATTCTTCCCACTGACCACAAATGTAAGGAACATTCTTCCCACTGATCACAAATATAGGGAGCATTCTTCCCACTGACCACAAATGTAAGGAACATTCTTCCCACTGATCACAAATATAGGGAGCATTCTTCCCACTGACCACAAATATAGGTAGCTTTTTATCCCCACTGACCACCAGAGTATTTGGGCCCTTCTCCAAATCATGATCATATATAGTGGTTCCTTCTCCCATATGCTACTAATCTACTGGAACTTGTCGTCTCCACTGACCATCTAATGGAAACTTCACTGACCACCAGTATAAGGAGGTATGTCTTAAAGGAGAAGTATAGCCAAAGCTCGTTTGGCTGTATATCTCCTATGGATCACAGGAGTACAATTTGTTTTGCATGTGACCGGTTTTCAGCAGAGAGCTGACTTCAGTCCGCTCTCTGCTGACATCACAAAAATCAGTCCAGGCACCATGTCATCCCGACAATGGGAGTCTAGATCCACCAGGTGCCTGGACTGACACCTGTCTCAGCCTTTTGGTGAGCTGCTGAGAGACTGAGCCGTCCACTCCACTCCCTCCACAGCTCAGCGCTCCAATGAACGAGGAGGAGAGATGCTGATTGACAGTCACCTGCTCTCTGTTCGGGGAGCTGTCAGAACCGAGTGATCAGCAGTGTTCGGTCGCTCGGTTCTCAGTGTAGAGGTGCCAGGAGACAGATGTAACATCGGACCAATGCTGCATCCACCTAGATAAGTATAATTGGGGGAAAAAATAAAATTCTTTACTTCTCTTTTAAATGACTTACTCATGCTAATGTGCTACGAGCTGTAGTTACAGGGGTTCCCCAAGACTTGAAATTTACTTCAGGGGTTCCATCATGTTAAAATGGTTGATAAAGGCTGATATAAATGTTCTCCTAGGTTGACATCTCTGAGGTCATCCTTCTGCAACCGATGAACTAAAAGTCCCATCATACATCATCGGCTAGCAAGGAATTGTAGGTTCTGGAAAGCTGCAAGACTGGAGGTTACAGCTGCATGAGCACAATAGCATCCCATTACAAAGATGCTTTATTTAGTGATTATGAGTGAGGGGAGATAACCTTGGCTTAGGAATCACAGGCACTCTATGGAAATGCTGAAAAGGAGAAACGGTTCCAAAAATGTGAACTATGTGAGGGGGTAACAGAAGTGCGCATGGTGCTCAGATTTCACAAGTCGCCAGGTATTTCTGTTAGAAAGTTTGGGATGTGCCAGGAAAATCCTGAGTCACTGTTTAGATTGCTGCCTTGCTGGATTTCATTGGACTTAAAGCACCTAATACTTATGTAATCACTAGAACCCTGTTCCAAGATAACTTATCTTATGTGCTGCCTCTATGTTTACTCATTATAAGTTTACTTCTTAACCTTGCTTAGCTGTGTGATTGTGCTGCCAAAGGGATATAGTAATACACATAATGGGCTCTGCAGTGAAGGCTACTGCAAATAAATAAATATTACTTAAGACCGGTAGATAGACATACAATAAAATATGACAGATACTGAGGAAAAAGATAGATAGATAGATAGATAGATAGATAGATAGATAGATAAATACATAGATAGATATTGTGGAAACAGATGGTTAAAGCCCAACTCCAGGATTAAACCACTTGACCTCCTGAAGATTTACCCGCCTTCATGACCAGGCCATTTTTTGCGTTACTTTAACCACTTAAGCCCCGGACCATTTTGTAGCTAAAGGACCAGGCCCCTTTTTGCGATTCGGCACTGCGTGGCTTTAACTGACAATTGCGCGGTCGTGCGACGTGGTTCCCAAACAAAATTGACGTCCTTTTTTTTTCCACAAATAGAGCTTTCTTTTGGTGGTATTTGATCACCTCTGCGGTTTTTATTTTTTGCACTATAAACAATAATAGAGCGACAATTTTGAAAAAAATTACATATTTTTAACTTTTTGCTATAATAAATATCCCCAAAAAATATACAATTTTTTTTTTTTTTTACCTCAGTTTAGGCCGATACGTTTTCTTCTACATATTTTTTGGTAAAACAAATCGCAATAAGCGTTTATTGATTGGTTTGCGCAAAAGTTATAGCGTCTACAAAATAGGGGGTAGTTTTATGGCATTTTTATTACAATTTTTTTTTTTTACTAGTAATGGCGGTGATCAGTGATTTTTATCATGACTGCGACATTATGGCAGACACATTTTGACACAATTTTGGGACCATTGTCATTTTTACAGCGATCAGTGCTATAAAAATGCTCTAATTACTGTGAAAATGACACTGGCAGTGAAGGGGTTAACCTCTAGGTGGCGCTGTAGGGGTTAAGTGTGACCTAATGAGTGATTCTTACTGTAGGGGGGCGTGGCTTGGCGTGTGACGTCACTGATCATCCTTCCCTATGACAGGGAACAGACGATCACTGACATGCCACTAGGAAGAACGGGGAAAGGTTTGTTTACACTTACCTCTCCCTGTTCTTCCGCTCTGTGACCTGATCGCGGGACACCGGCGGCGATCGGGTCCGCTGGTCCCACGGGCGCGGTCATGGAGCTTCGGACCGGGTCGCAAAACGTGCCACCGGCGGCGCGTGTGCGACCCACGGATGGGTTCTTAAAGGGGACGTACCTGTACGCCCTTGTGCCTGTCAGTGCCATTCTGTCGACGTACATCGTCGTGCGGCGGTCCTTAAGTGGTTAACTGACAATTGCACAATCATGCAAAGCTGTACCCAAATAAAATGTATATATTTATTTTTTCACACATAGAGCTTTCTTTTGGTGGTATTTGATCACCACTGGGTTTTACATTTTTTGCACTATAAACGAAAAAAGTCTGAAAAAGTGTTTAAATAAAAACAATATTTTTTACTTTCTGCTATAAAACATATTCAATAAAAAAAATTAAAAATCAAAAAATCTAATTTCTTCATCAGTTTAGGCCAGGGTTTCGACAAAACCCGGGCGCCAGGTCGGTGGCCGTTGGTATGACAAGACAACCAGCAATGCTTGCCTGTTTCACTGACCGCCCATCTCCTTCCCTTTACTTAGAAGTTAACCCCCAAACATTATATATATATATATATATATATATATATATATATATTTTTTTTTTTTTATTCTAACACCCTAGAGAATAAAATGACGGTCGTTGCCATACTTTCTGTCACACCGTACTTGCGCAGCGGTCTTACAAGCACACTTTTTTGAGGAAAAAATACACTTTTTTAAATAAAAAAATAAGACAACAGTAAAGTTAGACAAATTTTTTTTTATATTGTGAAAGATAATGTTACACCGAGTAAATTGATACCCAACATGTCACGCTTCAAAATTGCGACCGCTCGTGGAATGGCGACAAACTTTTACCCTTTTAAATCTCCATAGGCGACATTTTAAAAATTCTACAGGTTCTATGTTTTGAGTTACAGTGGAGGTCTAGGGCTAGAATTATTGCTCTCGCTCTACCGATCGCGGTGATACCTCACATGTGTGGTTTGAACACTGCTTTCATATGCGGGCGCTACTCACGTATGCGTTCGCTTCTGCACGCATCGGTCATTTAAAAAAAAAAACCTGGCTCCTAACTTTTTTAGCTGGCTCCTAGATTCCAAGCAAATTTGTCAAGCCCTGGTTTAGGCGAATATGTACTCTGCTACATATTTTTGGTAAAAAAAAAAATCCCAAGCGTATATTGTTTGGTTTGAGGGAATGTTATAGCATCTACAAACTATGGTATAAATACTAGAATTTGTATTTATTTTTTATTTTTACACTATCAGCGACTTATAGCAGGACTGTGATAGTATGGTGGACAATCTGCCACTAACTGACACTTTGTGGGAACCAGTGACACTAAGGCTTAATGTACACGGGACGTTTTGAAACCTCTCCTGAACGATTTAACTTGACAGATAGTAACCAACGCTTAAAAACGTCAGTTTTTCCGCATTTAGCCGCGTTTGCGTTAGGAGCATTTGAATTTTTTTATTCAAACAGTCAAAAATGTATCTCCATTAAAAACGCCTGTAAACGAAACGTGGCTAAACGAGAGTTACCATGTTTACACGCGTTTACAAGCTGTTACAGGCATTTGGCGTTTCAAATTCCTCTGAACATCTGTCCTGAATGCATTTTTTTTTCTTTTTCCAAAAAATGCTTCTAAACTCAACTGCCATGAAACAACTATAAACGACCCTGTGTACATGTACTGATCGAGGAGAGTTTAGGGGCAGCTGAAAAAAATGCCCAACTGCTCCTAAACGTCCATTTACCTGCAGCAGTGTACATGAAGCCCTAATACTGTGATCAGTGCTAAAAATATACACTGACACTGTACTAATGACACTGGCTGGAAAGGGGCCATGGGCGTAGCATAAGGGGTTGCAGGGGTCGCAATCGCAACCCCACCCCTAGCTCCAGGGGCCCCTGCAGCCTCCCTGTCATATTATCATATCCTCCACAAAGTCCAGCTCCGATCTGCCCAAGGGCCCCACAGCCATGCTTCAGTACTGGGCTTCCACTTTGCCTCCCACAGTCCACACCCCTCCATTCTCATTGGCTGAGGGACAAGCTGTGAGACATTTCCTGAATGGAGGGGAGCACAGAGTGAGAATAGCCCAAGGGCCAGGTCAACTTTTGCATCAGGGCCCACAAGCTTCAAGCTACGCCTCTGGAAGGGGTTAAACATCTGGGGCGATCAAAGGGAAAACTGTGTGCCTAACAGTGCTTGGTGCATTCACTGTGAGATGCTTTTACTAAGGGATGTGCCAGTTTTTATTCCCTGCTTATCAGGGAAACAAAACACGACACATCCCCGCTGAGAGGACAGAGCTCTGTATTGTTTACATTTACAGAGCTCTGTCCTGTCATCTTCTTTGCCAATCAGCCAGCGGTAAATCATTGGCCGACTAATCACAGCACAGCTGGCGCGGGGGCCGCGCACGTGCGCAGCCCTTACCTGGAAGTGCTGGATCACATATCTAGTACGTGATCCAGCGAAGGAGAGCCGCTTTGCTGCCATACTTCTATGTAAAGTGGCAAAGCAGATAAACAAACTTCCCCACCACCACCAGCCCCAGGGCCGGCCCTACCATGGGACCCAATGGGCCCATGGTCCCAGGCGGCACTTTAAGAGGGGCGGCAGCCGGCAGTGACAAGTGGGTGTAGCGTGAAAGGATACAGCCGCAGAGTCGCCATAGTGACCCGGCTCCTGCTCCAGGGGGGGGCGGTGCGGCCTCCCTCTCACATTAGATCCGCTGTCAATGAGTGTCTGTGTGGGCGGCGGGGATCACCTCGGATACCAGACAGTATGTGACAGGTAGACCACTCCCCTCCCCTTCACATGGGTGAGATGGGGCTGCTGAGTGGAGGAGGCGGTACATGTACTGTGGTGAACGTTCTGCCTTCTCAGCGCTGCATCCGAGCTCCATGTCCTCCCTGTTTCTGTGCCTCTGTGAGTTGGTCCCCCCCTCCTCCCGTGTCTCCTCCCCTGTCTCCTCCCCTCACCTCTCCATTCAAGTCAGACGACGCTTCACCGCTTATGTCTTCAACTCCCTCGCTTACAACCGCCTCTCCCACCACCTGTCCTCAGTCATTGGGGGGCCCGTGGGGGAAAAACACGTTCTCTAGCTGGAAATGTGACTTGGTAAGAGTGGAGCGGGGGCGGGTGGAAGCAAGAATGTTAGAACATTCTGCAGTGCTGGACAAAGGGGTGGTTGGTCTACACACTGAGGGAAACTGAAACTTCTCCTGACTCCCCTGTACTGGGAACATCCTATATTTAGGGTTGTGACAGGAGCCAGCATGGGGGAGTGGTGAGTCCTGGACATGCTGGGTCTTGTAGTATACAGGCATGGGGGGACCCCTGTGTTCATTCAGAGACCTAAAACCAAAGCCCCCCCCCCCCAACAGGGCTAATAAAAAAATAAAATTATGAAAAAAATGGTAAAAAAACACTTTAACCTGTCCTCTGCTCTACTGACATCGTCCGATGCCCTACTGACACCGTCCACTGCTCTACTGACACCGTCCACTGCTCTACTGACACCGTCCACTGCCCTGCTGACACCGTCCACTGCTCTACTGACACCATCCACTGCCCTACTGACACCATCCTCTGCCCCACTGACACCGTCCACTGCCCTACTGACACCATCCTCTGCCCCACTGACACCGTCCACTGCTCTACTGACACCATCCACTGCTCTACTGACACCGTCCACTGCCCTACTGACACCGTCCACTGCCCTACTGACACCGTCCACTGCCCTACTGACACCGTCCACTGCCCTACTGATGCTGTCCACTGCCCTACTGACACCGTCCACTGCCCTACTGACGCGGTACACTGCCTCACTGACGCCGTCCACTGACACCGTCCACTGACACCGTCCACTGCCCTACTGACGCGGTACACTGCCCCACTGACGCCGTCCACTGACACCGTCCACTGACACCGTCCACTGCCCTACTGACGCGGTACACTGCCCCACTGACGCCGTCCACTGACACCGTCCACTGACACCGTCCACTGCCCTACTGACACCATCCTCTGCCCCAATGACACCGTCCACTGCCCTACTGACACCGTCCACTGCCCCCACTGACGCCATCCACTGCTCTCCTGACACCATCCACTGCTCTACTGACACCGCCCACTGCTCTACTGACAGTGGAAGTGGCAAGTGGTAGTCGGGGGGCCCCAGGTCAACTTTTGCACCAGGGCCCACAAGCTTCAAGCTATGCCTCTACCTGTACCTTTAGTAGCCGCCCGGCTGTACCCTACCTGTCAGGATGAGGTCAGATCAGTCAGTAGGAGCAGGGCCGATTCCGGTTGCACTGGTTTCTAGAATCGCCCGGCGTCCAGCAACCAGCACATCATAGGCCGCGGCCGTCCCAGCATTTCGAGCACTCAGCCTCCACACCTAGTCAATTAGCTCTGCCTCCACCCACCCAGGGACTTGCCTTGCCCAGCTCTGATTACCAATTCAGCCCCAGAAGATTTGCGACCAGGCCATTTTTTTGCAATACGGCACTGTTAATTTAACTGACAATTGCGTGTGACGCTGTACCCAAATAAAATTTATGTCATTTTTTTCCCCCCCAAATAGAGCTTTCTTTTGGTGGTATTTGAGCACCCCTTTGCGGTTTTTATTTTTGAGGTATAAACAATAGAAAAAAAAAAAGTGAAAATAAATAAATATTGTTTACTTTTTGCTATAATAAATATCCCCCCAAAAAATGTCTTCATCAGTTTAGACCAATATCTATTCAGCTACATATTCTTGGTTAAAAAAAATCGCAATGAGCGTATATTGATTTGGTTTGCGCAATAGCATCTACAAAATGGGGAATATATTTATGGCATTTTTAATAAGATTTTCGGATAAATTAAATTTTAGTTGTCAAGATATAAAATAATGAATGTGCGGGCCTTTTGGTAGGCGTGATTTTTCTTTTTTGGTGGTGGTGGTGGTGGGGGGCAGCATTTAACTCTTGGGCCCAGGCAGCACAATGTCTTGGGCCAGCCCTGACCAGCCCTATAACAAACTGCTCATAAAAATATATATATATATATATATATACAGGTCCTTCTCAAAAAATTAGCATATTGTGATAAAGTTCATTATTTTCTGTAATGTACTGATAAACATTAGACTTTCATATATTTTAGATTCATTACACACAACTGAAGTAGTTCAAGCCTTTTCTTGTTTTAATATTGATGATTTTGGCATACAGCTCATGAAAACCCAAAAATCCTATCTCAAAAAATTAGCATATCATGAAAAGGTTCTCTAAACGAGCTATTAACCTAATCATCTGAATCAACTAATTAACTCTAAACACCTGCAAAAGATTCCTGAGGCTTTTAAAAACTCCCAGCCTGGTTCATTACTCAAAACCGCAATCATGGGTAAGACTGCCGACCTGACTGCTGTCTAGAAGGCCATCATTGACACCCTCAAGCAAGAGGGTAAGACACAGAAAGAAATTTCTGAACGAATAGGCTGTTCCCAGAGTGCTGTATCAAGGCACCTCAGTGGGAAGTCTGTGGGAAGGAAAAAGTGTGGCAGAAAACGCTGCACAACGAGAAGAGGTGACCGGACCCTGAAGAAGATTGTGGAGAAGGACCGATTCCAGACCTTGGAGGACCTGCGGAAGCAGTGGACTTAGTCTGGAGTAGAAACATCCAGAGCCACCGTGAACAGGCGTGTGCAGGAAATGGGCTACAGGTGCCGCATTCCCCAGGTCAAGCCACTTTTGAACCAGAAACAGCGGCAGAAGCGCCTGACCTGGGCTACAGAGAAGCAGCACTGGACTGTTGCTCAGTGGTCCAAAGTACATTCGGAAATCAAGGTGCCAGAGTCTGGAGGAACACTGGGGAGAGGGAAATGCCAAAATGCCTGAAGTCCAGTGTCAAGTACCCACAGTCAGTGATGGTCTGGGGTGCCATGTCAGCTGCTGGTGTTGGTCCACTGTGTTTTATCAAGGGCAGGGTCAATGCAGCTAGCCATCAGGAGATTTTGGAGCACTTCATGCTTCCATCTGCTGAAAAGCTT